>CM047809.1:83697308-84063947 GCA_026214975.1 Gentiana macrophylla | reverse complement strand
GGATTAGGGTGCAATTTTCAATTTTCCGTGTAGTATTTCTTTATGACCCGTTGCCCCCTGTCTTGTTGGCTTGCGGAAATGGGGCGGTGTCGACTGAGCAGCGTTGATCCACCTCTCTTCATTTTTGCGCAGCATGTCGCCTGATGTTGGACGACAGCGATAAGAGAATTTAGTTATGGGGATGGCGGGGCCGAGAAAGGGGAAATTTGGCGGCGAGTTTCACCGCCCGATTCGGCGAAGAGGACTCGCGTCCTGCGATTTGGCGAGGCAAAGGGCTACCTGCGAGGGCACTCGGTGCTCACGAATCCTTGCGACACAGCTCCCGAGCGAATTTCTAAGGCGCGGTGAAAGGATTCAGACGGCGTCCGCAGCGCATAAGCGAAGGGGACGGCCGTGGGAGGCACCGAACACACTAGCTCCGCCCCGCGAGAGGGGAAAATCGAGATCGGCTTGGAGACCATGAGTCTTTGGAAGAGGTGCAAAGTGAAGGCCATGCATCGCGCCGCCCGATGTAGAATGTAGATCTTTGTTGACGCGGCGCTGACTTTAACACCGCTATCCGCGCCCGATACGGCTTTCCGGCGACTATCATTTTGTCCGTGCATGGGCGGCCGGCCGATATGATTATACTTGTAGGCGCTACCAGGGGGACAGTTGTATGTTCCTTTCGACAATTTCTGGCGGGAGTTCGAGGCCCCTTTTCGATCCTTTTGGTGGAGGTGATGTATTTCTTTGGAAGCCTTGCGGCGGACTTTCACCCTGTCTTTGTTAGGGCCACTGGCGGCGTTTATTGCGGCGTGCCGCCTTAATGGAAGGTGAGCCCTCCTTGGGCTGTTTAGGGAGTTCCATGATTTCGTCGGCACCCAAACTCCGGGTCGGTGGCGTGAGGCGCGTGAGGGAGGCCTCGCCCTTTTACCCGCCCGACAACAAAATCTACAAGCTGGAGCCAAAAAGTGATGCGGGTACAATCGGTCGGATGACCATTCCGCATTTTGAGAGTCGGGCTACCGCGGACTAGACTCAAGTGGCTCAAAGGCGAGTGGTTCCTCGCCAAGCCCTAAAAAAGTAGAGGCGATTGTGGCCTTGATAAGCTCTGCGGACGGATCTGCCTGAGTCCGTATGATCAGCGTTCGGATGTTTGAGCGTAAGGCTGAGGTAGCCGCGAGGATGGCGAGGATCCGGGCTGTTTGGAGTCGAGGATTTTGCATGTCGTGAACATTCCCCCGCCATCGTGGAGCTTAGTGATCTGACCGGGTCGGCGAGTGCCACTGGGTAGGAACTTTCCGGCCTTAATGCGAAGAAGTGTGGCGGTGATTGGTCGAGCCGTCGGTAAAACCATTTCTTCTCTATTTTGTTTTGCTAACCCAAAAATACACAAGCTTTGTCTTGTGGGGTCGAAGCGTGAGCACGATCCCCGTACTCTTTTTTTTTTTTTTTGACTTGTACATTTCGATTGCTTCCTCTTTTGTTTTTCTTTTTCGGTGATGCCGGCATCCGGTCTTCGCGAGGAGGCGCTAATGTTGCATTTGCTAATGCGCGAGGAAGGCGGGAGGAAGAGTTAGCAAGGCGAGATCCGTGATCATACCGGTATTCATGCAGGGATTAATCGAGGAGTGACCGTTCTTGGCGGAACCACAGCGTCTGGCGGGGACTTCCTCGGTATTACGATCGCGGGCGATTCTGAAGAAGTCCGCCCCCGCCCGGTGAAGGCTCACGAGCACCATACAGTAAGCGACTGTAGAGTTTGAAGATGTTCTTGAAGGCGTCCCTTTCCGGAAAAAGACCGGAGTGGATCGCCATGCAGGGTTGTCGACACTGAAGTCCCCTAACTCTCCCCCTCTCAACCTTGCACTGTTTATGAATTCGTACGCGAGGCGCGTGCGGCAAGCTTCGGCTTGGCGACATTCCTTTATACTTTGATGAGGCTTCTGCGCCCGATCAATCATCGCTGGCCGGGGTGTGATGATGGATTCAGCTCTGTCGTGAAGTTCCTCCTCTTCCTCTACTTACCGGAGAAAATGGGAAGCCCGAGGCTCGCCTATCCGTGGGGACGGGTGATAAAAGGATTGCTCCTGTCAACATCGGCAACAACTCTATTGATCCGCGAGGCTATGAAATTTGCCGTCGCGCGAGTATGGGATGTCGGCGCATAAGGTAAATATGTTTATGCGAATTTCCTTTCATTTTCCAAGTGCTTCTTGTGTCTTTCTTAGGTCTCGCGTTGCATGCTCGCCACTTTAGATCTTGTTGAGAAGTTGGTGGAAGCGAAGCAGTGACAGGCGATGAAATTTGGCGAAGAAGCGCGGGAGAACGAGGAGTTAGCGCGAGGCGATGAAGGACACAGAGGCCAAAGTTGGCGGTGCCAAGGCTCTATATACCGCTAAAAAAGAAAGACACAGGCGGACAAGATAAGCGGAGTTGGGCGCTAAAGTTACTCATGAGAAGAATCATCGCAAGAAGGTCGAAGCGCCGCCTACAGGTGCACTGTGAGCAAAAGTTTAAAGCTGCTTGAGGATCTTTGTCGGCCCGATCTTGCTAAGAGAAGCGAGATGCCGTCGGAAGGCGAGGAAGCTATCAAAAGGGCGAGGACCTTGCCTCGGATGTCCAGGCCAAAATTGAGGCCCGTGCTTGCTGAATATAAGGGCGGCGCCGAATATTGGAAGGATACGGTTGATAATTATGACCAAAAAAATTTTGCTATCATATGGCGAGGGTGTCATGCAGGTCGATGCACCAGCGAGAGGTCCCCAACTTACATGATATGGCGGCGTGGACTCGGGAGAATTCCTTGATTGCGAGGCTCGTTCAATATCATCCCGTGGTTCCATACTCCGAGGAGAGATCGCGGAATACGCGAGCGATGTAGGGTTGATGGTTTCTGGCGGCATTTCGGTAGCGACAAAGAGAACATCACGATCACTCGTGCGAGGCGATCTTGGATGGGGCCAATCGAGAGGATCGAAGGCGGCTCAGGTGGTGAGGAGGCGCGGCGGGAGATTCGCAAAGTGGCCTTGATTTGAGCGTTTGATTCTCCTTTTGTTATTGATAAAAACTTTGTTGGTTTGTAATATTAACTTTTGTTTCCGGTGATGTGGGGCTCGCCACCACTGTTAACTTTGATCCTTTTTCATACGTGCACATTGGGGCATTTGCATGGCCATTTCGTTTTATGCCTTTGTTTCTGCTTTGGTATTTTGAGTTGTTTTTGTTTTTGCTAACCCAAAAATACACAAGCTTTGTCTTGTGAGGTCGAGGCGGCGTGGGCCTGATCCCCGTACAACTTCAAAAGCGAGAGGACTACATGTAATATCTCTTGAGGTTGTCGGCGTGCCAAGTATTCTCATATCTACGGCCATTCTGTCTTTGAGATAATATGTCCCCTGCTTTAGCTCGCGAGAGATGTCGAAGGGTCCTCCTGATTCTTTGTCTAACTTTTTGGGTTTGCGGCGCGACTTCACATTTGATTAATCTGAAATCTCACGCCTTGAAAAAATGGTGGCGTACGCTTCTTATCGTGATGTCGGCAAGCGGCCATCTTGAGATTAGCCAAGCGGGTGGCGCTTGCGATCTTTTTCTTGAGCATGTCGAGCTCAAACTCACAGCGATCGTTCGTTGGTGTCCTCGTTGAAATCGACACTACGATCTTTGGTAGAGACATCTCCCGCGGTGTCATCGCCTCGAACCATAAGTCGAGGAGAATGGGGTTTCTCCTGTGGTGGACTTTTTGGCGGTCGGGGCGACCGTAAGATCGTGAGGCGGCTCATCTACCCACCTGCCTTTCTTTCCGCATAGAGTGCGTTTAGGCCTCGAGCACTTGTTTGTTTGCGTTCTCTGCTGACCATTACTTTGAGGATAGTGACCGAAGGCGTCGCATGAATGACGCCATGCTCTTTACAAAACTTCGTCGAATTCCGTTACGAGCTGCGGTCCATGGTAGTGGATATGATGATCGAGTACCCGAAAGCGAGTGTTAGGAAATCACTAGTTTAACCACGTGAATTTAAAATTTGATTTCCTTTTCTAGATCGTTCTTCGTTTAATGCAATAAACACGTTAAGTAGTTTGTGGTTATACCTTAGATGATCTACAAGATCGTCGCTTTGACCCGCAAGCGGAGGAGTAGTTCAATGCGCAAGCCGTCCACGCGTCCGGCCTCTATCGCTAATCACACGAACCCTCGCGGAATCCTCCGTGGATTTGCTATCGAGAAAAACTCCGGCTGCTAGACCGGACCTTTTCTTCACTCACAAACTCACTTATGGAAGCTCTGCATTTTACACAAGAATTATGAACTCTTGCAATTGTGTTGTACAAAAGAGCTTGACACCCACTTCCTTTTATAGAGAAGTGGCGCTGATAGTAGTGTAGGAGAAGAAAAGCTTTTTCTAATAAAATAAGGAAAATCAACTAGATTGATTTATCTCTTTAATTATAATTTATTCTGTCAATATCATATATTGATTATAATTATCTTATTACCATAAATCTATTTTTCAAAATCAATTAATATCTTATATTAATATTATGGTAATCTTATTAATTAAAGTGCACAATCAAGTGTATCTTGTACACTCAAAAGTGGCGCCCCATATCTGAAAAGATTGACTTCGGAATATTCTTTAATTAATCTAATTTATATATATAATTAATATCTTGTATTTTATTTATTCATAATAAATAAATACCACCATATTAATTTACCACTATAACCTTTATAGTTTAGAGATAAACTTTCCTTATTTGGTTATCAACTATAACGCATTTTAATCCGACTCGATGTTCATATGTGTGTGACCCGATAGGCTTCGAATATGTTGGCCGTAGACACAAAGTGCAATTTACTAAAATGCCCTTCATACCTAACGATCACGGGATAGCGTCACAGCAACACACCGTGACCTCCAATCATTGGAAGAGTCAAAAGCAATGACTACTACCTTTCATGTGAAGCGATTACCGTGTAACTTACAATCCTATCGCTATAATAATATCCATACGATCGTATCTCGAAGTGTCAATACATTGGTGATCGTATCTTATAATCTGGATATCATGCTCTCTCGGAATAACACATTTACTCCCACTTTGCAAAGATTCTCGAGAGCTAGACATTCCTTATAAGAAGGCCATTTCGGATATTCAATCCCGATCATAGGATACAGCGATTCCCGGACGACCAATCATGTATACTCCGCATGCTTCAATATCATACCCAATCACTACCGCATGATCGCCCGTGGTTAGGAGAAATCTCAATAGTGTCAAAGCATGACAATCCACACCGTGATGCCATGAAGACTCGGTCAAAGGATAATTACACAACCGCCACATAGTGTGACACTTAATGTATGTGGGTCGGTCTAACGTCGCATTCTACAATACTGCGTCCACGTCACGGTCCAAGTGTGTCACTACACTTCGATAGGCGAGATCTATCACTACCTTCTAAAAGATAGAAGACATCAATACGTGCTAGTCGATTATATCATCAATGTCCCATTTGATAATATGTAAGACTAGAGACATTTAAGTACCAACCTTGTTATAGTGATTAGAGATCTCATCAACCATAATCACTATCATGGTTTCTCTCATCCTGATTGATACTAGGGGCGTTACTATATATATACAACAAATAATATGAAGATAAACAATATATAATAACATAAGTGCTTTTATTAATCATAATAAAGTTATTACATGAACTAAATAGGTGTAAATGACCCGACCGGTCGGATCGGTCCGACCGATTGGGTTTAGGACACCTTTCAACAATCTCCCACTTGGCCTAAAGCCAATCACCCATATACCTAAGCCCGTGCAAGTGAACATGTTTCTCATGCTTAGCTTGAGACAATGCCTTAGTTAACGGATCGGCTATGTTATCATCCGTGTGGACTTTCTCTATATTTACATCTCATACTATCTACTATCTCTCACAATCAAGTGATAGCGCCGTAGCACATGTTTGGACTTACGATGAGACCTTGGTTCCTTTGGTGAGATATCGCTCCATTATTATTATCAGTCGCAGTGCTGGACCTTCAATGGAGGAACCACACCAAGTTCGATAATGAACTTCTTCATCAAAAGCGCTTCCTTTGCGCCTCCGAGGTGCTATGTATTCGGCTTCCGTTGTAGAATCTGCGGTAGTCTCTGCTTGGAACTCTTCCGACTCCTTTGCTCCGCCCGTTAAGCGTGAAAACAAATCAGTTGTGACTTAAAGTCATCTTGTCGGTTTAGGCGGCATCTGTGTAACCTCGTAATACTAAATCATCATTCCGAAAACCGGGGAACATATCACTGAAATGCGTCTCAAGTACTTAAGGATATTCTTGGTGACAATCCGGTGACCATCACCTGGATTGGTGTACTACTAGTCATACTAAGAGAGTGCGAGGCGTGCGGTCTTGTGCATAACATGGCATACATGATAGACCCGATTGCCGAAGCATAAGGGACTTTACTCATTTGTGCCCTTTCCTCCTCTGTCTTAGGACTCATTCCCTTGGGCGAGTAGACCCCATGTGACATGGGCGACAATCCTTTCTTGGGTGCTCCATGCTTTGAATCTCTTGACATCTTGTCATGTAGGTGGATTGCGACGGACCAAGCAACCTTTTAGATCTATCTCATAGATCTTTATTCCCGAGAATATAATTTGCCTCACCCAAGTCCTTCATAGAGAAGTTCTTGGATAACCAAGCTTTATTGATTGTAACATAGGCACATCATTCCCTATGAAGCGATATGTCATCCACGTAAAAGCACTAGGAACACAATGGCACTCCAGCTAACCTTCTTGTAAACACGGGGCTCATCTTCGTTCTTGATGAAATCAAAGCTGTTTGATTATCTCATCAAAGCGAAGATTCCAACTCGAGAAGCTTGCTTTAATCCATAAATGGATCTTTGCGGTTTACACACCATCCTGGCGTCATTGGTTGTGAAACCCTCGGTGTGTCATATACACTTCCTCAGGCGAGTTTCCGTTAAGGAAAATTTGTTTTCACATCCATCTGCCCGGTTACGTAATCATGGTATCTTTGCAATAGCAAGCAAAATTCTAATGGATTTTAACATGGCAGAGGCGAGAAGGTTTCATCATAGTCAACTCCTTGTCTTTGCTTATAACCTTTTGCCACCAACTAGCCTTGTAGGTGGTCACGTTACCGTCCGTGTCGGTCTTTCTCTTAAAGACCCATTTACACCACCATGGGAACTATTCCTCGGGCGGATCAACTAAGTTCCAAACTTGGTTGTCCTTCATGGATTCCATCTCGAGAATTCATGGCTTGAGCCATTTCTCTTTGTCGTGCCTTAATAGCACCTCCTCATAAGTTCTAGGGTCCTCATCTTCCATGAGATACACGCTTGGTGTACCTATCGAGTCCACGGCGTTCCACAGTGGATCTTGAGGTGTTATTGTGTCTCTCACGGTAGAGGGTGGCGCCACATTTGTATGTGGTGTCTCCTCTACTTCCATCAGCAATTTGTTATCCGTAAGTGGTTCTCGAATTTCTTCAAGATCAATCTTACTCCCAGCATGACCCTATCCGAGAATAAACTCTTTCTCGAGAGAAAGTGGCGATCCTGGCAACAAACACCTTTTGTTCCTCGGGGTGGTAAAATTGGTACCCTTTGGTTTCCCTAGGATAACCCACAAGCAGACATTTATCGGATCTAGGTTCGATTTGTCGAGGCATGGTTCGTTTCACATAAATTTGGACATCCCGAGGTTTCATGTAACCTAGTGTTGGTTTCTTCCTTTGAACACTTCATGGGAGTGGACTCAACCGTCTTTGATGGAACTTCGGTTCGGTGTATAGGATCACGGTTTCTAGAGCATACCCCAAAGCGATTTTGGAAGAAGCGCATAGCTCGTCATGGAGCGTGCCGTATGTGCAACAAAATGCGATTCCTCCTCTCGGATATGCCATTCATTTGTGGCGTCCCTGGAGGGTCCATTCGAGTAGAATCCCATTCTCCTTTAAATAACTTTGAAACTCTCCATCTAGGTATTCTCACCTCGATCGGATCGAAGTGTTTTGATTTCTTTACTAGTTGTTTCTCACTTCACTTACGAATTCTTTGAACTTTTGAAGGCTTGGACTTATACTTCATTAAGTATATATAACCATAGCGAGAATGGTCATCGGTGAAAGTGATAAAATAAAGTATCCTCCTTTGGCTTGAATTGACATTGGGCCACACACATCGGTATGTATAAGCTCAAGCAATTCATTGGATCTTATCCACTTTGCCCACTTAAAGGTGACTTTGTCATCTTGCCAAGTAAACAAGCTTCGCATGTATCAAGCGATTCGTGTCGAATTGATCCAACATTCCATCTTTATGGAGTTTGGAAATGCGATTCTTATTTATATGGCCAAGTCTACAATGCCATAAGTAGGATTCATTCAAGTCATTTATTTTGGCTTTCTTGTTATTTATATTAAGTACATCAACATTCATATCTAATATGTAGAGACCATTGCTAAGTATGCGATTACCATAAAAGATTCCATCACGTGAAAAGAACAACATTTATTCTCAAGCGTAAAAGAAAATCCATCAACATCTAATGCGAGAAATAGAAATAATGCTCTTCGTAGGCGAGGAACAAAATAACGATTATTGAGTTCTAGTACTAGCCCTTTGGGCAATGAAAGAAAATAAACTCCTACGGCGGTAGCGACGACAGCACTCCATTTCCAGCGCGTAGGTCCACCTCTCCTTTCCTCGGATCTCTAGTTCTTCTTAGTGCTGCGCATATTCAGTACAAATATGAGAACCACAACCCATTATCTAATACCCGGTGGTTAGACTTAGAAGAAGTAATGTTGATCTCAATCATAATATATGCACGAAGTCGAAGCATCGAATGCTTCTTCTTGGTACTCAAGAAGCCACTGCGGTTTCTCCTCCAATGTCGGTCTCGCGCATGATGGAAGCAAGCATCCTTGGATTTGTCTTTTGCTATCTTAGGCGTTGGCTTAGAGTGCGGCCAGCCGCCTTCTTGGACTTTACGGGCTTTTGCCTTGCCCTTGCTCGAAGTGACCCGGCAACACTTGCTTTCCGCTTCCCTACGAGTGCCTTGGCGATTTTCAACATGTTCAATAACTCCGCTGAGAGCAATCTATCTTGTTCATGTGATAGTTCATCACAAAGCTGCGAGAATGAGTCGGTAGAGATTGCGAGAATCAAGTCAATACTCAACTCTCGTTCCAACTTGTGGCCCGACTTCCCAAGCCTCTCATGTACCCGATCATTTTAAGCACGTGTGACCCACGGCGGTCCCGGATGCCATCTTACAACTAAGCGGGGCCTTGAGACCTCGTACCTCTCGGTCGCGAGGCGAGAAGCGTAAAGTTCGCCAGGTGGACCATGATAGAGTAGGCGTCCATAGACTCATCTTTGTTTACTGCGATTCGGTGTCATAGAAGCAAGCATGATACATGTAGCATCGATCTTTGTCGAGCAGTGCTTGTTGTACTTCTAAACAACATCTGCGGCCGAACCCTCGGCGGGCTTTTCGGTAGGGCCTCGTCGAACATAGCCAATCTTCGTGCCTCAAAGCGATTTTGAGGTTTCTTTCCCAATCGAGAAAATTAGTTTCGTCAAGCTTGTTATCGATGATAAAGCGAAGGTTCAATTTGTTTGACATTTTCTACAACAATAAATAAAGATAGAATAAGTAAAAGCTCATGTATAAAAACCTAAATTTGCACTAAGAAATTTATAAGGTTTTACTCCACTAACCAACTATTCCTATTGGCTTTCAAGAATTTTAATTAATTCTTTAGTAAATTTGGGACACTATCTAGTTGCCTTAATCCCCGGCGGTGGTCGATCAATCTCGGCAATTTGAAGGTAGGTACTCTACCCGGTCGCATCGCATCGACTCGGTGGTGACTAGTCAACTCTTTGGCGTCTCACATCTACATGTGATAGTCAACCCCTTGTCTCTAAAGTCGAGGCGGCCCTGGCGGTGGCCAATCACCGAAAGACTTTAGTCGAGTCATAACTTGATATTCATGAGATCTCGTGGCGATCATATCTCAATAATAACGATATGCCCGTGGTAGGTCAACTCCCGGCGGTGGTCGATCAGTTGGATCGAACAAAGGCTCTTCACCGTCATTATAATATTGGGAGACAATTTTGGCTCGATTTTTGGCGTGGGAATAATTTTAAATTAATTCACTTAATTAATTTGGTTTAATTATGGTCTCATCTACTATGTGCATATTACTACTACGATATCATATAAAGTAAAACATACACAACATTCCGCGCATAAAATAACCGGTATGATCATGGACTTTTCTGAGTGCGGTTTGAATACAAGCCCAGCGAAACAGCGGGTCACAAACTAAAAGTATCACTGCAACCGCCAATAGGATCTTTATTCTTTTGTCGCCAATGGGTTCTTTATTTCTCCTTGGTCTCGAACTTCTTGCTCCATTCTTGTTACATAATAAATAATTACACCCGCCGCTTTGCAGGGGAACTCGAGGAATGGGATAAATGCAAAAAGTAAACTAGGTCACGTTCTTCATATGACCTAGGACAATTTTCAAAAACCAACATAAAGAAAACATTCCCATCTATCTATTGGTGAGTCCATGATCGATCGGGAGTCCATATAATCACATTATATCTACATCTAATCCATACAATTTTATCTTATGAAAAGATTAAATTCTAATTTTAACTACTACTACTCATGCGTCTTTATTTTATCACATCAAATAATTAAATAACTTTTAATTAATTATATGATTTAACGAAAATTAAAATTAACATTTAATTTTAAATCGATTTCAATTTTAATTAAATTTGAACTATTCAAAATAAAATTAAAATTATAAAGTCTCTATTTGTTTCATTTCCAAAACTAAATTTAGCTTAGGCTGCAACTTTCCAAAATCAAAATTTTGGAAGTGGCACTAAGCTAAGCTGTCAAATCAAATATTTGGAAGAAACTGAGCTCTCAAATCAAATATTTGGAAAGGCCAAATTATTTTAGTCTAGGCTTTGGCCACTTTCAAAATCAAAATTTTGGAAGTGAGCGCAAGCTAAGCTGTCAAATCAAATATTTGGAAAGGGCTGGGCTTTATTCAAATCAAATATTTGGAAGGCCAAATAATTTTAGTTTAGGCACAGCCTTTTCAAAATCAAAATTTTGGAAGTGGCGCAGAAACTAAGCTATTCAAATCAAATATTTGGAAAGGGCTAGGCTATTCAAATCAAAATTTGGAAGGCCAATGTCGTATGGTTTCCCGATGGTCAAACTATTTGAACCATTGGTTGGCCGTATGACACAACTAAACAAGCGAGATATCATGCACAATAAAATATCACAAAGCGAAAAGGGTTGATCTCCCCAATGGAAGAGGAGAGCCGACGGACGGCAACCCGAAGGCCACCGCCGCCGCCCGCCGCCGCCCGAGGAGAGGAGGGCGCCGCTTGATCGGCCGACCCCATGAACCCTTTTTTTATTTTTTTGTTTTAACGTTTTCGTGATTTAAATCTTGCATCTATCGATTAAATACTACGCATTTAAATTATGCTTATTGCTTAAGCTCGAAACCTCTCTACGATACCCTTTGTTAGGAAATCACTAGTTTAAGCGGCGGAATTTAAAATTTGATTTCCTTTTCTAGATCGTTCTTCGTTTAATGCAATAAACACGTTAAGTAGTTTGTGGTTATACCTTAGATGATCTACAAGATCGTCGCTTTGACCGCCAGCGGAGAGTAGTTCAATCGCAAGCCGTCACGCGTCCGGCCTCTATCGCTAATCCACACGAACCCCTGCGGAATCCTCTTGGATTGCTTTATCGAGAAAAACTCCGGTGCTTAGACCGGACCTTTTCTTTCCTCACAAACTCTTTATGGAGAGCTCTACATTTTACACAAGAATTATGAACTCTTGCAATTGTGTTGTACAAAGAGCTTGACACCCAGCTTCCTTTTATAGAGGAAGTGGCCCAATAGTAGTGTAGGAGAAGAAAACTTTTTTCTAATAAAATAAGGAAAATCAATTAGATTGATTTATCTCTTTAATTATAATTTATTTTGTCAATATCATATATTGATTATAATTATCTTATTACCATAAATCTATTTTTCAAAATCAATTAATATCTTATATTAATATTATGGTAATATTTATTAATTAAAGTGCACAATCAAGTGTATCTTGTACACTCAAAAAGTGGCGCCCTTATAGTCAAAAAATTGACTTCGGAATATTCTTTAATTAATATAATTTATATATAATTAATATCTTGTATTTTATTTATTCATAATAAATAAATACCACCATATTAATTTACCACTATAACCTTTATAGTCACAGAGATAAACTTTCCTTATTTGGTTATCAACTATAACCGCATTTTAATCCGACTCGATGTTCATATGTGTGTGACCCGATAGGCTTCGAATATGTTGGCCGTAGACACAAAGTGCAATTTACTAAAATGCCCTTCATACTAACGATCACGGGATAGCGTCAGCAACACACCGTGACCCCGATCATCGGAAGAGTCAAAAGCAATGACTACTACCTTTCATGTGAAGCGATTACCGTGTAACTTACAATCTATCGCTATAATAATATCCATACGATCGTATCTCGAGTGTCGATACATTGGCGATCGTATCTTATAATCTGGATATCATGCTCTCTCGGAATAACACATTTACTCCCACTTTGCAAAGATTCTCGAGAGCTAGACATTCTTATAAGAAGGCCATTTCGGATATTCAATCCCGATCATAGGATCTGCGATTCCCGGACGACCAATCATGTATACTCCGCGTGCTTCAATATCATACCCAATCACTACCGCGTGATCGCCCGTGGTTAGGAGAAATCTCAATAGTGTCAAAGCATGACAATCCACACCGTGATGCCATGAAGACTCGGTCAAAGGATAATTACACAACCGCCACATAGTGTGACACTTAATGTAAGTGGAGTCGATCTAACGTCGCATTCTACAATACCGTCCGCGTCACGTCCAAGTGTCCACTACACCCGATGAGCGAGATCTATCCTACCTTACTAAAAGATAGAAGACATCAATACGTGCTAGTCGATTATACTATCAATGTCCCGTTTGATAATATGTAAGACTAGAGACATTTAAGTACCAACCTTGTTATAGTGATTAGAGATCTCATCAACCATAATCACTATCATGGTTTCTCTATCATGATTGATACTAGGGGCGTTACTATATATATACAACAAATAATATGAAGACAAACAATATATAATAACATAAGTGCTTTTATTAATCATAATAAAGTTATTACATGAACTAAATAGGCGTAAATGACCCGACCGGTCGGATCGGTCCGACCGATTGGGTTTAGGACACACTTTCAACAATCTCCCACTTGGCCTAAAGCCAATCACCCGTATATACCTAAGCCCGTGCAAGTGAACATGTTTCTCGTGCTTAGCTTGAGACAATGCCTTAGTTAACGGATCGGCTATGTTATCATCCGTGTGGACTTTCTCTATCTTTACATCTCCTACATCTACTATCTCTACAATCAAGTGATAGCGCCGTAGCACATGTTTGGACTTACGATGAGACCTTGGTTCCTTTGGTGAGATATCGCTCCATTATTATCACGATCTGAGGCCTTTGGACCTTGATGGAGGAACCACACCAAGTTCGATAATGAACTTCTTCATCAAGCGCTTCCTTTGCCGCCTCCGAGGCTGCTATGTATTCGGCTTCCGTTGTAGAGTCTGCGGTAGTCTCGCCTTGGAACTCTTCCGACTTCTTTGCTCCGCCGTTAAGCGTGAAAACAAATCAGTTGTGACTTAAAGTCATCCTTGTCGGTTTAAGCGGCATCTGTGTAACCTCGTAATACTAAATCATCATTCCGAAAACCAGGAACATATCACTGAGTGCGTCTCAAGTACTTAAGGATATTCTTGTGACAATCCGGTGACCATCACTGGATTGGGTGTACCTACTAGTCATACTAAGAGAGTGCGAGGCGTGCGGTCTTGTGCATAACATGGCATACATGATAGACCCGATTGCCGAAGCATAAGGGACTTTACTCATTTGTGCCCTTTCCTCCTCTGTCTTAGGACTCATTCCGCTGGGCGAGGTAGACCCGTGTGACATGGGCGGCAATCCTTTCTTGGGTGCTCCATGCTGAATCTCTTGACATCTTGTCTATGTAGGTGGATTGCGACGAGACCAAGCAACCTTTTAGATCTATCTCTACATAGATCTTTATTCCCGAGAATATAAATTTGCCTCACCCAAGTCCTTCATTGAGAAGTTCTTGGATAACCAAGCTTTATTGATTGTAACATAGGCACATCATTCCCTATGAAGCGATATGTCATCCACATAAAGCACTAAGAACACAATGGCACTCCCACTAACCTTCTTGTAAACACGGGGCTCATGCCCGTTCTTGATGAAATCAAAGCTGTTTGATTATCTCATCAAGCGAAGATTCCAACTCGAAGCTTGCTTTAATCCATAAATGGATCTTTGCGGTTTACACACCATCTGGCGTCATTGGTTGTGAAACCCTCGGTTTGTGTCATATACACTTCCTCAGACGAGGTTCCGTTAAGGAAAATTTGTTTTCACATCCATCTGCGGATTTACGTAATCATGGTATCTTTGCAATAGCAAGCAAAATTCTAATGGATTTTAACATGGCAGCAGCGAGAAGGTTTCATCATAGTCAACTCCTTGTCTTTGCTTATAACCTTTTGCCACCAACCTAGCCTTGTAGGTGGTCACGTTACCGTCCATGTCGGTCTTTCTCTTAAAGACCCATTTACACCTATGGGAACTATTCCCTCAGGCGGATCAACTAAGTTCCAAACTTGTTTGTCCTTCATGGATTCCATCTCGAGAATTCATGGCCAAGCCATTTCTCTTTGTCGTGCCTTAATAGCACCTCCTCATAAGTTCTAGGGTCCTCATCTTCCATGAGATACGCGCGGTGTACCTTTCGGGTCCACGGCGTTCCACAGTGGATCTTGAGGTGTTATTGTGTCTACGGTAGAGGGTGGCGCCACATTTGTATGTGGTGTCTCCTCTACTTCCATCAGCAATTTGTTATCCGTAAGTGGTTCTCGAATTTCTTCAAGATCAATCTTACTCCCCTTTTGACCCTATCGAGAATAAACTCTTTCTCGAGAGAAAGTGGCGATCCTGGCAACAAACACCTTTTGTTCCTCGGGGTGGTAAAATTGGTACCCTTTGGTTTCCACTAGGATAACCCACAAGCAGACATTTGTCGGATCTAGGTTCGATTTATCGAGGCATGGTTCGTTCACACATAAGCTGGACATCCCGAGGTTTCATGTAACCTAGTGTTGGTTTCTTCCCTTTGAACACTTCATAGGGAGTGGACTCAACCGTCTTTGATGGAACTCGGTTCGGTGTATAGGATGCGGTTTCTAGAGCATACCCCAAAGCGATTTTGGAAGAAGCTGCATAGCTCGTCATGGAGCGTACCATGTCTAACAAAATCACGATTCCTCCTCTCGGATATGCCATTCATTTGTGGCGTCCACTGGAGGGGTCCATTCGAGTAGAATCCCATTCTCGGCTTTAAATAACTTTGAAACTCTCCATCTAGGTATTCTCACCTCGATCGGATCGAAGTGTTTTGATTTCTTTACCTAGTTGTTTCTCCACTTCATACGAATTCTTTGAACTTTTGAAGGCTTGGACTTATACTTCATTAAGTATATATAACCATAGCGAGAATGGTCATCGGTGAAAGTGATAAAATAAAGTATCCTCCTTTGGCTTGAATTGACATTGGGCCACACACATCGGTATGTATAAGCTCAAGCAATTCATTGGATCTTATCCCTTTGCCCTTTAAAAGGTGACTTTGTCATCTTGCCAAGTAAACAAGCTTAGCATGTATCAAGCGATTCGTAATCGAATTGATCCAACATTCCATCTTTATGGAGTTTGGAAATGCGATTCTTATTTATATGGCCAAGTCTACAATGCCATAAGTAGGATTCATTCAAGTCATTTATTTTGGCTTTCTTGTTATTTATATTAAGTACATCAACATTCATATCTAATATGTAGAGACCATTGCTAAGTATGCGGTACCATAAAAGATTCCATCACGTGAAAAGAACAACATTTATTCTCAAGCGTAAAAGAAAATCCATCAACATCTAATGCGAGAAATAGAAATAATGCTCTTCGTAGGCGGGGAACAAAATACTTGATTATTGAGTTCTAGTACTAGCCTTTGGGCAATGAAAGAAAATAAACTCCTACGGCGGTAGCGGCGACACAGCACTCCATTTCCAGCGCGTAGGTCCACCTCTCGCTTTCCTCGGATCTCAGTTCTTCTTAGTGTACTGCATACCAGTACAAATATGAGAACCACAACGATCTAATACCCGGTGGTTAGACTTAGAAGAAGTAATGTTGATCTCAATCATAAATATACACGAAGTGAAGCATCAGAATGCTTCTTCTTGGTACTCAGAAGCCACTTGCGGTTTCTCCTCCAATGTCGGTCTCACGCAATGGAAGCAAGCATCCTTGGATTTGTCTTTTTGCTATCTTAGGCGTTGGCTTAGGTGCGACCTTCGCCTTCTTGGACTTTTACAGGCTTTTGCCTTGCCCTTGCCGAAGTGACCGGCAACACTTGCTTTCCCTTCCCTACGGTGCCTCGGCGATTTTCAACATGTTCAATAACTCCGCTGAGAGCAATCTATCTTGTTCATGTGATAGTTCATCACAAAGCTGCGAGAATGAGTCGGTAGAGATTGCGAGAATCAAGTCAATACTCAACTCTCGTTCCAACTTGTGGCCCGACTTCCCAAAGCCTCTCTATGTACCCGATCATTTTAAAGCGTGTGACCCCACGGCGATCCCGGATGCCATCTTACAACTAAGCAGGGCCTTGAGACCTCGTACCTCTCGGTGCGAGGCGAGAAGCGTAAAGTTCGCCAGGTGGACCATGATAGAGTAGGCGTCCATAGACTCATCTTTGTTTCTGCGATTCGGTGTCATAGAAGCAAGCATGATACATGTAGCATCGATCTTGTCGAGCGATTGCTGCTTGTTGTACTTCGACAACATCTGCGGCCGAACCCTCGGCGGGCTTTTCGGTAGGGCCTCGTCAAACATAGCCAATCTTCGTGCCTCAAAGCGATTTTGAGGTTTCTTTCCCAATCGAGAAAATTAGTTTCGTCAAGCTTGTTATCGATGATAAAGCGAAGGTTCAATTTGTTTGACATTTTCTACAACAATAAATAAAGATAGAATAAGTAAAAGCTCATGTATAAAAACCTAAATTTGCACTAAGAAATTTATAAGGTTTTACTCCCACTAACCAACTATTCACTATTGGCTTTCAAAATTTTAATTAATTCTTTAGTGTATTTGGGACCTATCTAGTTGCCTTAATCCCGGCGGTGGTCGATCAATCTCGGCAATTTCGAAGGTAGGTACTCTACCCGGTCGCATCGCGTCGACTCGGTGGTGACTAGTCAACTCTTTGGCGTCTCACATCTCATGTGATAGTCAACCCCCTTGTCTCTAAAGTCGAGGCGGCCTGGCGGTGGCCAATCACCGAAAGACTTTAGTCGAGTCATAACCCAATATTCATGAGATCTCGTGGCGATCATATCTCAATAATAACGATATGCCCGTGGTAGGTCAACTCCCGGCGGTGGTCGATCGAGTTGGATCGAACAAAGGCTCTTCACCGTCATTATAATATTGGGAGACAATTTTGGCTCGATTTTTGGCGTGGGAATAATTTTAAATTAATTCACTTAATTAATTTGGTTTAATTATGGTCTCATCTACTATGTGCATATTACTACGATATCATATAAAGTAAAACATACACAACATTCAGCGCATAAAATAACCGGTATGATCATGGACTTTTTTCTGAGTGCGGTTTGAATACAAGCCCCAGCGAAACCGCGGGTCACAAACTAAGGGTATCTGCAACCGCCAATAGGATCTTTATTCTTTATGCGCCAATGGGTTCTTTATTTCTCCTTGGTCTCGAACTTCTTGCTCCATTCTTGTTACATAATAAATAATTACACCCGCCTTTGCAGGGGAACTCGAGGAATGGGATAAATGCAAAAAAGTAAACTAGGTCACGTTCTTCATGTGGCCTAGGACAATTTTCAAAAACCAACATAAAGAAAACATTTCATCTATCTATTTGGTGAGTCCATGATCGATCGGGGTCCATATAATCGCATTATATCTACACATCTAATCCATACAATTTTATCTTATGAAAAGATTAAATTCTAATTTTA
This sequence comes from Gentiana macrophylla, assembly GCA_026214975.1. Taxonomy (NCBI): domain Eukaryota; kingdom Viridiplantae; phylum Streptophyta; class Magnoliopsida; order Gentianales; family Gentianaceae; genus Gentiana; species Gentiana macrophylla. Next base: position 84,045,614 of record CM047809.1, on the reverse strand, counting down.
ACTACTACTACTCATGCGTCTTTATTTTATCACATCAAATAATTAAATAACTTTTAATTAATTATATGATTTAACGAAAATTAAAATTAACATTTAATTTTAAATCGATTTCAATTTTAATTAAATTTGAACTATTCAAAATAAAATTAAAATTATAAAGTCTCTATTTGTTTCATTTCCAAAACTAAATTTAGCTTAGGCTGCCACTTTCCAAAATCAAAATTTTGGAAGTGGCACAAGCTAAGCTGTCAATCAAATATTTGGAAAGGCCAAGCTCTTCAAATCAAATATTTGGAAAGGCCAAAATTATTTTAGTCACTAGGCTGGCACTTTAAAAATCAAAATTTTGGAAGTGGAGCTAAACTAAGCTTTCAAATCAAATATTTGGAAAAGGGCACTATTCCAAATCAAATATTTGGAAAGGCCAAATAATTTTAGTTTAAGCGCAGCCACTTTCCAAAATCAAAATTTTGGAAGTGGCACAAGCTAAGCCTATTCCAAATCAAATATTTGGAAAGGCTGGCCTATTCAAATCAAAATTTGGAAAGGCCAATGTCGTATGGTTTCCCGATGGTCAAACTATTTGAACCATTGGTTGGCATATGACACAACTAAACAAGCGAGATATATATGCACAATAAAATATCACAAAAGCGAAAAGGTTGATCTCCCCGTTGGAAGAGGAGAGCCGACCGGACGGCAACCCGAAGGTTACCGCCGCCGCCGCCGCCGCCCTTGAGGAGGAGGCGCCCGATCGGCCGACCCCAAGAACCTATTTTTTTTTGTTTTAACGTTTCGTGATTTAAATCTTGCATCTATCGATTAAATACTACGCATTTAAATTATGCTTATTGCTTAAGCTCGAAGTCCTTCTCTCGATACCCTTTGTTAGGAAATCACTAGTTTAACGCGGCGTGAATTTAAAATTTGATTTCCTTTTACAGATCGTTCTTCGTTTAATGCAATAAACACGTTAAGTAGTTTGTGGTTATACCTTAGATGATCTACAAGATCGTCGCTTTGACCGCCAGCGGAGAGTAGTTCAATCGCAAGCCGTCCACGCGTCCGGCCTCATCGCTAATCCCACGAACCCCTGCCGGAATCCTCGCTTGGATTCTTTATCGGAAAAACTCCATTTCTAGGGCCGGACCTTTTCTTCCCACAAACTCTTTATGGAGAGCTCTCTATTTTACACAAGAATTATGAACTCTTGCAATTGTGTTGTACAAAAAGAGCTTGACACCCACTTCCTTTTATAGAGGAAGTGGCGCCTAATAGTGTGTGTAGAGAGAAAACCTTTTTCAATAAAATAAGGAAAATCAATTAGATTGATTTATCTCTTTAATTATAATTTATTTTGTCAATATCATATATTGATTATAATTATCTTATTACCATAAATCTATTTTTTCAAAATCAATTAATATCTTATATTAATATTATGGTAATATTTATTAATTAAAGTGCACAATCCAAGTGTATCTTGTACACTCAAAAGTGGCGCCCGTATAGTCAAAGATTGACTTCGGAATATTCTTTAATTAATCTAATTTTATATATAATTAATATCTTGTATTTTATTTATTCATAATAAATAAATACCACCATATTAATTTACCACTATAACCTTTATAGTCAGAGATAAACTTTCCTTATTTGGTTATCAACTATAACCGCATTTTAATCCGACTCGATGTTCATATGTGTGTGACCCGATAGGCTTCGAATATGTTGGCCGTAGACACAAAGTGCAATTTACTAAAATGCCCTTCATACCTAACGATCACGGGATAGCGTCACAGCAACACACCGTGACCCCGATCATCGGAAGAGTCAAAAGCAATGACTACTACCTTTCATGTGAAGCGATTACCGTGTAACTTACAATCTATCGCTATAATAATATCCATACGATCGTATCTCGAGTGTCGATACATTGTGATCGTATCTTATAATCTGGATATCATGCTCTCTCGGAATAACACATTTACTCCCACTTTGCAAAGATTCTCGAGAGCTAGACATTCCTTATAAGAAGGCCATTTCGGATATTCAATCCCGATCATAGGATCGCGATTCCCGGACGACCAATCATGTATACTCCGCGTGCTTCAATATCATACCCAATCACTACCGCATGATCGCCCGTGGTTAGGAGAAATCTCAATAGTGTCAAAGCATGACAATCCACACCGTGATGCCATGAAGACTCGGTCAAAGGATAATTACACAACCGCCACATAGTGTGACACTTAATGTAAGTGGAGTCGAGTCTAACGTCGCATTCTACAATACCGTCCACGTCACGGTCAAGTGTCCTACACTTCGATGAGCGAGATCTATCCTACCTTCTAAAAGATAGAAGACATCCAATACGTCTTTAGTCGATTATATCATCAATGTCCCGTTTGATAATATGTAAGACTAGAGACATTTAAGTACCAACCTTGTTATAGTGATTAGAGATCTCATCAACCATAATCACTATCATGGTTTTCTCTATCATGATTGATACTAGGGGCGTTACTATATATATACAACAAATAATATGAAGACAAACAATATATAATAACATAAGTGCTTTTATTAATCATAATAAAGTTATTACATGAACTAAATAGGCGTAAATGACCCGACCGGTCGGATCGGTCCGACCGATTGGGTTTAGGACACCTTTCAACAATCTCCCACTTCTAAAGCCAATCACCCGTATACTAAGCCCGTGCAAGTGAACATGTTTCTCGTGCTTAGCTTGAGACAATGCCTTAGTTAACGGATCGGCTATGTTATCATCCGTGTGGACTTTCTCTATCTTTACATCTCCTCTATCTACTATCTCTACAATCAAGTGATAGCGCCGTAGCACATGTTTGGACTTACGATGAGACCTTGGTTCCTTTGGTGAGATATCGCTCCATTATTATCACGATGCTGAAGTCTTTGGACCTTGATGGAGGAACCACACCAAGTTCGATAATGAACTTCTTCATCAAGCTGCTTCCTTTGCCGCCTCCGAGGTGCTATGTATTCGGCTTCCGTTGTAGAATCTGCGGTAGTCTCTGCTTGGAACTCTTCCGACTCCTTTGCTCCGCCGTTAAGCGTGAAAACAAATCCAGTTGTGACTTAAAGTCATCCTTGTCGGTTTAGGCGGCATCTGTGTAACCTCGTAATACTAAATCATCATTCCGAAAACCAGGAACATATCACTGAGTCGTCTCAAGTACTTAAGGATATTCTTGGCGACAATCCGGTGACCATCACTGGATTGGTGATACCTACTAGTCATACTAAGAAGTGCGAGGCGTGCGGTCTTGTGCATAACATGGCATACATGATAGACCCGATTGCGAAGCATAAGGGACTTTACTCATTTGTGCCCCTTTCCTCCTCTGTCTTAGGACTCATTCCCTTGGGCAGGTAGACCCCGTGTGACATGGGCGGCAATCCTTTCTTGGGTGCTCCCATCTTGAATCTCTTGACATCTTGTCTATGTAGGTGGATTGCGACAGACCAAGCAACCTTTTAGATCTATCTCTATAGATCTTTATTCCCGAGAATATAAATTTGCCTCACCCAAGTCCTTCATTGAGAAGTTCTTGGATAACCAAGCTTTGGTGATTGTAACATAGGCACATCATTCCTACTAAGCGATATGTCATCCACATAAAGCACTAAGAACACAATGGCACTCCCACTAACCTTCTTGTAAACACAGGGCTCATCTTCGTTCTTGATGAAATCAAAGCTGTTTGATTATCTCATCAAGCGAAGATTCCAACTCGAAGCTTGCTTTAATCCATAAATGGATCTTTGCGGTTTACACACCATCTGGCGTCATTGGTTGTGAAACCCTCGGTGTGTCATATACACTTCCTCAGACGAGGTTCCCGTTAAGGAAAATTTGTTTTCACATCCATCTGCGATTTCGTAATCATGGTATCTTTGCAATAGCAAGCAAAATTCTAATGGATTTTAACATGGCAGCAGCGAGAAGGTTTCATCATAGTCAACTCCTTGTCTTTGCTTATAACCTTTTGCCACCAACCTAGCCTTGTAGGTGGTCACGTTACCGTCCATGTCGGTCTTTCTCTTAAAGACCCATTTACACCTATGGGAACTATTCCCTCAGCGGATCAACTAAGTTCCAAACTTGGTTGTCCTTCATGGATTCCATCTCGAGAATTCATGGCTTGAGCCATTTCTCTTTGTCGTGCCTTAATAGCACCTCCTCATAAGTTCTAGGGTCCTCATCTTCCATGAGATACACGCTTGGTGTACCTATCGGGTCCACGGCGTTTCAGTGGATCTTGAGGTGTTATTGTGTCTCACGGTGAGGTGGCGCCACATTTGTATGTGGTGTCTCCTCTACTTCCATCAACAATTTGTTATCCGTAAGTGGTTCTCGAATTTCTTCAAGATCAATCTTACTCCCCCATGACCCTATCGAGAATAAACTCTTTCTCAGAGAAAGTGGCGATCTGGCAACAAACACCTTTTGTTCCTCGGGGTGGTAAAATTGGTACCCTTTGGTTTCCACTAGGATAACCCACAAGCAGACATTTGTCGAGATCTAGGTTCGATTTGTCGAGGCATGGTTCGTTTCACATAAATTGGACATCCCCGAGGTTTCATGTAACCTAGTGTTGGTTTCTTCCCTTTGAACACTTCATAGGGAGTGGACTCAACCGTCTTTGATGGAACTCGGTTCGGTGTATAGGATGCGGTTTCTAGAGCATACCCCAAAGCGATTTTGGAAGAAGCTGCATAGCTCATCATGGAGCGTACCATGTCTAACAAAGTCACGATTCCTCCTCTCGGATATGCCATTCATTTGTGGCGTCCCTGGAGGGTCCATTCGAGTAGAATCCCATTCTCCTTTAAATAACTTTGAAACTCTCCATCTAGGTATTCTCCACCTCGATCGGATCGAAGTGTTTTGATTTCTTTACCTAGTTGTTTCTCCACTTCATACGAATTCTTTGAACTTTTGAAGGCTTGGACTTATACTTCATTAAGTATATATAACCATAGCGAGAATGGTCATCGGTGAAAGTGATAAAATAAAGTATCCTCCTTTGGCTTGAATTGACATTGGGCCACACACATCGGTATGTATAAGCTCAAGCAATTCATTGGATCTTATCCACTTTGCCCTTAAAAGGTGACTTTGTCATCTTGCCAAGTAAACAAGCTTCGCATGTATCAAGCGATTAAGTAATCGAATTGATCCAACATTCCATCTTTATGGAGTTTGGAAATGCGATTCTTATTTATATGGCCAAGTCTACAATGCCATAAGTAGGATTCATTCAAGTCATTTATTTTGGCTTTCTTGTTATTTATATTAAGTACATCAACATTCATATCTAATATGTAGAGACCATTGCTAAGTATGCGATTACCATAAAAGATTCCATCACGTGAAAAGAACAACATTTATTCTCAAGCGTAAAAGAAAATCCATCAACATCTAATGCGAGAAATAGAAATAATGCTCTTCGTAGAAGCGGGAACAAAATAATGATTATTGAGTTCTAGTACTAGCCCTTTGGGCAATGAAAGAAAATAAACTCCTACGGCCGGTATGGCGACACAGCACTCCATTTCCAGCGCGTAGGTCCACCTCTCCTTTCCTCAGATCTCTAGTTCTTCTTAGTGCTGCATATTCAGTACAAATATGAGAGAACCACAACCGATATCTAATACCCGGTGGTTAGACTTAGAAGAAGTAATGTTGATCTCAATCATAAATATACGAAGTGAAGCATCGAATGCTTCTTCTTGGTACTCAAGAAGCCCTTGCGAGTTTCTCCTCCAATGTCGGTCTCACACGCAATGGAAGCAAGCATCCTTGGATTTGTCTTTTGCTATCTTAGGCGTTGGCTTAGGTGCGACCTTCGCCTTCTTGGACTTTTACAGGCTTTTGCCTTGCCGCTTGCTCGAAGTGACCCGGCAACACTTGCTTTCCCTTCCCCTACGGTGCCTTGGCGATTTTCAACATGTTCAATAACTCCGCTGAGGAGCAATCTATCTTGTTCATGTGATAGTTCATCACAAGCTGCTGAGAATGAGTCGGTAGAGATTGCGAATCAAGTCAATACTCAACTCGTTCCAACTTGTGGCCCGACTTCCCAAGCCTCTCTATGTACCCGATCATTTTAAGCACGTGTGACCCCACGGCGATCCCGGATGCCATCTTACAACTAAGCGGGGCCTTGAGACCTCGTACCTCTCGGTGCGAGGCGAGAAGCGTAAAGTTCCGCCAGGTGGACCATGATAGAGTGGCGTCCATAGACTCATCTTTGTTTCTGCGGTTCGGTGTCATAGAAGCAAGCATGATACATGTAGCATCGATCTTGTCGAGCGATTGCTTGTTGTACTTCGACAACATCTGCGGCCCGAACCCTCGGCGGGCTTTTCGGTAGGGCCTCGTCGAGACATAGCCAATCTTCTCGTGCCTCAAAAGCGATTTTGAGGTTTCTTTCCCAATCGAGAAAATTAGTTTCGTCAAGCTTGTTATCGATGATAAAGCGAAGGTTCAATTTGTTTGACATTTTCTACAACAATAAATAAAAGATAGAATAAGTAAAAGCTCATGTATAAAAACCTAAATTTGCACTAAGAAATTTATAAGGTTTTTACTCCCACTAACCAACTATTCCTATTGGCTTTCAAGAATTTTAATTAATTCTTTAGTGGTTTGGGACCTATCTAGTTGCCTTAATCCCGGCGGTGGTCGATCAATCTCGGCAATTCGAAGGTAGGTACTCTACCCGATCGCATCGCATCATCGACTCCAGGTGGTGACTAGTCAACTCTTTGGCGTCTCACATCTACATGTGATAGTCAACCCCTTGTCTCTAAAGTCGAGGCGGCCACGGCGGTGGCCAATCGCCGAAAGACTTTAGTCGAGTCTTAACCCAATATTCATGAGATCTCGTGGCGATCATGTCTCAATAATAACGATATGCCCGTGGTAGGTCAACTCCGGCGGTGGTCGATCAGTTGGATCGAACAAAGGCTCTTCACCGTCATTATAATATTGGGAGACAATTTTGGCTCGATTTTTGGCGTGGGAATAATTTTAAATTAATTCACTTAATTAATTTGGTTTAATTATGGTCTCATCTACTATGTGCATATTACTACGATATCATATAAAGTAAAACATACACAACATTCGCGCATAAAATAACCGGTATGATCATGGACTTTTTCTAGAGTGCGGTTTGAATACAAGCCCAGCGAAACCGCGGGTCACAAACTAAGGGTATCTGCAACCGCCAATAGGATCTTTATTCTTTGTCGCCAATGGGTTCTTTATTTCTCCTTGGTCTCGAACTTCTTGCTCCACTCTTGTTACATAATAAATAATTACACCCGCCGCTTTGAGGGGAACTCGAGGAATGGGATAAATGCAAAAGTAAACTAGGTCACGTTCTTCATAACGGCCTAGGACAATTTTTTCAAAACCAACATAAAGAAAACATTCCCATCTATCCTATTGGTGAGTCCATGATCGATCGGAGGTCCAGTATAATCATATTATATCTACACATCTAATCCATACAATTTTATCTTATGAAAAAGATTAAATTCTAATTTTAACTACTACTACTCATGCGTCTTTATTTTATCACATCAAATAATTAAATAACTTTTAATTAATTATATGATTTAACGAAAATTAAAATTAACATTTAATTTTAAATCGATTTCAATTTTAATTAAATTTGAACTATTCAAAATAAAATTAAAATTATAAAGTCTCTATTTGTTTCATTTCCAAAACTAAATTTAGCTTAGAGCTGCCCACTTTCCAAAATCAAAATTTTGGAAGTAAACAAAGCTAAGCTGTCCAAATCAAATATTTGGAAAGGGCACAGAGCCTACTCCAAATCAAATATTTGGAAAGGCCAAATTATTTTAGTCAGGCACAGCACTTTCCAAAATCAAAATTTTGGAAGTGGCACAAAGCTCAAACTATTCCAAATCAAATATTTGGAAAGGGCTAGGCTATTCCAAATCAAATATTTGGAAAGGCCAAATAATTTTAGTTTTAGGCACAGCCACTTTCCAAAATCAAAATTTTGGAGTGGCGCAGGCTGAGGCTATTCCAAATCAAATATTTGGAAAGGGCCTAGCTTTATTCCAAATCAAAATTTGGAAGGCCAATGTCGTATGGTTTCCGATGGTCAAACTATTTGAACCATTGGTTGGCCATATGACACAACTAAACAAACGAGATATCTATGCACAATAAAATATCACAAAGCGAAAAGGGTTGATCTCCCCAATGGAGAGGAGAGCCGACAGACGGCAAGACCGAAGGCCACACCGCCGCGCCGCGCCGCCCGCCGCCGAGGATGGGGCGCCGCTTGATCGGCCGACCCATGAACCCTATATATTTTTTTGTTTTAACGTTCGCGATTTAAATCTTGCATCTATCGATTAAATACTCGCATTTAAATTATGCTTATTGCTTAAGCTCGAAACCTTCTCTCGATACCTTTGTTAGGAAATCACTAGTTTAACTTGGCGGAATTTAAAATTTGATTTCCTTTTTAGATCGTTCTTCGTTTAATGCAATAAACACGTTAAGTAGTTTGACGGTTATACCTTAGATGATCTACAAGATCGTCGCTTTGACCGCCAACGGAGAGTAGTTCAATGCGCGCAAGCCGTCCACGCGTCCGGCCTCTATCGCTAATCCACATGAACCCCTCGCCGGAATCCTCGGCTGGATTGCTTTATCGGAAAAACTCCGGTGCTGGACCGGACCTTTTCTTCCTCACAAACTCTTTATGGAGAGCTCTCTATTTTACACAAGAATTATGAACTCTTGCAATTGTGTTGTACAAAAGAGCTTGACACCCACTTCCTTTTATAGAGGAAGTGGCGCCCAATAGTAGTGTAGAGAAGAAAACCTTTTTCTAATAAAATAAGGAAAATCAACTAGATTGATTTATCTCTTTAATTATAATTTATTTTGTCAATATCATATATTGATTATAATTATCTTATTACCATAAATCTATTTTTTCAAAATCAATTAATATCTTATATTAATATTATGGTAATCTTATTAATTAAATTGCACAATCCAAGTGTATCTTGTACACTCAAAAGTGGCGCCATATCCCAAAAGATTGACTTCGGAATATTCTTTAATTAATCTAATTTATATATATAATTAATATCTTGTATTTTATTTATTCATAATAAATAAATACCACCATATTAATTTACCACTATAACCTTTATAGTACAGAGATAAACTTTCCTTATTTGGTTATCAACTATAACCGCATTTTAATCCGACTCGATGTTCATATGTGTGTGACCCGATAGGCTTCGAATATGTTGGCCGTAGACACAAAGTGCAATTTACTAAAATGCCCTTCATACTAACGATCACGGGATAGCGTCACAGCAACACACCGTGACCCCGATCATCGGAAGAGTCAAAAGCAATGACTACTACCTTTCATGTGAAGCGATTACCGTGTAACTTACAATCCTATCGCTATAATAATATCCATACGATCGTATCTCTAAGAGTGTCAATACATTGACGATCGTATCTTATAATCTGGATATCATGCTCTCTCGGAATAACACATTTACTCCCACTTTGCAAAGATTCTCGAGAGCTAGACATTCCTTATAAGAAGGCCATTTCGGATATTCAATCCCAATCATAGGATACGCGATTCCCGGACGACCAATCATGTATACTCCGCGTGCTTCAATATCATACCCAATCACTACCGCATGATCGCCCGTGGTTAGGAGAAATCTCAATAGTGTCAAAGCATGACAATCCACACCGTGATGCCATGAAGACTCGGTCAAAAGGATAATTACACAACCGCCACATAGTGTGACACTTAATGTATGTGGGTCGATCTAACGCACGCATTCTCTAATACACGTCCACGTCACGGTCCAAGTGTCCTACACTTCGATAGAGCGAGATCTATCCCTACCTTCTAAAAGATAGAAGACATCCAATACGTGCTAGTCCGATTATATCATCAATGTCCCGTTTGATAATATGTAAGACTAGAGACATTTAAGTACCAACCTTGTTATAGTGATTAGAGATCTCATCAACCATAATCACTATCATGGTTTCTCTATCATGATTGATACTAGGGGCGTTACTATATATATACAACAAATAATATGAAGATAAACAATATATAATAACATAAGTGCTTTTATTAATCATAATAAAGTTATTACATGAACTAAATAGACTGTAAATGACCCGACCCGGTCGGATCCGGTCCGACCCGATTGGGTTTAGGACACCTTTCCAACAACGAGTCCACACTTGATCCATTAAAAAATAGATGACCTGGGTGGTGGCGATCTCTCTGAGGGGCTTCGCCTCTGTCCATTTGGTGTAATAATCAGCCCGCTACTACTATATACTCGCATCCTCCACGCCTTTAGGCATTGGACCGGCAGTCGATGCCCCACATTTCAAAAGGCCATGAAGCGGTGGCGATGCTCTACTCTCTGCGAGGTAACCTGGGTATATCGGCGTACCTTTGATGTGGGTCGCATTCACTAACGAATATATCCGCATCCTCAACAAGGTAGGCGATAGTATCTGCGGTGATCGCCGCTTTGTGCGAGGTTCGACAGTGGATGCCGCCCGCCGCACACTCCTTGATGAAGCTCATGGAGGATACCTCTACTTGCTCGGCACGACACGTATGGAGCAGAGGTTTGAAGAAAGAGCGCTGTAAAGTATCCCATTTTGCACGACATATCTTCTTTGCTCGGCGAGCCAAGGTTCGCCTCTATCTTGTCTCGAAGGCAAAACTCCATGCTCAATATAATCCTTGACCTCATCGATCCAAATAGGCCATGAGAGGTTGAATATCCATGACCTCGCATCGTTGATAGAAGGTTCTGGAGGTATTCCAAAGGGATGTCGGGAGCGGCGCGCGTCGGCGTCGGATAACTTGGATAAATAGTCCGCCTCAAATTACGAGTCGTGGTATATAAGAGAGCTCGCAATATCCGAACCGGCGGCGTAATTTCGGACCAGGTCGATGTCTGCTGCGATTTGAACAATAAATCTTATAACCTCCATTCACTTGATTGACAACCGGTTGTGAGTCGCAAAGAGGCGTGTATGTTCTCAACTCTCATTGCGAGGGCGAGCTCAAAGGCTGCGATGAGCGCCTCATATTCGGCTTGGTTGTTTGGCGCCGTGAAATCGAAGCGGCGCTTTTCAATTTCTTGGACGTTCCGGCTCGAGCAAGACGATGCGGCCCCGCAAGCTCCAATTCCACTAAGCGCCGTCAACGAACAAGCGCCAGCGATGGGTGCGGGCCTCGTGGGGCGCTAGAGCCGGTTTGTCGGGCGAGTTGGTGAAGGAAGTCGGTTGTGTTGTCGAGGGCTCTCGGAAGCTTGCATCAAGAATGAACTCGGCCAGGGCTGTGCCTTGATTGCCGCCGAGGCTCGTACTTGATGTCGAATTCGGTGAGCTCAATTGCCCATTTACGGAGACGACCGCGCGAGTCGGCTTATGTAAAACCCGACGCAGCGGACTATCCGATAGTACAATGATCGTATGTGATGAAAAATATGCACGGAGCTTTCTATTCGCTATAACAAGAGAAGTAAGCCAATTTCTCTGCATTAAAATATCGACCTTCCACAGGTGAGAGCCTTGAAACATAGTAAATGGGCTTTTGAGCGGGCTTCTCAGAGTCCCTCTTCCTTTACAAGAAGCTGCGGCGACAACCTATCTCGAGGCCGCCAAATATAAATAAAGCTGGTCGTCTATGATAGGACTTACTAAAAAAGGGGTGACAGTGTATTGCTTGAGCTCTTCAAAGGCTTGGTGCATTCTCCAGTCCATTCAAACCCCTTGCCGCTTTCAAAATTTTATAAAAGGAAGGCACATGTCTGCCGATTTGAAATGAACCGCCCAGAGCGGTTATCCTTCCATTCAACCTCTGAACCTCTTTTCACGATCGTTGGAGGCGCCATGTCCGAATGGCTCGATTTTTCGAGATTTGCTTCAATGCCGCGCTGTGTGACCATGAAGCCTAAGAATTTTCCAGCTTTGACCCCAAACGTGCATTTGACTGGGTTTAGCTTCATGTTGTTTTTTCGCACGTTCGCGAAAGTTTCCCTCAAATCTGCTATGAAGTCGCATATGCTGGATTTGATGACCATGTCATCTATGTAAGCCTCCATATTGCGGCCGATTTGAGTGTGGAAGACGCGGTTGATCATCCTCTGGAATGTTGAACCCGCATTCTTCAGGCCGAAGGGCATCATTTTGTAATAATACATGCCGCCTCCAGCTCTGAAAGCAATAAGTTGTCTTTCGTCCCGGCCATACGGACTGATGGTATCCGAGAATGGCGTCGACGAGGCGAGGATTTCAAAACCCGCTATCCGATCTACCATTACGTCTATGCGGGGTAGCTCATAGGATCCCTCGGGCGGCTTTGTTCAAGTCGGTGAAATCTCGCACATTCGCCACTTGCCGTTGTGCTTCAAAACCATAACGACGTTGGCTAGCCAAGTAGGATATTGTAGTTCTTCAATGATCTCCGCCGCCAAGTAGTTTTGCGATCTCGATTTTCTGACCTCTTCTTTGCGGTTGAAAATTGGCGAGCCAGCTTCTTTGAATTGGCTTGAAGTGGGGATTCACGTTAAGGCGGTGGAGTGCGACCTCGGGGGTCGACGCCTCGCATGTCAGTGACCTCCCAAGCAAAGGCCTCTAGGTTCTCTTTCAGCACGTTGATCAGCGCGGACATATCGGCCTCGCTGAGGTGCGCCCCGACTTTGATCTTTTGGTCGGGGTATCTCTCATTGATGATTACCTCGACGAGCTCCCCCTCTGCTTCAATGCTTGGATCATCTCGTATCTGCAATGTGTCGCATACAATTTCCTTTTGTTGTTTCTTAAGCGGCGGAGGGCTGTTCGTGCCTTGTCCCCGCTCGATATGGGCTTCCAGCGCTCTTTTCTTAGCGCTCGCCTCTAACTCGGCCATGGACTCACTTATCCGGGGGTTGAGTCGCCCGGCGGTACTTGGGATCTCAGCTGTATCGATTATCACTAGAGCTTCTTCCAACAGATTTATTGAATTCGTGATGGGGTTAGTCCCTGCTGGTGCGACGGGAGGTGTAGCATGAGCTTGTCCTAGCACACCTTGGACTTCGGGCTCCCGTGCCCTTTTCAACCCTGCCTTTGATTTTACCAAGTGGTCAAGATAAGTGCGTGGTCGGCTAATCGCCTGGCCTATCTTGCCATTTTCGTATAAAATTTGACCCTACGATGCGGAATGGAAGACACCATCCCGAAATTTGCGCATCGCAGTATGCCAGGATCATGTGGTAGCGGTGGCGGATCGACCACGAGAAATTCTATTTTTCGATCCGGAAGGGCTCGAAGTCTCCGATCGCGGACCTCCAGGTCAATCATTCCTTTAACTTTTACCTCATGGTTGGTAAAACCCTCTAGCGAGCCTAGTGCGGTTTGATTGGCCTCGGTGAAATTCAAACCTTTGAGGCAGTCAAGATAGATGATGTCTCTGGCGGCACCTGTATCCACCAGGACTCTGTTAACCCCGCACTTGCCGATCCCGATTTTGATTATGAGGGCATCTCCATTGCTCCCATAACAAAGCTAAGCTCGCTCTTTGTGAAAGTCGGGCCTCTTCATCCTGGTCGCAGAGTTCTAGGCCGCTCACGTCCAAATTCGTTGATCGAGTTGATCTCGTTCTTTTATCACGCTTGCTAGGCGGGCTTTTCGTGGATGACATTAAGCTCACGCTCAAGCCGGGCCGCGACGAGTCTCTGGTTGGCACCGCTTTGCCAATTTGAATCGATCTAACTTTCCTCCCGGGCCATTTTGTCTAGGATCCTTATCGAGGAAAAACAATCATCCGTGTTATGGCCGTGATAATTATGAAACTCACGAATTTGCTCGTGTCCGCTTTCTGACGCCGTCTTCGCTACGATTGTCGCGGGGCTTCCGGATGTGTTCGAAATTTCGTTCAGGATCGCCCGACGGTCGGGCATTCAGCGGAATGTAATCTTTTACGTCGAACTTTTGCGGCCTTTTGAAATCACGGTCGTCCGTTCTTTCGCCGGATTGACGGCCTCCTCCTTTCTTTGGGGATCGGCCTCGAGTACTATTGGACGGGGCCGTGGGATCAGATTGAAGGCCCCGGTTTCTGGCGGGGATGACCTCGACGGTAGTAAACTTCCGGGCCTGCTCCAACATGTCTCTCAAGTTGGTCGGAGCGTGCATCGTTAAGTGTGTCTTAAGTTCGCCGCCCACGACCCGATTAAGAATGCCATCATGACCGTGGGTTCGGGCTCGTCCCGCGTTTGATCGTAAACTTGGACGAATTTCTCGTAATACGACCGGGCGGACTCCCCAGTGTCCTGCTTTATCAAAAACAGATCGGTTGTGGTCTTGCGAGGTCTATGCGCTGTCTTGAATTCTGTCAGGAACTTTGTCCGCATATCCTCCCAGCTGTTAACTGATCTGGCTGGCAATTTGCGAAGCCATGTAGAGGCTCTATCTTTCATGCAACCCACCATAGCCACGCACCAGGCCGCGCTATGGTGAGTAGCGAGCATCATTTTGCTCTCGAACGAGGCTATCCATTCGTATGGGTCTGACTTACCCTGATAATCTGTTATGTTGATGTTGGAGACTCGGCGTCGCGGGAGGCTCGCTATGAGCGAGTCTGAAAGTGCATCCATAGCAGCGCTAGGTTCCTTATCCTCTTCTCGTTTATTCTTTTTCATCTCCAGAACCATCAACCTGAGATCTTGAATCGGGTTTGGTTGAGTGCGGGTTCGAGTGCGCCCGAGAGTGGGCGTCGTCCCAAATCGCTTCTTTGGCTTTCTGTTTCAGCCCGTGCTCTTCTTCTTAGGATAATGTCCCGGGGATTTTCACGGAGGGGGCCCAGTCTCCGTCTGACGTTGCCTCGCGTTCTTTTATCTTCCTCCTCGGTGGTGATGGTAAAGCTCACGTTTTCCCGGCGGTCGTGCGCCGATATTCTAGTTTGGCTGTATTCACCGTGCCGAGAGGAGGATACGCTTTCTCCTCGATGCTCGTGACGCTGAGCTCGCGTTGTTTCCCCATGTTTGGCCCTTTCCACGGAGGGGCGATGACGTTAGGTCCGGCGTTCATGCCCTACGGTTGGGGAGGATCAATTGCTAGCTGCTGGTGGCCGGGCGGAGATTAAGATCTCATTGGTGCCTTCATTTTAGCGCGTATTCACCATAACTCTTTATTCTTGCCAGATCAGCCTCGCTAGGAACCAGCGGGGCGGGGGCCTCTTTGTCTGGGCCCTCGGTGTTAATCTGTCTTCGGGCGAGCTCTGCCTCTAACTGAGTGTTTTTCTTTCTTAACTCTAAGAACTCGCGGTAATCGACGGTTGTACGGGCGGGGTCACTCTCATGAGACCTCGTTGGGGCGATCTGCTTTTCTGCCGGGTTGTGTGTGACGGGGTTAGGCGAAGGGTTAGCCATGATGGGAGGTCTGATGCCAGTCTGACAACAAGCTTTCCAAGGTAGCAAGTGGGATTATTGCCTCTGACACAAGCCAACTCTAGTATCCTTTTCAAAAGGTAGTTTGGAAGGAAGACTTGGACGTGGGATATCTGGCATCTTCGTGGTGCTCCGATCAATGAGGCTATCGCCGTCGGACGGTGGCGTTTATCGAGGTTGGTGATGAGCT
The DNA here is from genome assembly GCA_026214975.1 of Gentiana macrophylla. Classification (NCBI taxonomy): domain Eukaryota; kingdom Viridiplantae; phylum Streptophyta; class Magnoliopsida; order Gentianales; family Gentianaceae; genus Gentiana; species Gentiana macrophylla. Next base: position 84,029,878 of record CM047809.1, on the reverse strand, counting down.
CGCGGTGGTAATATGAAAACAATAAATACGAGAGAGAGAGAGAAAAAAGATCTTGATAGAAATAAATGCACAAAAGTTGTTCTATATCTTCATTAATGTCACATGGGGGTATTTATAGGAAAGGATAAAGTTGTAAAAGACTACTCGTGCAAGCGGCGCCGATGCCCGGCAGATGGCGATTGGCCTGCGCATTCTATCTAAGCTTATGAACTTTCCATTAAGCGATATTCTCAGGAATGGCCCAGTTGATCTTGCGGGCGGCCCCTTATGCTTATGAGGATGGCGGGATGGACAAGAAGTTGGCGACGTCGCGCTTATGCTCAGGGAAAGAGTTTGACTTATGTCCTCAGACGAGTTGACTGGGGATAATGGGACCGTGTCAGGTTCCGTATCATCAATAGGCTTAGTCCAGCATGGAATATCCTCGAGGAAATTACGAAGCCATTCTGCTTCTTCTCCTGCCTTGTCCAATGCAATGAACTCAGCTTCCATAGTGGAACGAGCAATGCAAGTTTGCTTTGTGGATTTCCATGACACAACAGCACCACCAATAGTGAATACATATACACTTGTGGACTTTGATTCTTTCGAGTCAGATATCCAATTTGCATCACAGTATCCTTCTAACACTGTTGGATATCTCGTGTACCGTAATCCAAGATTCATTGTGAATTTTAAGTACCTCGATTACTCTATTCAATGCTTTCCAATGATCCTCACTTGGATTACTTGTAAATCTGCTTTCGCTTTATTTACTAAAGACATGCTAAGTCCAGTCTAGTACAATTGGTTATGTACATCGATGACCTATGATTTGTGAATATTTTAACTGAGACACTGGTTCTCCTTTACTTTTGACTAAGTGCATAGTCAAGTCAATAGGAGTTTTTATCGGACTTTCATTAAATACGTTAAATCTTTTAGAACAGACTCAACATAATGAGACTGTGACAATGCAAGTCCATCTGACATTCTAGAGATTTTAATCCCCAAAATTACATCTGCAACTCCCATATCCTTCATATCGAAGTTTCTTGTTAACATCTTCTTAGTATTTATGATTATATCATGAGTGCTACCCAAGATTAACATGTCATCAACATATAGACATACTATCACAAAGGAATTAGAAGTGTTATTGACATAAATCGCACTCGTTAATTTTAAACCCATTTGATAACATTGTTTGATCAAATTTTTGGTGCCATTGTTTTGGCGCTTGCTTAAGCCCATACAATGACTTAACGAGTCGACATACTTTGTGTTCTTGACCTGGAACCACATAACCCTCGGGTTGTTCCATATAGATTTCTTCTTCCAATTCACCATTTAAGAAAGCGGTCTTTACATCCATTTGATGTATTTCTAGATTATTTACCGCAAAGACAATTGCGATAAGAACTCGTGATCGACGTGATCCGAGTAACCGGTGAATATGTATCGAAGAAGTCAAGACTTTCTTTTGACGATAACCTTTAGCTACCGGATCGGCCTTATATTTATCAATCCATCACCTTGAATTTTTCTTAAAATCCACTTACAACCGAGAGGTTTATGTCACAGTGGGATATTTACTAATTCCCAAGTATGATTTTGCATAATGGAATCGATTTCACTATTGGTCGCTGCTTTTCCCGAGCGGCGCTTCGGATTTGACATAGCCTCGAGCATATGTACTTGGTTCGTTTTCTACCATATAGGTGAAAAATCAGGACCGAAAGACGTTGAAGTCCTTGCCCGTTTACTCCTACGAGGTTACGGGCCCTCGGTTTTGGAGTAGTTTCACTTGTTGGTTCATGTGGCGCTTATTTAAGCTTGTGTTTTCTTGACTTCTTTCTTTACATGGAAATACATCCTCAAAAATACAGAATTTCTTGATTCCATGATTGTATTCACGTGAACATCCGGATTGTCAGATTTAAGCACTAGAAATCTATGTGCACTACTGTTATTTGCATAACCGATAAATATACAATCTATCGTTTTAGGCCCAATTTTTATTTGTTTAGGTTTAGGCACTTCGACCTTTGCTAAACACCCCCCAAACTTTTAAGTATTTGTAGCTAGGCTTGTAGCCTTTCCATAACTCGTAGGGTGTTTTATCCATTTTTTTATACAAAACTCTATTAAGAATGACATTGGCGGAAAGTATCGCTTTCCCCCACAAGTTCTGAGGTAAACCCGAACTTATCAACATAGCATTCATCATCTCCTTAAGAGTACGATTTTTGCTTTCAGCAATACCGTTTGATTGAGGTGCATAAGGTGCAGTCGTTTGATGGATAATACCAGAGTCTGAACATAATTCATTAAACGGTGCATCATATTCACCACCTCTATCACTACGAACCTTCTTGATTCGTTTGCTAAGTTGATTCTCGACTTCATTCATATAGTTTTTAAAAGCCTAAAGTGTCTCATCTTTGCTACTTAGCAAATAGACATAACAGTATCTTGTACAATCATCGATAAAAGTTACAAAGTATTTTTTACCGCCTCTCGTTTGTACAAATTTTAAATCACACAAGTCTGTAAGAAATAAATCTAACGGTTCGGTGTTTCTTTCCACGTAAGGAAAAGGTGCCTTAGTCATTTTAGCTTCGACACATATATGGCATTTTTCATTTTTATTAAATTTTAAATTAGGTAATAAATCTAAGTTCATCATCCGTCGAATTGATTTATTATTTACGTGTCCCAATCTATTGTGCCATAAGCAAGAAGTCTCAATCAAGTAAGCGGAAAAGGATGCAATTTTATTAGCCTCATTGGGCACAACATTCTTTGGCATAATTGCCATTACATTAAGCTTAAACATACCCTCGGTGGAATAACCCCTACCGAGAAACACACCATTCTTGGTCAAAATGACCTTATCAGAACCAAAATTCAAATTGAAACCACTTTGTTCAATTTGTCACCAGAAATGAGATTCCTACGAATCTCAGGAACATGCAAAGACATCATTTGAGTCGACTTCTTTCCTGAAGTCATCTTGTAATCATCGCCCTTGATCCAAACAATTGGAGAAGTTGATGAATTCCCCATCCACAGTTTGTCCCCTGTGCCAGCCTTGTAAGTTGAAAACACAGCCCGGTCAGCACAAACATGTCTTGTGGCTCCAGTGTCCACAAACCATTGCCTTGGATTCCCCACAAAGTTACATTCTGACACCACAGCGCAGAACATTTCCTCATCACCATCAGTTTCAGCCAGATGTGCCCTTGGCTGAATTGGCTTCTTTGAACGGCACTCAGCAGCACGGTGCCCAAACTTTCCACAATTGTTACAGTTGCCATTGAACTTGTACACAGTCTGTGGTTTCTTGTAAGATTCAGCATTTTTCTTGGAAGATTGACCAGATTTCTTCCTTTTACGATTCTTTACCTCAAAGACACATGAGCTTTGGCACATCCAACCTTGCACAATGATTTTCTTTCGAGCCCTTATTGTCCTCCTCTATACGGATTCGGACAATCGATCCTCCATTGACATTTGATTTCGCTTGTGTTTGAGATAACTCTTATACTCCCTCCAAGATTCGTGAAGTTTCTCAATCACACAAAGCTACTTGAAAATTCTCACTTATCATCATATCTTCTTCTATAATTTGGATATAATGATTTGTAATTCCTCAAATTGTTTAATAACAATTTTGGAATCGACCATCTTATAGTCCGTAAATTTACCCACTATAAATTTCTTAGCTTTGCATCTTGGCTTTATATTTTTCTCTAATGCAAGCCACAATGTTTTTGCACTTTCATACATAGAATAAACACCATACGGACTATTAACTACGCAATTCAAAATATAATTTTTGCATAAAAATCACTATGCTTCCAACTCTCTACACCAAACACACCAGGTGTGCTCGGTTTTCGTGAGGCACAACTGGTTTCTTCTTGGTGAGCATCCTTGCTAGTCCAAGTGTAGTGAGATAGAACAACATCTTTCGCCAACGCTTGAAATTTAGGCCATTGAACTTTTCTCGGTTTCTTCCATGAGAAGTACCGGCAATGGTAACAACAAAGTTGTGTCACAGCAGACACATTAGCATCCAAAAGTGGATTCAGACTTGTGGTTGATGTGGTTCCAATAGTAGTTGTCATAGACGATCGGTGACTCGGTCATTTCGCTCGAATTGAAGCGGAAGATCAACAACACAATCGAGTCGTTTTGCCAAAAAGCGAGACAAAAGCGTAAAATCGTTTTTGCCAGAAAACGATAAAAAAAGAAGATGGACCGGTTTTTACCAAAAACCAATACAAAAAAAAAACGGACCGGTTTTACCAGAAACCAATACCAAAAAGAAAGATGGACCGGTTTTTACAAAAAAAAAAACCAATACAAAAAAAAAAGGACCGGTTTTACCAGAAACCGATACCAAAAAGGAGAATGGACCGGTTTTTACAAAAAAACCAATACCAAAAAAAGAAAGGACCGGTTTTACCAGAAACCGATACCAAAAAGGAGACACCGACCAACTGAGTATCACAGATGATACTCAGAACGAACAGAAAAAATAAAAAGTTCAGCAAGCAGACTGAAATTTATTTTTCATTTCGCAAAGATATACTTTTTAGAGCAAAGAGGCTCTGAAAAGAATTGTCTTAAGATTGTTATACCCAAAGTATTACAATGCGAAAGTAAAAAAATAAAGAACAGAAAAGATGAAGAACAATTTTATTATATTCTGGACTGACACAAACAGAAAGGAAAAACAGAAAAGAAAAACAACAAGGATATGTAACCGGGACGAGCTAATCTTTGTCCTTAAGACAATTATGCTCCGGCAAGCATCTACCCACGATTTAGCACTTGTCTCCCGGGATAACCCAATTACCATTTGAATTGAGGTACTTTCACACGAACTCAACGAACTCTTGGTGCTTCAGAATCTCTTCAACAACAAAACAAACTACCTTACTATATGAGATGGAAAAAGTATTATTTGGAAAAACTTGTGTTGTGACATTTCCATCAAAGAGGGTTTATATAGGTGGAAAAAGTAACTCCCACTCCTAAGGTCACTAACCCTCAATAATGGCCACTACTAGCACTTATGACCACTAAGTGACCACTAACCCACTAAGTCATTATGGACAATTTCTCCAACATATATAAGCTTCTTTTGTAACCATGTACTGCAGCTCAGGGTAGCTATTGTTGGTGTGTATAGTTTTCTACTGTATTGCCTGTAAGGATCTTTTGGTCTTTTCACTTTTAGGATATGTATAAGCTTCTTTTTGTAACCTTAAACTCTTTGTTGATCTTTTATCAAATGCAAGACTTGGTAAACCTTTTGCTTTTAACATTCTTCGTTATTTGATTCATAAAATGCTAGCACTTATATGGTACGGGACACATTGGTTCATATGGGTCCCACAGAAGTAAGTTGGCAGCTAAAATCATCTGAAACAAATAGGGATAATTGTCATACTTTGATAAACAAAAGTTAAATTATATATTAATCCGTCCGTACAGTTTCTTAAGTAAGAGTACAATACGACATCGTTTCAAAAAAAAACGTGTCAGCGGTCAAAGACAGTGAAGGACGACGAAGAGCAACCCGGATGCAATGTTAAAGTGGCTTAACCCTAGCTTCATGTTGAGTCAAGTGGTTTGACTGAGTTCTGCAGCGTTTAAAGACCAGCCACATAAATTACTAGTTAGATCAGCTTTGGTGTATCAACTGCTTTGTTATATCTGATATAGCTTTGTAATATTCTTAGTGTAATTCCTTTTAATCTAAAGTTTTATGCTTGAACCGTGGACGGAACTCCGGATTGTATCATTGTGTATTTTGAATAGTGGACCGAACTTTGGAATATTTTGAAAAAGTTTAAAACCACGAAACACTCTATTCACCCTCTTTAGAGTGTTTCCTTGCGTGTATATTGATCCAACAAATATAATGACACACTTTAGACCTATTAGCACGTGCAACTCTATTTATAAACTTTTGTCCTGTACTTTGGTAAACCGTCTCAAAAAGTGATGAATTCTATTGGTTCATCTAACCAATCTGGATTCATCAAAAGTAGATTGATTGCGAATAATGTCATAGCATCTTTTGAAGCGTTTCATTCCGAGTCTCGGCAGGAAAGGTTGCGATCAATATGGCCCTTAAACTTGATATGCTGAAGGCGTTTGATCAGGTGGAATGGTGTTTTCTCCGGCAAGTAATGAAAGCTATGTTCTTCCATTAGAGTGTTATTTCATTGGTAATGATTTGTGTTTCTTCGCCTTCATACAAAGTGTTAGTGAATGGGCATCATTCTCATGAAATTTTTTGCCTACTCGAGGAATACGCCAAGGAGATCCCCTCTCATTTTCTATTTATTATTTGTGCAGAGGGATTTTATGCTATGTTTCGAAGGGTTACAACAACTACTTCCTTTCGTGGAGTAGTTTTTGGAAATCATCACTGCTGTGAGTTAACTCATCTTCACTTCGCAGACGCTAGTCTAATTTTCGTAGAGGCTACCCCAGATTCTTGTATCGCAATCATGGAAATCCTCAACAAATACGAGCTCCTCTCAGGTCAGGAACTAAATTTGAACAAGTTTAGCCTGTGTTTTAGTAAAGATATTGATGCAGGTTTAAGCGATGAGATGGCTACTTTTCTTAATAGCCCTTTAGGAAATGAAAAGGGAAAATACTTGGGTCTCCACATCGTAGTAGGCCGATCTAAGAAGGAAGTCTTTTGCTTTCGCAAGGTATTTCAAGACAATTGTCTGAGACTAATCCATCGAGATACTGTCGGGCACCAAAGGTGGAGACCTCTCCCAACAAGGTTTGCCTATATAAAAGAGAAGGTTAATAAAAAATTGACGGGGTGGAAGGCAATTTTCATTCATAATCAGGCAAAGAGATTTTAATCAAAGTTGTCATTCAAGCTCTACCGCAATATGTTATGCATTGTTTCTTCCTCTTTAAATCTATCATAGTAAATTTGGAGAAAATGATTGGGCACTTCTTCTAGAGTTCCTCGGAAGGTAAAGATAAAGTTCACTGTAAATCGTGGTCGGTATGTTGCAAAAAGAGAAAAACAGGGAGGGCTTCGCTTTAAAGACCTCGAGTGCTTCAATAAAGCGCATATTGCGAAACAAGCTTGGCGTATTCTACATGGCCCTCAATCATTATCAGCTAGAGTCCTTAAAGAAAATACTTTGATAAAAAATACTTCACTGAAGCTACTATTACTGATCATCCCTCGGCTATTTGGAGAGGCCTTATGATTGGTAAAGATCTTTTATTATGTGGCCCCATATAAAGAGTGGGAAATGGTAAATTTTTTGATATTGCGAAAGATCCTTGGCTCAAAATTTCGCCCTTCATAGCTTATATGGCACTACTCGCAAAAAGGTATCTATACTGTCAAGTCAGGTTATCAACTAGCCTATGCTCTAAAATTTTGGTCCAATGTTATTGTAGAAGCTTCGTCCTCAAGTTCAAACTATTCTATGTGGAACTCGATATGGAAGATGAAAGTAAAGCAAAAAAAAATCAGCATTTTTTTGTGGAAATTAGCTAGTAACGCTTTGCCCACATTTGTTGCCCTGCAACGTAGAAGAGTGGGAAATGGGATTTTTCTAGTATGCGATAAAGAGGTAGAAATTGTATGGCATTGCTTGTTTGAATGTTCGCTTTCTAAAGAAGTATGGAAACACTCGTCATACTCTATATGGTGAAACAAGCTGAGAGCTCAATCGCCCATCGACTACCTTGTTGGGCTACCTCAGTTTAATGGCGAGCTCGGATTTGCCGTGTTGTCATCCTACCATGGAATATTTGAATACTCCATTGCAGTTGGATTTTTTAAGGTAAAGCCATCTATCTTAGTTTTGCTATCATTCATTCCAACACATAAGTTAAGGAGTAATGGCAGCTCCTAAATAATGTGATTCGGCGCCAACCACCGAGTGATCACTTTAAGTTTATTGTAGATGCGGATATTAAGGAAGGAAAGATAGCAGTGGGAGGACTTATCTGGGACTGCATTGTAAATATTCTTAACAGATTTTCAAAATAACTCGATTGAAGTATGGATATTTTAGTTGGGGAGGTTTTAATTGTCTACCATGCTATATTCTACGCTATTCTATGGGGTTATTTCAGTATGGTGTTTGAAGGGGAATCCCAATCCGTGATACAATGTTTGCAGCTACAAGAAGAGGACATTTTGCCGGTTGGTTGTATTATCGAAGATTGCCGTCGCTTGTTAGCTTGTTTTTATTCTGTCTCATTCTCTTTCATCAAAAGGCATGGAAATATCCGGTTGAACTAGCCTGTGAGGCACCATGTTGAAAGAGCTTTTGACCAGACCTTACCCATAAGTAAGAATTAGACTCAGAAGGTACGATCCGTGCCGAACTCCGAATTTATCGGGCCAGTTGGTTTCGGATACCGGGAACTTTAAGCAAAAAATAAAATAAAATAAGGGAAATATCCATGCTCACCACCTAGGTTAGAGGGGAAGTTTTTGTGTGGTGTGTACCTACGTAGGTACACACGACGTGGCTCTCTGTACACCACACGATTTTATTCTGCACCAAACTGTGTTGACACCACACGATTTTATTCTGCACCAAATCGTATGGCTCGACAGACACGTCGTATGACATGTCACTCACGTGAAGTACACATTTATATACAAAAACTTCACAGGTTAGAGAGTCTTCACCATGTAGGTAATGTAGTACGAGGTTCTTCTCCCCCCCTCATGCAGTAGTTACTAGCTCCTAGGATTGCCTTAATAAAAAAAACCTCTCTCTTTACCTCTCAAAAAAAAAGAAAAAAAAAAAGAAGAGAGAAATACGACATTTAGTAAGAAACTCGAGGGGCAGTAGAGCAATTCTTAAATTACTTGCTCGACCCTCGGTATTACCGGTTCAAGTTTTTAGCCGTCTAAAGATAAGATTAGGTTTCGCTCTTATTGAAAGCAAAGCAGAAGAGAATTTTCTAGTGAAAATGGAAAAGTACTTCGGAAACGCTTACAGAGGTGACCCAGGAGTACCTCACGCCGACACGGATAGATTCTTTAACATATGGATAGGTTCCATCGCCTTCTCCGCAATCACCTGGTTCAATCCTTACATTTGGCATGTCACACCCCAGTACAAGTAATTCTCCGCCATTTTTTTTTTTTTTTTTTTGAGAAAATGAATTTTGGAGACGTGTAAAACGAGTAGAAATTGAGTACTTTCGTCGCCTTTTCCTGCCTTTGTGTTTTCCAGCAATTCCCTACCCGCTTATTCTTGTTATTGGTCTTTAGCTTTAATTTTTTGCTTTTAAAGCTTGCTGATTCCATGATTTACTGTGCTTATGTTTCTTGAAGTTTATTTGAGTGCTTTGATCACCCCTTCTCAATATGCCTCTTTTCCAATTGTTTGTTATAATGTCAAAGAAATGCCTACTTAAGTGGACATTTTTTGGGGGGGTCATGTAACATATTTTATCCATGTGAAGATGCCTTTATCTTTTTTTTTTTTTTGATAAATATTTTTCTCTCTCAAACAAGTGCATCCTGTGACATTCTAAGTTTGAATTCAGCCCTAAGTGTTAGTTATTTTGTGGTGTATCCTGCTTTCCCTTGAAATGATGTCTGCCTGTGTATTGGAGCATGTAAGTTCTGAAAAATGCAATAGATGCGTTTATGTGATTTATTGGATAAAATGGCACCAGTTCGTGTAATTGTGCCCTACAGATTATCTCGTGGCGATCACTGTAGGTGATTAGATTGCATGTGTTGAGCTTTTAGGATTCTCAATTTGCTTAAAGTGGACTTTCGGAATTCAAAATCCTTTGTAGACCTGTGAATTGAGTTTTTGTATGAAAAAAGTGGTGAAATATTTTAGCCACCGGGTACTGTTTTTTTGTGTATGTAGCTGTATGTATTTTTCAGAAAGTATGCCAGCTTAGCTATTTATCATGTTTTGTGAATGACTAACTTCACTTGATGTGAAGTGAAGAATTGTAAGAAGTGTGTGTTTAGATATGCTCTAAGTGGCTAGATAATTGAAAGCAGCATGAATGGCGATAAACCGTAATGGATGACAGAAGAGGGATTCTTTCTAAATTTGAGTTGAACAAAGTTTGTGCAGTTTAACGACTTGTATTCTGGCCTGAATATTTTTACCTTTACCCATAGTTTTTCTTGAACCTGTGCAATTGCTTTCAGGTTGAAACTCAAATGAAAAAAAATTATTCTTCAGATTTTACTTGTCATAAAATGTATGTTTTAAGTTTTGTATCTGTTTGCGAGGCAGCTATCATGACAGAGCTATGCTGTTTGAGCAATATCACATGAAGAAAGCATTGGAGCAGGGGAAACCTTACAAATCTCAGGTGATTTTTTTGTTAAGTTTGTAGTTGTGAATTGTGATACAATTTTTTTTCCTTCTTTCTTGCATTGAAGTATCTGAGTAAATCCTTGGTTCCTAGGCAATCTAATATATGGAGTTCCATATCCATTTTACGCACCATTTCTATTTAGGGTGTAAAAAACTGGGAGCCCCTAAACTATTGACATCGTAACATTTCGGCCTTCAAACTTTTTTTCATAACAAATTAGCCCTTAAACAAAATAAAACATAACATTTGGCCCTTCCAGCCGATTTAACTGATTCTGATGCCGAAGCAAGGGCATTTTGGTACATTTACCCTCTTCTTCACCTTTCCTCTTGTCCATCTGTATCAAAACTTCCTGAAAACATGTTGCTTCCATTTACGCAAAGAAAAAATGACATAAAATGAAAGCCTGTTGTGAAAAATTTAGAAGTCCCGTCTAATTGAGATCCAAAATTGCTGTTGTCATTAATTCTATAAAAAAAAAACTTCACCATGGATGAGGACAGTGCTTTGATCCGTTGGATTTTTTTTTGTTGTTGATTTTCTTCTGTTTTCTTAGCCCTAGTTGATAGTGCTTGTTTGGATTTTGCAATCATCTTTCCAACGTGCTAAAAAATTGCTACTGATATAAAAAAAGCTTTTTTCCTCTGCACGTTTGAATCTAAAAAAAATAATTGTGTCTTTAGTTTATGGTAGGTTATTGATTCTTCTTCTGTATACAATTTTTTTTTTCTGAGTTCGATGCCTCAATTTCAAGTTGATTACTATATTTTTAGGGCTAATTAGTAGTGTAATGGGTAGATGACAATAATGGATTTCTTGTTTTTCACTTGATTAAAGATCTGCTGTTCAATTAGCAAAACGTTGTTAGGTGAAGAGCTGTCATGTTCGTCTTCCTTTAGGAAATTTCATGCTGATTTGATAGTTGAATAGTTGAAGAAGACGAATAATTGCAGTTGGGTTGAAGAAGATAGGCTGAAGAAGATGAAAATTGGTAGTTGGGTTGAAGAATTTAGGTTGAAGAAGATGAATAATGATAATTGGAGAAAATAAATCATGTTTAGACGATTTTACCCCTAAAAATATGTAGTGGATAGCCTGAGATGGAATATTCCGGGTATAATTCCCTTAAAATCGCTTTGAAAGGGCTAAAACGTTACGCTTAATTTGCTTAAGGGGCATTTTGTTAATAAAAAAACATTTAGGTGCCAAAATGTTACGTTGACAATAGTTTAAGGGCTTCCAATGTCTTTTACCCTTCTAATTAATTCTCCTTGCACAGTCCCTTTATTTATCCATATTTTCATCAGCAAGTGTAACTGCATACAGATTTTCTTTGCAGTTCCATCATCTTTGTTGTTTTCTGTTTCTTGCAGTGGAATTCGATGCCTAAAGAGGTTCGGGACTCATACTACTACAATTGGCCTACCTATTTCCCTTAATCACGTCGAATCCCCCCCTCTCCTCTCTCCCCCACCCCTCTTTTAAGATGTCTTTTATTCCCTTTTCTTGATTGAAAATGTTTGAAAGAACACCCTTCCCCTTGGTGCTCATAAATGTTGATTAAGCAGGATGGAGGATTAATGCTTCTTATTCAGTATTATTGAATTATCTTTTCCTTGGCATATGTTTACTCATGTGAGACTTTTGTTCAAGTTAAGTATCTGCAAGTGAAAATTTCTGTGAAATTGAATCAACAAGTTTGCATGAGATCCAATGTTCATGAATTCCAAGAGTCAATAACATTCATTGTTTAACTGCAAACCTTTAGAGACTTGTCACGTTTATTACATATTTAAAATTCCATAGTTTAAACCTTTAAATGGTATTTGAGATGATTCCTCTTTTTTATTTAGCCTATAATACGACTTAAACTTATTTATTAAGTTTTAATCCTGTGTTAATTATTTTGTTAGTATAAGGACGGAAATAATTTTACTGGACTATTTACACCTACATTAAAATTCGCAATTCACAACGGAGAAACACGGAAAGAACAAGTATTTGCTAATTCGCAATTCACGAATTTCACTGCCTGTAACCATTCTGATTAGCAGAAAGAAACGGAGAAGATTAACGGCCTTGACGTGCCAATATCTTCGAAGAAATTACTTTGTATACCATCTTCAACTGGTTGGTTGTGCTGCTTTCTTCCCAACTCCGACGAGGTTACGATTCGCACCTCTTGTTCACCAGATCAAGTATTTTTCTTCGAGAATGGTCCTTTGGTTCAGGTTGCTTTCAAGAATAAGTGGTCAACATGTCCTTTTATGGACTCGCCGTGGTCCCCCTCTCCGGCTCTTCTTGTTGTTTCTGTACATCCACGATGACCTATCTATTTCATATTGTTGTTTGATTTTGATCTCTCGATTAACTTTTAATCCTACCCTTTCGGTCAACTTTACCTCGGTTTCCGATGAATTTAGCAATTTTACCACTTTTCTTACTCGAATACAGCTTGTCTTCTTCTTTGAAATAAATGAATGAATAATTAATGAAAGATTCCCTATGTTCTTGCTTCTACTCTTGTAACTAGTGAGCTTTTACTGCGTTAAGACATGCTTTTCTTCCTTTTTCTCGATAAAGTGTTTTAGCACTCGCAAATGTTTGAATTACATTAATAGAAGTATCGATACTTTTACCAAGCAAAAGCACACGAGACTTTTATAGCAAAAGATTGACACCTTTACCAACTAAAAACACAAATCGATCCAGCTTTGCTTTATGGGATGTTTGAATTGTCCATTAATGTTGAGGTGTCCATGTGAGAACACTAGCCTTTTAAGGTGACACTGTGACTGAAGGTGTTATTGTGAATTGCACAAGCTTTTTGAGGTGTTACTATGAGGACTGAACGTGTGGATTGAAGGTGTTACTGTGATGACACTAGTTTTTGGGGTGTCAGTGCAATTGAAGGTGTTACTATAAAACACACAAGTTTTTTGGGGTGTTACCATGAGTATTGAAGGTGTTACTGTGACGAGACTAGTTTTTTGGGGTGTTACTGTGAGGATTGAGGATGTCACTGTGATGACAGTAGTTTCTTAGGGTGTCATCGTGAATGAAACTGTTACTGTAAAATACACAAGTTTTTGGGATGTTACTATGAGGATTGAGGGTATCACTCTGATGACACTAGATTTTTTGGGTGTCACTGTGACTAAAATTGTTACTATAAATTTGAGAAGTTTTTGGGGTGTTATTATAAGGATTGAGTGTGTCACTGTGATGACACTATTTTTTGAGATGTCACTATGATGACAATAGTTTTTCGTGTTGTTATTGTAAATACACAAGTTTTTTGGGGTGTTACTGTGAAGGACTGAGGGTGTCACTGTAAGGATTGAAGGTGTTACTGTGAGGGGTGTTATTATGAGTATATAAGGTGTTACTACGAGAATAAAGTGTTACTTCAAAAGGTCGCTAAAATACATAATGTGTCAATGTGATGGTGTTTCTGTGTTTGTTACTAAAACGTGTTACTGTCACTGTGTATTGGTAATAAAAGGTGTTACTGTGAGTGTGTAACTATGAGGTGTTACTATGAATCACTGTGAGGGTGTTACTACAAAAGGTGTGACAATTGCAATTGATGCAAATTTCTTTTCAGATTCAAAATTATAAGGTGTTACTACAAGCAGAGTACATAAGGTGTTGCTATGAGGTGTTACAGTGAGAATAATGTGTTACTACAAAATTATAAGATGTTAATGTGAGGGTGTTATTGTATACGTAAGGTGTTACTGTCACTGTGTACTATTAATAAAAGGTGTGAAGGTTTATTGTATACGTAAGGTGTTGATGCAAATGGTTTTTTGGATTTCAAAAATTACGTCGAAAATGCATCATATAAGATATCAAAATAAAAATGAAAAAATATGAATTTTGATGGAAGAATTTTGATAATCGAATGTATAAATCAAAAGTTATGGTTGTTATAAATAAATAAAAATAAAATAAAAAAACCAAACCAAACTTCACTAAATGAAGGCTTTCCTGTTGCAAATAATAACAATAAAAGGAGCGAACGGCTTTCCTATTGCAAATAATAAATAAATAAAAAAGGAGAGTCGCTTGGTGGAATGGAACGTACAATTCTGGAATGCGTATTTTTTATTATTATAAGTAAGGGCATATTTGTTTAGTGGATACTATTTTGTCTTTTTGACAACTTTTTAAATTTTGTGTCGTGTTTATTTATTAGGTGATAAAAAGTGATTTTAATCTCCTTGCCTCATATAAATATACCTCACACCACTTTGTGCGGAGGTGATAAAAGAACAAAAGTAATGAGAAAAGTTATTTCTTACTTTGTCTACATTTTTGGCTTTATACATTCAGTGTTATACCAATTGTTTCATAACAAATGCATCCTTTTGCAGACTTGTTAGACTTATTATAGTTCTGATGATGACAATACCAGTTGTTATAGATGCAAACAAAAAGATATCTTAGATGATCTTGTATAGAGTTTCAGTAGAGTATGATATTGTATATATTTGTATTATACAAGCACAATAATAGTCATCTGATAGGTTTCAATAGACTAGGACCATTCAAATTTCAGCAGACAAAATTTATGTAGAAGTATGAGGACTATAAATGAATACTTGAAGATTGATGGAACAAACTCAGATTATAAGCCTGAGGGTTCAGACTCAGATGAGAAGACTTGAATACTTGAAGATCAAAAATCAAAAAGTTTACTTCAAGGAAGTCTTGAGATGACTCGAAGTAACTATGTGATGGAAATTAAAAACGGTGTATTCTTATCTCACAAATAAAATATGAGATATTAATTCATATCAGAAACAAAGAAAAGATATGACAATAATACATGGTGTACAAAGAAATATTCAAATGATGAAGATTATGTGAAGATAATCAGACTTAAAAGGACAATTGAAGGGTAGGTTTGAGTCAAGATTAGTGTGTGGAAGAGCAAATTTTATGCAGTATAAAAGTTCAGACGGGAAGAATAATTTAGCTGAGATGAAAGATATTCATAATATAAGAGATAGCTGACAGATTCAAACGCAGAATATTCCAGCCGTAAAGATGATGATTCGACGAGAATGACCATATCAAAGCTGGAAAAAGCAAGTTATTTCAAGATAAGGATTATGTCTGGGACGTCAGATCAAATTTAATCAATGGTCAAGCTTGAATTCCGGAGGATAAAATCAAGGACCGTAGAATTCCGTTAGTTGACTGCCAGTTAGTGTCTGAAGGACAAAATACGATTTGCCGAATTAATCAGAAAGGATATTCAGTAATTTTGTAGAATAATCAAGAAATTCAAAAAATGGCAAATTATTCAAGCCGGCATAATTTCGAAGATGAACGATAGAGAATTCAAAGACTATAAACAGAGAACTTGAAGAACAAGTAAATTTAACAAATGGAAATGTCTTATTATGGTGTCGTTACTTCATTGAATTTCTTGCTCACCAAGAAACATTAAAAATTCTTTAAGGCATTCAATGCAAAATCCATAAATACAAGAAAAATCCTCTTTATTTCGTTAATTGTTTGACCAAGAGAAGACACGATGATTTAGCACTTTACCACCAATAGCCTATATTCAGTCAAATACAGCTATCATCTAGCATATAATCTCAAAACCCAGACAGGTCTTAATACATACGCTTCTTCAACATCGGGTGGCTATCTTGGAAATTCTCTTTGGTGTCTAAAAGTTATGCCTCGAATTGTTCACTTTATGTGGAAAGTTCTTTTCAATGCTCTTCCCACGGCCTCTGGGCTTCATTCGTAGGGTTTAGGAAACAGAATGTGCCAGCTATGCCAAAAATCAAATAATACTACTTGGCATTGCTTGGTAGGATGCGAATTACCTACAGATAAATCACATATGCTCTTTTCAAATTTTGTCTCTCTTGGATTTTTTTATATTGGATGTTTTAGGATAAAATGGAAGTGGATGTTACTTTTTTGTTTGCTTTCTTTGGAATATCTGGAAATCTAGATGTGATGGGATTTTTGAGTAAAAAGAGACTCGAGTTGACTATATTATTTCTTAATATACGCGTGCTTCTCAAAAGTTTTGTATCTCTGCAAACGTGCCACCTTTGCCAGAGAAATGACAGCCTCCAAATGCCGGTCTTCTCAAATTTAATGTGGATGCAGCCTTTGATGATAGTATTACGGCAGTAGGAGGACACCTAAGAAATCGAGATGAGGTCATCATAAGGAACTAGGATCGTTTACTGTGTTGTACCACATGCTGTATTGGTGCTAAAAACCCTAAACGACGTCATTTTCGATAATATTTTTTTCTTAGTTTGATCGAAACGGTGTCGTTTTGGCCAATACATATACTCACATCAGCTGCTATTATTTCCTCTTACAACAGAGGATCTCACCTCTATCATAAGGAGCTTCTCAAGGAAGTAGGAATGAAGGTCTGGTTAGTGCAAGCGAGGTTTTGGTTATTTATGTGCTATGTTCTTAGCCTTCAGTTGGGGCTTTTTCCGGGTTATTTTTTAGGGGGATTCGCCCATCACCTATCATTGTCTTTTATCTCATAGTGAAGACTACTCACTAGAGTGATGATCATAAATGATTGTCACAATTTGTTGCTTGTTATTGTTTCTATTTCCCTCTCTTTTGTTATAAGACAAGGAAATATTCCTACCTATTTGTTAGCACAAGAAGGTCTTAGGCTAGTAGAAAATATGGAATATATGAGACGTTTTCCCACTCTTTAATGTACTCGTGGCTAGTGTGATGTCAAGGTAGATTTGTAGCGTCTTCAACCGAGAATGATGTGCAATTTAAGTGAGGTGAAATGGATATAAATGTGCCTATTTTATGAAATAATGTGTATAATGAATGTCTATTCCAATAGTTTACATACATCCATTAGTTAATATCATTCACTCCATAAGTTGTGGATTCCAAGAGCCATAATCATTCAATAGTATTCATTCCATGGGTTAGAAACCTTTCATAGTTGAATGTATTGTGTTGTACCTATATATATTCATACCTTTTGTAAGAAGTGACTGGTAGAGATGAAGTAACAAGAAAAGCTCATTCTTGCTTTTATCTATGTAACGCCCCATTCCCGGACACCGAGTCCCTATCCGGAAAGAGCGCTCGGCACATATATTATCAAATAAATTCAATAATATATGTAAGCCTTACATCATACATCAGAACCAAACGACGCGGAAGATAAAACGACTCGGGAAAAACCAAAAGACAAAAGATCGAACACCCGGTTTTCAATGCTGTGAAAAACTAAATCCAATAAAGAGAACTAATCATCCAACATCCAAATCCCAAAATATCTCAAAAGAAGCTAAACCAAAAAGAAGGACAACATTGTTCAAACGTGAGACAACTGTTTTAAGAAAGAAACAACTAAAAGAACTGAGTCTTCAAAAGCTTCATCTCAAACTTCATCATCAAAGAACTCACAACCGTAGCAACTGTTCATCTCCTTTGGGGGAAAGGGAAGACAAACACAACGTAACGGGTAAGTACAAAAGTACTCGAAGAACGCGTAGAAGATCAGATAACTATGATCTCATAAAGAAATAAAAGCAACGCCGCCTTTTATTAATTCATTTCGTTGTTAACCCTAGCTAACTATCATATTATGTTCACAAAGATAACACGAGGTTCCAAAAGGTATCTAACTTAGCTCAAGTTTGTTACATCATGAATAATAAAGGGCACTACGCCTAGTAATAGGATGTACTAGGACAATGGGTGCAACCTACTTTGAGACACGCCTAAGTAGCCCGGGAATATCTCGAGTCCCGATAGTGTGATAACCGGCGAATGCACCAGACGCTTTAACTAGCCAATCGATTGACCGGGCGTGGGTACGATCTACTTTGTCCTGGTCGTGAGAACACATCGCGATATTGTACTATGCCTTACCAAGCATTGCATGATGTTTAAGATTATTAATCTAGAACATATGTTTGATTAGATGTTTAACTAGCCACCTAAATGTTTTCAAGTAAGCTCCCTCACATCTCCTACTCTCTTCCTAGACCACTAGACACGGACAAGACCTAGCAATTACACAGACATCGATAAACTCTAGCTTATCGAAGCACAAGGCAAATCCAAAGCTTTCGACGGTCCCACACTTCATCTTTTTAGGGAATTCATGTGGTGCCGGAACTAAACGCATCAAAAGCTATTTTAGGGCTTTGTCACGTAAGGTTATGCAGTAAATACGCTATTATGGAGCTTTAAACACATAACAAAGGAAAACAAAGATCAAAAAACCCCCTCGTCCGGACGGATAAACTTTTCGTCCGAGCATCGAGAAATAGTCAGACGGATACACAACTCATCCGTACGGATGAACCAACACTCGGTCGACCGAATGGATAGGCTCGGTCGACCGAGCCTCTCTCTTGCACCTGTTACACATTTTTCTTGCACCACAGAGGACAGTTTTTTGCACTCTGCGTTTTATACTCAAATTCAACCCAAACTCGACTTAAACGGATTAAAACCATGAAAAACAATCATACAAATTGCTCTACCACTTTACGAAACCTTAATCATACGATAAGAAAACCACGTTACCTTAATTTGTGTGGTACAACGATCCAAAGCTTCAACCCATCAAAAGTTTAACCTTTAAATCCAAACGTTAATGGATTTAAGGATTGTTGATATCAAAACGATCCTCGTCTCGCGGTGATCCTTTCTCTCTTGAGACATCTGTTGAAAAGAGCAACGGATTAGCCTCGAAAAGCGAAAGCTTCTTCTCCCCCTTTTTTTTCTTTCCTGTGCTTCTTCCTCTCAAAATATGCGCCCCTCTTTTTTTTTTTTGTCAAAAACAACTAGGTTAAAATTAGGATTAGTTTTCCTTTTATAATCCCAATTACCTAATTATTTAATTATTTTCCTTAAAAGAAAATCCTTGTTTATCCCTTTTTCTTTCCTTTTTTTTTTTTGAAAATCCTTTAATTAAAAATAACATAATATTCTGATTTTTGCTAAAAGACCGAATTGCCCTTTTTCAAAAATCGGGATATTACATTCCTCCCCTTAAGAGGAGTTTCATCCTCGAAACTAGATCGCACTGCAGAGATGAGGGAACTCTCGGGAACTCGTTGAACATGTCCGCTTCCACTTCCCAAGTGGCTTCCGTCGGTGCATGATTGCTCCATTGCACTAATACTAACGGAATCACTCGTCTCTTTATCACCTTCTCTTTCCTATCCAGAATCTTTATCGGCTTCTCCATGTATGTTAGATTATCTTGCAAAACTTCCGGATCAATCTCGGGTTCCACATCCACTTTAGATAAACACTTCTTAAGCATCGATACGTGGAAGACATTGTGGACTCTAGACATCGATTCCGCAACCGAAGTCTATAAGCCAACTTCCCAACTCTTTCGATGACATCAAAAGGTCCTACATACCTTGGACTTAGCTTTCCTTTCGTCC
Source organism: Gentiana macrophylla (assembly GCA_026214975.1). Classification (NCBI taxonomy): domain Eukaryota; kingdom Viridiplantae; phylum Streptophyta; class Magnoliopsida; order Gentianales; family Gentianaceae; genus Gentiana; species Gentiana macrophylla. Next base: position 84,010,076 of record CM047809.1, on the reverse strand, counting down.
GAACCTCTTGATACCCTTCATCGGAGACGCTCAAGGTAAACTCTATCCCCGACCTCAAACTCTAAGCGGTCTTCTTCTAACATCGGCCCAACTCTTCCGACGATCTTGAGCAGCTTTTAAATTTTTCCTTATCAACTCAATTTTCTCCTTGGCTTGCTGAACCATCTCCGGCCCTGTGATATGTTTCTCTCCCACTTCATCCCAAAGAAAGTGGAGTTCTACACTTCCTACCGCACAAGGCCTCAAAAGGTGGCATTCCCAAACTTGCATGGTAACTATTGTTGTAAGCAAACTCACCAAATTGAGGTAATCTATCCATGATCCTCCGGCATCCAAAACACAAGCTCTAAGCATATCCTCGAGAGTCTCAATCGTTCTCTTTGATCGCCCATCCGCTCATGGATGAAACGTCAGACTCAAATCGATCTTCGCCCCAAAAGCTTTTCGCAAACCCTTCCGTAAGCGATCGATAAATATACTATCCTCGCCGGATACAATAGATAGAGGCACACCATGAAGCTTCACTATATTGTCGATATACATAGTAGCGAACTTCTTTATAGGCATGTCCACTTTACACGGCAAGAAATGGGCTGATTTTGTGAGTCTATCCACAATCACCCAAATCATGTCATGACCGCCTTAGTCTTAGGCAAACCGGTGATGAAATCCATCGTGATATTCTCCCATTTCCATTCCGGTACCTCCAAGGGTTTCAACAAACCTCCGGTCTTCGTGGTTCGCTTTCACTCTCGGCATGTATCACATCTTGCCACAAACTCGCGATCCCTAACTTCATACCAGTGCCACCAATATCTCTCCTTGAGATCTCTATACATCTTAGTGGCTCCTGGATGTACCGCAAAAGCAATCTTATGAGCTTCATCCATAACCTTCTCTCTTAGGCCATCCACATCGGGCACACACAAACGGTCTCCGTACTCAAAGATGACCACTCTTGTCCAACTCGATAACCCATCTGTAGGCTTCTCTCGAGCTACTCGCTTCAAATTAATCAACACAGGTCTTTATCCCGCTTAGCCCGAATCTCATCTAGCAAATCGACCTTGCCATCAATGGCGCCAAATTCGAAGCTTCACCCTTCCTTTCAATCACTTGAATCGCATCCCATCCAACTGATCTACGACTTCTTGCAAGGTAGTGATAGCATTAACCGCTTCTCCGGCTAAGTGCATCCGCTACAACATTCGCTTTACCGGGTGGTATTGAATGTCCAAGTCGTAATCTTTCACGAACTCCAACCATCTTCTTTGTCTCATGTTCAGATTCTCCGAGTAAAGAAGAACTTAAGACTCTTATGGTCCGTGAAGATCCTTGCCTTGACACTATACATGATATAGTGTCTCCAAAGCTTCAGAGCAAATACCATCGCCGCTAACTCCAAGTCGTGTGTAGGGTAATTCTTCTCATGCACCTTTAATCGCCTAGATGCATAAGCAATCACCTTTCCCGATTGCATCAAACACAACCCAAACCTTGACCCGATGCGTCAGATATACATCATAGTTATCAAAAACTTCCGTAATGCTAACACGGGTGCTTTGTGGTCAACTTTTCTTTCAAAGTCCGAAAAGCTTCCTCACATTATTTGGTCCACTCATACTTAACGTTCTTTTGAGTAAGCCTCGTGAGAGGTGTAGCTATCTTAGAGAAATCCTTTACAAACTTCCGGTAGTACCTACTAAACCCAAGAAACTTCTTATCTCTCATATCGATGTCGGTTCAGGCCACTTAGAAACGGCTTCTATCTTCGCTGGATCCACCTTAATGCCTTCTCCGTAAATTATATGCCCAAGAAAACTCACTTGGTCCAACCAAAACTCACACTTAGAAAACTTGGCATACAGCTTTGTTCTCATTTAAGGTCAGTAGAACTATCCTTAGGTGTTCTTCATGCTCTTCCTCATCCTTAGAGTACACCAAGATATAAATCTATGAAAACTATCACAAACTTATCGAGATAAGGCATGAAAACTATTTGCATCAAGTCCATGAATTTCGATGGAGCATTAGTGAGTCCAAACGGCATGACCAAAAACTCATAGTGTCCATATCTCGTACTGAAGGCTGTCTTAGGTATATCTGACACCTTGATCTTCAACTGATGATAACCGGACCTAAGATCAATCTTAGAGAACACCTTCTTACCTTGCAACTGACTGAACAGATCATCAATCCTTGGTAAAGGATACTTTTTCTTGGTTGTCAGTTTATTCAGCTCTCTGTAGTCGATGCACAAACGCATACTCCCATCTTTCTTCTTTACAAACAAGACCGGTGCTCCCAATGGAGATGTACTTGGCTGGATGATGTTTTTCTCTAGCATCTCCTTCAGCTGAGTTTTCAACTCTTTCAACTCCGCTGGTGCCATCCTATAAGGTGCTTTAGCCACTGGTGATGCTCCGGCAATCAATTCGATCTCGAACTCTATGGCCCTATCGTGCATATGTCCTGGCAAATCTTCGGGAAAACTTCAGAAAGTCCTTAACTACACGAGTCTCTCCTAACTCGGGCCTATGCTTTTCCTTGTCTAATGCATAAACAACAAAACCCTGGCAACTCCTCTTCAAAGCTCTTGTGGCTTTAACTCATCGAGATAATAGGATAACGCACCTTGCTAGCTTGCATACGTTACCCGTAAATGTCTTAGCTGATTTTCCGGGCTTTAAAGATCACCCTCTTACCTCTACAATCCAAGTAGACATAATTCTTGGACAACGGTCCATACCCAGATAACATCGAAACCGAGAAATCCAACACCGTCAAAGCACATCGGCACTTGTAAGTCCCAACTCTAATATCGACTTGGGGTGTGACTTGAGCACATCTAGTGACTCGCCCAAAGGTGTGGTTATACTCAAAGGTCTCTCCAATTCCTTAAGGGGTAGGTTCAACTTCTTAGCTATCTTAGAGGAAACAAAAGTCCATGATGCTCCAAAGATCAAACAGAAGTAAATCGCTAGATTATCTATGATTATGGTACCTAACAAGTGAATCTATTTAAGTACAAATATGTAATATCATATGCGCTTATATCATATTAAATATCTATAATAAACACAAACACCTAAAAGTACTGTCACCACAAGGTCATCTAACTCTTCCGGTTCTCAGATCTGCTGCAAGACACGAATCGGTTCGCTACACTGTAGTATGATTACCCCTGGTTACCTCGCCCTCCTACCAGATTACCTTGAGAGAGCTTCTTAGGACACGCTCGAGTAATGTCCCACTTCCCCACAAAGTGGAAACAACTCACGCTACCGCCATGCACTCTCCCGTGTGTGTGTCTTGTTACACTTAGCACAAACCGCTGGCGTTCCACTTGCTGTCGAACTCTTCAGAGCCGGATTTCCGCCTCTTAACATTCCACGCGGTGCTCTCTATTACTTCCTTGAAAATTTGAGAACGACCTCTTATCTCCAACTACAACCGCCTGCTTCTCTGGCAAATCTCTCCGCATCAAAGCTCTATCCATGACGCTTGCCATGCTCGTGAGGTCTATCTCCTAGCATGCCCTTCGCCACCTCGTGTGACAATCCTTCCATGAATTTATCAATCTTTTTTCTTCACTTTTCATGATCTCAGGGTAGAATCGCCCAACTCATGGAACTTCTTCGGGAGTACTGAAGTTATCAGAGTATATCTCCCCTTGTTTCAAACTCTCAGAACTCATTAGCCTTCAGATTCCATGTCGCCCTAGGAAAGTATTCCTTATAGAATGTATCCTTGAACACTGCCCAATCCGTGATCCTTGGATTAACTTGCTCATATGCTTCCATCCAACTTTCTGCATTTCCTGCCAACAAGGATATGGCTAAATGAGCCCACTCAGATTCTGGAGCTTTCATATTTCTGCACGCCTTCTCGAACCCACGAATCCATAAATCTGCCGCTGCTGCCTTTGGCTCAACATTGCCAAAGAATTCTGGCACCCTATGTTTCTTCATCTTCTCATACCAATCCACTGGTCTGTCATAACCCCAAACCGATGATGATGTCTTGCATCGTTTGCCGGCGGTGGGGCATTCTGATCTCGATAGTTCTGTTGGGGATGAGTGTAGCCAGTGCTACAAAAGAATCCACCTAGGTGGTGGTGGAGGTAGAACCGCCGGTTGCGGTGTAAAAACTCAAAAGTGTAAGGAAACGTCGATACTGTGGATAATCAAAATCGACTAGCCGGTGGATGAGAAAGTCCCAACCCGGTCCAACTCGTGGTCCTTGAGTCGAAGTAAGTAATCGCACGCGGGTGTTAAGCCGTGAAGGACCCCTTGTTCCACTCTCTACCTGGTGACAATATCTCGGTCCCCGATTCACCCCACACATGATGTCGCCACAGACGGGGTGTTCCTTGAGAAACCGTAGGGCTCGGGTAGTCGGTCCACTTCTTCTCCTTCTCGGAATCACAACCTCGGTAAATCCGCCTCCCGCCATACCCGCCTGGGTGTTAGCCGCCTCGGTGTTACTCAGATAGCTCCTCCTCTAGTAAGAACCATTCTGTTACCAAGAAAAGAGAGGGGTTACTAAAGCTCTAAAACTTATCTTAAAGAAGAAATCAAGTCCTACACAGCAAGGAAAACCTTTCTCTCTGATACCAACTGTAACGCCCCATTCCCGGACACCGAGTCCCTATCCGGAAAGAGCGATCGGCACATATATTATCAAATAAATTCAATAATATATGTAAGCCTTACGTCATACATCAGAACCAAACGACGCGGAAGATAAAACGACTCGGGAAAAACCAAAAGACAAAAGATCGAACAACCGGTTTTCAATGCTGTGAAAAACTAAATCCAATAAAGAGAACTAATCATCCAACATCCAAATCCCAAAATATCTCAAAAGAAGCTAAACCAAAAAGAAGGACAACATTGTTCAAACGTGAAACAAATGTTTTAAGAAATAAACAACTAAAAGAACTGAGTCTTCAAAAGCTTCATCTCAAACTTCATCATCAAAGAACTCACAATCAGTAGCAACCTGCTCATCTCCTTGGGGAAAGGGAAGACAAACACAACGTAACGGGTAAGTACAAAAGTACTCAAGAATGCGTAGAAGATCGTATAACTATGATCTCATAAAGAAATAAAAGCAACGCCGCCTTTTATTAATTCATTTCCGTTGTTAACCCTAGCTAACTATCATATTATGTTCACAAAGATAACATGAGGTTCCAAAAGGTATCTAACTTAGCTCAAGTTTGTTACATCATGAATAACAAGGGCACTACGCCTAGTAATAGGATGTACTAGACAATCTGGGTGCAACCTACTTAGAGACAAGCTCTAGTAGCCCCGGGAATATCTCGAGTCCCGATAGTGTGATAACCGCGAATGCACCAGACGCTTTATCTAGCCAATCGATTGACCGGCGTGGGTACAATTCTACTTTGTCCGGTCGGAGAACACATCGCGATATTGTACTATGCCTTACCAAGCATTGCATGATGTTTAAGATTATTAATCTAGCACATATGTTTGATTAGATGTTTAACTAGCCACCTAAATGTTTTCAAGTAAGCTCCTCACATCTCCTACTCTCTTCCTAGACCACTAGACACGGACAAGGCCTAGCAATTACACAGACATCAATAAACTCTAGCTTATCAAGCACAAGGCAAATCCAAAGCTTTCGACGGTCCCACACTTCATCTTTTAGGAATCCATGTGGTGCCGAACTAAACGCATCAAAAGCTAATTCAGGGCTTTGTCACGTAAGGTTATGCAAGAAATACGCTATTATGGAGCTTTAAACACATAACAAAGGAAAACAATCAAAAAAATCCCTCGTCCGACGGATAAACTTTTCGTCCGAGCATCGAGAAATAGCCAGACGGATACACAACTCATCCGCACGGATGAACCAACACTGGTCGGTCGATCGAATGGATAGGCTCGGTCGACCGAGCCTCTCTTGCACTGCTACACATTTTTCTTGCACCACAGAGGGCGCTTTTCACGCACTCTGCGTTTTTACTCAAATTCAACACAAACTCGACTTAAACGGATTAAAACCATGAAAAACAATCATACAAATTGCTCTACCACTTTATTTAAACCTTAATCATACGATAAGAAAACCACGTTACCTTAATTTGCGTGGTACAACGATCCAAAGCTTCAACCCGTCAAAGTTTAACCTTTAAATCCAAACGTTAATGGATTTAAGGATTGTTGATATCAAAACGATCCTCGCCTCGCTGGTGATCCTTTCTCTCTTGAGACATCCGTTGAAAAGAGCAACGGATTAGCCTCAAAAGCAAAAGCTTCTTCTCCCCTTTTTTTTTCTCTCCTCCGCGCTCTTCCTCTCAAAATATGCGCCTCTTTTTTTTTTGTCAAAAACAACTAGGTAGTTAAAATTAGGATTAGTTTTCCTTTTATAATCCCAATTACCTAATTATTTAATTATTTTCCTTAAAAGAAAATCCTTGTTTATCCCTTTTCTTTCCTTTTTTTTTTGAAAATCCTTTAATTAAAAATAACATAATTCTCGATTTTTGCTAAAAGTCCGAATTGCCCTTTTCAAAAATCGATATTACAATCTACATCTTTGCTTTTATACTAGTTGTTTGTTTTCTATTATTTTATAACACATTTTCAAAGACGAGACTCTACCAATGATGAGCTTGGCATTTGATTGACAAATCTTATGGAATTTTTAGAAGAAAACTACGAAGGCCTAAAGATCAACAATGAAGATTTCAAAGAAGAAACAAGTTGGTGTCCACTTGATGGTTGAATACCACAAGTGCTCTATTTATATATTGCAAAATTAGGGGAGACAACCAAGAAAAGAAAACAATTTTGGCAGCCTCGAAAAAATTCCACCTTATGAAATTTATGTCACAAAATTGCCTACCGTGCAACAATAATTGGACAGTAAAGTATTCTTTCCATGTGATTTCAATTTTATGCATATTTAGATATTAATTTTACGTGATAATTATCTCTCATTTATCATTCTTCTAAAATTTATAATATGTGGCGCTTATCTTTTGATCTATGCAGTTGTAATCTTTAGCCGTATTAATGGGAATGGCTTTGGCTCGGGACATATGTATCAAATTGAGTGGAAGATATCATCTAATAACATTCACGTCAAAGCTCCCTAAATGACTATGGAATTTAGAATATGTTGCAGATATTGAGATTCTCATTACAAGATGTTTTGTTGGTGATAATTACTATCGAATGAAGTACATGAAGGAACCCAAAACTTGTCAAATAGGTTGCTCTCGGGTATATTGTTTTGGAGATCTTTGATCATTCATTTCGATGCTACTTATATGGTAAGGTATTGAGGTGATTTTTTTTTATTTGTATCAATTCATTTTAAAATTTTATGTATGATTATACAATAAGTATTTTGATACAATTGGCATTGATGACATCAATATAAAGATGAGAATATCAATCGAGAGAAAATGATATGATCATATGAAGATGATCAATCTTTTGAAAATGAATAGTTTTTTTGAAAATACATATATATGGACATGAAGTCCAAAAATAGCCTTTGAATGGCATAAAGTGAATATAAAATTCACAAAAAATGGAAGATGAAACTTGAGATTGATTAAAGATGATGACAACATTTGAATCATCAAGAGTGCGACAACGCATGTTGTCCCATGAAAAAAAATTCTCAATTAGAAAATGAGAGAAGCAAATGATAATATATGCAAGAGCTATTTTTATAAGGCTTCAAAAGAGCCATTGAAACAAAATTGTTCGAAATAAAGTTCTATGCTATCCCAAATCTCGAATTTTTTATTGAATTTTATTGAGATATGCGTAAAAATGAGTATCTTATCGAGACATACAAAAAGGAGTATTTACTTATGCTAAAGAACATTTTCTTGATGATTTGAACTATATGTTTTAAATGATGACATATGTCCATTCCTAGAAAGAGAATGTGACAAATATAATATGCATGAGTAATGCAATGATATATGTACTATATTACATAAGTTGCATCATATTTATACAATTTCATTTCATGAAATGAATATGATCAAATTAAATTATATAATATGCATAATGCTATACAAGTACATTCTGTCAAATGAATGTCATCAAATTAAAATATTAAGATATATCATTCCGTTCAATGAAGTGGATGTGGAACTATATTATTCTTCTGGAGATATCAATTAACGTGGTCATACCAAAATGAGGCAACAGATGAAACAAAATTGAAATGTCAAACTCCAAAAGAGGTTATTCAAAGTCCCCCGCTTGAAATATATTTCAAATTTGTTGATGCTAGCATAAGAGGATATCTCATTGAAATGTAGAATCCGTCACGGGTTATTACAAATATTCGAATATCAATTGTGATAAAAGTATTGTCAAAGATTAGCGGGTGGAAAAATAAATACAAATAAATCAATTCTCAGAATAAACATTATAATATAAATGAACTTGAAGTTCATATCGAATAGTCGTGTATGAATCACGTAATACACACACAGTGTGACAAAATTTACCATGTGAATTATGAGATCTAAACGAGTTATCAATTATAAATATTCTGATAATATAATAATTATGAAGGACATGTCATAAAATAGCTATATAGCATATCAATATATGAGACACAATAAGAATTGTCAAGCTCATGTGGGGGAGAAAATGAGCATGCATGAATTAATTGATTATATTATTTTATCGAAACCCCCAAAAGAATGCCGAAAATAGAATCTGACATGTCATAGTGCTATGTTGATATTTATTCTAAATGCAGTAATCACATGATATATATTGTTTCCAAAATATATAAATATCATAGATATGAGATAGTTAAATAAATTTTATAATCATTGGAAACAAAAGTCACATATCACTTGATCATGAGGTTGATATAGCAAAAACTATTGTGTTTTGAAATGTGTAAATCACTTGAGCTTAATGATAGAGCATCAAGTTACATCTCGGTGCAAGCATTACTACATTTTTAACAAAGATCATTTCCCGGCATTGGGGAGATAAGAAACCCCATTTTAAAATATAAGAATACCGAGAAATGCCGAGAAATTTTATAAAGATTTTCTATGCATCATTCAAACAAAATTGCGTAAATAGTTTTATTTGCAGTATTTAGCAAGGAACTGCCAGATGATTTTATTGAATATAAAGAGTGACTATTTATAAATGCATCAAATCAAACTTGATTGATAATATTATTTATGCGAGAAGCGTAGAAGACTGATCGGTGTAAAACGTAAAAATCCGCGGAAAATGAATTCGATATTTATATTAAGTCACTCATGAAATCTCTTGAAGAGATTCGACTTGAAGACGAAAACCCCAAATAAATTCACATGTGCATCAAATGATAAAATATTGGGGTTGCAGAACAACCGGATCCATGCATTGATAAGGATTCGGTTTATACTAATATCGAATAAGCAAAGTATTTTATGGGAGAAATTTATAATATATTATCATAGTCATTGACGGCGTATTTGCCTCATAATTTGCGATTATAATCTGGATCCAGAACCCAAGTCAATAATAGAGTTCTAGAAGCACATAGACTGGGTAAATGTTAAACAAGCAATGGAGGCTGAACTTGACTTGAATTTGGTTTTGTAATAACCAAATATAAATTTTGATCAATTACGTTCTCCCATTACAAATAACATCATCTTCCTCTACTAAATGACTCTGGCAGCAACTATGATGTCTTATACGACATCGTGACCGTATATTTATAGCTCATTAGACATGACTGGTCATATGAAAATCCATGATATGGATTTAAAACTGAAAGAAAATGAATATCGCAACATGCAAATTATTTAGTTGCGAAGGTCTTTGCATGACCTATAACGTTTATGATAAATGAAATAAATTAAATATATTCCTTTTGAGGATGGAATATATATGTATAAATGTATATGTAGCTCATACATAATGATATGAGTTATGGTATTAAATCCCCTATTGTTACTTATGAGGACAATTCGGATTCTGTTGCTAGTGTTGCACACATGAGTAGTGTGTATGACATTTGTTAGCCCTTACATTTAAATTCAACTCTATAAGAGAGGTGATATACAAAAAGTACACTTTTGTGACAATCTGACAGATTTGTTCATTAATTTAATTCCTACATCTTTTTTTTGGAGAAAGATGTTAATTTATAGCATTGTAATGCATATATTTGAAAGAATGTTGCCGTCAGGAGGAGCGAAAACTTGAAAACAATTTGAGGCTTTGGTCTTGAAGATCAATGACTATACTATTTTTCCCTTTTAAATGAGTTTTTTCCCCCAGGGTTTTCTTAGTTAAAGGTTTTTAACGAGCCAGCCAGTGCAACACATAAAAACGGATATGTCAAGAACTATTTTCCTTGTCTAGTTTTTGTCCCACGGGGTCTTTCTAGCAAAGTTAATAGTACATGACATATACATTATGCAACTTAGATAGAGCAATCAAATCAGCTCAATAATCAATTTTCTTTGTCTACTATTACATTTGCGAAGAATATCGTTCATCTCAAATTCAGTAATATTTACATAAGTGGGAGAGCACATGATCTTCATAAGAGAAGTGAAATCAATATGCAATGAATCAAGTCAAAGTGTTGATCCGACAAGTTCAATTACACTAAAATGACGAAGAATTGCAGTAGTGCATGGTATTCGATTGATATTTCAAAGGACACAAGATGAATTATACATCATACTTTTGCAGATGATCTACAAATAAAAAGGCGATGCACAGTTGTTCTGATCAAGTGATCGGTTCAGTCGATTTATTCATAGAAGTATAGCTTTCTACTACATTCGAAGAGAAGATTTCCGTTTGCCGATTCGAAGATCTCAAGTATTGTTTTCATCAGGGGGAGTAATACAAGCATGAACGAATATGTACTATTTTCCTTCACTGGGATTTTTTTCCAAAGGGTTTTTTTCTAGTAAGGTTTTAACGAGGCATATTCCTTATGTAATGGACATTCAAGGGGGAGTGTTATGAAATAATGTGTATAATGGATGTCCATTCCAAGAGTTTACAAACATCCATTAGTTAATATTATTCACTCCATAAGTTGTGTATTCCAAAAGCCATAATCATCCAATAGTATTCATTGCATGGGTTAGAAACTTTTGACAGTTGAATGTATTGTGTTGTACCTATATATTCATACCTTTCGTTAGAAGTGATTGGTAGAGATGAAGGAAAAAGAAAAGCTGAATCTTGCTTTTGTCTACATCTTTGCTCTTATACTTGTTGTTTGTTTTCTATTGTTATATAACACCCTATTATTAATTAATAATACCCGTCCTTTTAGGGATGATGTATACTTTGATAACAGAATGGAGCAAAGGATCATGTTTTTCATTCACAGCAAGATCATTTGCATATAGTCATTAGATTAGGACACTTGTCTCTAGCTCATTACACCACTTATTCTAAAGAATCTATCTTAGATATTACACTCTTAGATATTACAAATAGGTCCCTCAACATCTGGGTGTTAATGTTTACTAAATGAGGGTGATATTCAACATTTAGTTTGGTCCTGAAAGGAACAAAAGCAGTGCTGAATAGGACTTTTGTGAAGATATCTACAGGCTGCTCATTTGATGGGATGTAGTCCACCACCAAATCACCATTAATAACTTGATCTGTGACATAATGAACATCTATCTCAATGTGCTTGGTCCTGGCATGAAAAATTGGATTTTGTGCTAAGGAATTTGTGCTGATGTTGTCACAGTATAGCACTGGTGAAGATGTGAGTTGAATACCAAGTTCCTTCAAGAGAGACTTAAGCCAAGTAATCTCCGTTTCAGCATTTACCATACTTCTATATTCAGATTCTGTACTAGATCTTGAGACAACATGCTGTTTTTTTGATCTCCAAGTCACAAGAGAGTCACCAAGATACATACAGTGTCCAGCCACAGATCTTCTGTCATATTTACAGCATCCCCAATCTGCAGTGAGAGAATTAGCAGCATCAATATAGGCAGTGAGACTAAGTGTGCCTTGTGACTTGAAGTGTTGTCCAAAGTGCATTGTTCCTTTTAGATATCTTAGAACTCTTTTCAAAGCCTACTGATGAACATCACTAGGGGAGTGCATGAATTGACTTAAGGTGTGTTCGATAAAACTTATTTTATATTTATTTTACCGGAACACCCCAAGTATAAGGATCGTAGTATAGGGTGTTACCGAGTCGTCCTAAGGGAATCGTACAATTATCGGATTAAAATATAGCTGTTATAAATAATGTCACAACTTATTAACTAAAATTAAATTTTATACTAATTAAACTAGGGTTTATGCTAATTATGAACAGTAAAAACGACGATGAACAAGAACTCCGATGAATAGTAAATTTGCGTAAAATTAACAATTAACAACTAGAATTTAAAACAACTAACTTAGCAATCAACGATTTATACTAATGATTCGATTTATCAAGTAATTAAAACAACGGCAAGGCAACGGAATCCACCGATCAACCAACCCAACCCCAACTAGACAAGCAAGCTAAAGATATAATTTTTAGTAACGATCAATCACGAATTCGATTAAATTTCTCTAAGCGAATTCTAGGGTTTCGTTTTCTTTTTCAAGTAAAACAAAACGACATGCAAAACACGATCACGAGATTATTTCTAATACTCTTACTCAAATAATTATAAACGATCTCTCGAATTATAATTAAGTGCATCAATTGAAAAGATCACAACTTTGAACAATATTTTCATATAAATTCAAATCAAACGATAGTTTCATCGATCTCTCGATTCGAATAAAACATAAACAATACAAAACAAATTCTAATTGATTTAAAAACGATAACTTTACTCACTAAAAGTACGGCTAAAAATCTCTAGTTGGTGTTGATGTTGATCGGTTTCATCCGTTGTCCCACCGTGATGCTTAGCCAATAATCATGTTGTTAACCATGATTATTGGCTTGAGAAATTCATCCTAATTAGGCTTTGTGCGGCTGGAAAATAATTGTGGCTGCTCCTCTATCTCAGAATTGCGGCTGCTGCTTTGCGTCTGTATTGGTGATTTAGGGTTCTAAAGGCTGCGGTATTTATAAGAACAGGTAAGTCGGTTGCTACAGTAAACTGGCCGGACGCTCGTTTACTTCTAAAATTCATATCTTGAGTTGTAGACCTCCAAAAATTATGATCCGAATGTCAAAAAAAAGCTCTCGGAAAACTCTACAACTTTCATTAAGGACTCTTCTTCAGAAAACGCCTTTTTGATTAGCCCGTCGTATTACGAGTATATTTCGGGATTTTCCACTTACCCAAATTGATTACCCACTTGACCACCATTTGAGTTGTAGAAGTCCGATTGACGTAATTCAAAGTGCGTTGGAAAGCTCTTTCAAAGATCTAAAATTTTCATGAAGAAGCCCTCCCCTGAAAATGCCTCTAAGCTGGGTCAAATCTCCGTCGAAAATATGTAATGATTTAAGTACTTAGGAAAATTTGCTCCGTTGAACTCGTAAACTTGTGGCATCTTCTTCTAACCCTCTAAACACCTCTTTTAGACCGAAGATATGCATCTACAAGATATCCAAAATATTGCAAAGTGTAACAACATCCAAATAAACATAAAACCAATGATAAAAACACATAAATCAGCCACTTTTGCAATTTATTATCTTTAAACATCATTTGCTCAGTTTATCCTTTTGGCGAGTGATTTTCTATAAAAATCACTAAAACACGGGAGATAATGTTACGAAACAACTCGATAAAAACCATAAAATTAGTCGTAAACAACTCCCCCACACTTAGACTTTTGCTCGTCCCGAGCAAAACAATCAAAACTAGCTCACTTTATATGCGATCCAAATAGATCCCTAACTCACGTAACAAAAGATACAACAACTATAGCAAGTGCTACCAACATAGAGATAGATTCAGTGTGTGTGTGACAAGCCCTTTTAAATCTTCACAATCGTCTCAAACAATACCCTTTCAAATAATTTAATGACTATCCTAGGTATAGACAGTAATTGTTCCACACAAAGTCTTCCCGTGCACTCAGTAGGATAATCCCTACAGCATATCATTCAGCTTATACTGGGTATAAGTTCAACGATAACAAAGTCTTTAATTTTTTTTTCACTTTCTTTTTCTTCTTTGACGCACATCAGAATGAGCTCTTACCCATCATAGTAGAATAGGATGTTTCGTGATAACACCCTACCTTACTCAAATCATAGGGTAGCTTTTCCTGATTGTCGTGAGCTTTTGGTTATCATAGTGGAATAGGACATTTTGAGATAATGCCCTACCGCACTCCAATCATCGACCGACTTCCGACACACCCATTTATTTTTTTTTGATATATTTTTTTGAACATTAGTTACGTTTCACTTATCACATTCAAACCTTCAGATATTCACAGTGCACGTTCTGAACTTAGGTGTTACTACACTGTTACTATTAAGAACAAATCTCTCTAAGATAAATCACTAAAATAGTGAAAAGATACAGTTCAAAATTTTTGCTTCAATATCAAAGGCTTACGTGAGTGTGAAATGAATACTATCTCAAATCAGTAAAAGCATGCTATAATTATCTCTCAAAGTCACATAAAATCATTGTCAGGAAACTACAACTAGCAAGCCATTTGTTTCAATTACATGCTGAAGATTTACAATTATCCAAGTTTACTTTGAAAAATTTTAAAATTTTCGAGATAATCACATTTACTCATTTTCAGAAGATATAGCATGATAACATACCCAATTTAGACACCCCCCACACTTAAATCACATTATGTCCTCAGAATGTGCAAATAAAAGAAAAGAATACTTAGCTGGTTTTCAAAGTGATTGCCGGGCTGTAGGTTGTGAAAGTGGAGTGCCATAACATGAATGTACATTGCAGACTCGTATCACGAGCAGACAACACTAAAAGTGATAGCTCGCGAAACCGCTCAAACGTATCGCAACACTCGACATAACATATAATCTCGGGGTACAAGGGGTATATGAGTAAACATGTATACACATAAAACAACCACAAATAGGACAAGGATAACCAATACCCAACTCACCAAAGTTTTATTCCTAATAACCTAAAAACTTAACTAACAAGTAACTTAAAAGACTAGGCTGCCTCCTAGTAGCGCTTCTTTTATGTCATTAGCTTGATAGAGATTTCAAAGTCACCCCGGATCGGGCCACTTGGGTATGAGGCTAACCACTTCTCTGTCAGACTCAGAATGACTAGAACGGAAATGGTTTTCGCCACAACAACAAGTCAAGTGCGCGATAAGATCATGAAATTTCTCTCTCCAGACAACACTGACTCTTTTCTTCTTGTTCTTGTTTCGCAGATGCGGCTGAGGTATGCTAACAGGCTCAAGAGCATCGACAGAAGTATCTGCAAGGTTAGGGGTAATAATGTCATCATCCACTCCAAAGAAGTAGGATGGAATCTCTTCACAAATAAACGACTCAACCGTTTCATTTCTCTTTTGAAAATCTGAGTACAAGATTTTGTGCTTTTCTTTTGGCTGCCCAAAATACTTCTTGAGTCTGTGACCATTGACCTTAAACGGTTGATCGCCGTACCCTTTCAACGTAATGGCTCCACCAGGATGAACATCAAGAATCTCAAAGGGGCCAGACCACCTAGATTTAAGCTTACCAGCAAAAAGATGGAGTCTGGTGTTATACAGCAAAGCCATGTCTCCCACTTTGAATTCCCGATCTTTAATCCTAGCATCGTGGAGCGCCTTCGTTCTTTCTTTGCTGATTTTGGCGTTCTCGTAGGCCCTGAGTCTGAATTCATCGAGCTCATGCAGTTGCAATAATCTTTTCTCCCCACAGAGTTGGCTATCGAAGTTTAAGAATTTAATAGCCCAGTAAGCTCTGTGCTCCAGCTCGACTGGTAGATGGCAAGCCTTGCCATAGACCATTTGGAATGGTGATGTACCCATAGGGGTCTTAAACGCAGTGCGATAAGCCCAAAGTGCGTCGTCCAACTTCAGACTCCAGTTGGATCTATTTGAATTTACCGTTTTCTCCAAAATCCGCTTTAGACTTCTGTTGCTTACCTCGACTTGGCCACTGGTTTGGGGGTGGTATGGTGTTCCAATTCTATGCTTGACACCATATTTCTCAAGAATTTTATCCAGTGGTGCATTACAGAAATGCGAACCTTCATCACTGATAAGGGCTCTAGGACAGCCAAATCTAGTAAAGATATTCTTTTGCAAGAATTTCTTAACAACTTTGTGATCATTGGTTTGGGTAGATATAGCTTCAACCCACTTGGAAACATAGTCGACACAGACGAGGATATATTTATTACCGAACGAAGATGGAAAGGGTCCCATAAAATCTATGCCCCAAACGTCGAAAACTTCGCATTCAAGAATGGGCTTAAGTGGCATTTCCATCCTACTACTCTGCCCCGGTTCTCGGCACCTATCACAACCTTTACAAAAGGCTTCGCATCTTTAAACAGAGTTGGCCAGTAGAATCCCGCTTGAAGGATCTTCGCAACCGTCTTTGGTGTTCCATAGTGACCTCCGGTAGGACCGCTATGGCATTGTTCTAGGATATCCCACTGATCATGCTCAGGAACACACCGTCGAAGCAACCCGTCCTTGCAGACTTTAAACAGATATGGATCCTCCCATACGAGATATTTTAAGTCGCTGAAAAATTTCTTCTTTTCCTGATACGTCATCTCTTCTAAATGCCCACTTGCTAAGTAGTTGGCGTGTCCCGGCATACCACACGCCTCCCGAGTCTCTAGCTTCATTAATTGCTCATCGGAAAGTCAATGCCTATCTCCTTAGGGACTTCGCCACCCTCATTCACTAGGCGAGATAAGTGGTCAGCTACAACATTATCACTACCCTTCTTGTCCTTAATTTCAAGGTCAAATTCCTGTAGTATCAGAATCCATCTGAGTAACCTTGGTTTAGCGTCTGCTTTGCCCATAAGGTAGCGTAGTCTTTGCGTGATCTGCCCACACCACCACTTTGGACCCTAAAAGATAACTTCGAATTTGTTAATAGCAAAACGATCGCCAAGAATTCCTTCTCGGTAGTGGCGTAATTGCATTGAGTCGGGTTCAAAGTGCGGCTCGCATAGTAAATTGGCTGAACTTTTGTCAATTTCTACCGCCTAGAAGCTGCGCCGCTGCGTAGTTAGAGGCATCGCACATTAATTCAAAAGGTTTAGTCGATCGGGCGCGATTAAAATGGGGGCAATGGTTAGCTTATCCTTTAAGCTATTAAAAGCTTTCTTACACCCATCATCAAACAAGAACTCCACTTCCTCTTTCAACAAGGTTGGATAACGGCTTTGCTATCGTCAAAAGTCTTTAATGAAACGCCGATAGAAGCCCACATGTCCCGAAATCCTCGTACCTCCTTCACCGCCTTCGGGTGCACGAAATTCTCTCAATGGCTTCTACTTTAGCTTTATCCACCGAATACCATCATCTTTGGACACCTTGTGTCCCAAAACAATCCCTTCTTCGACTAGAAAATGGCACTTTCCGATTAAGCACCAGATTTTTCTCAACACAACGTTGGAGTACCATATCTAGATTCTTTAAAATTTCATCAAAGCTGCCGCCATAGGCGAGAAGTCATCCATGAAGACCTCCATGCACTGCTCCACAAGTCCATCAAAAATGGCCAACATGCACCGTTGAAAGGTCGCGGGTGCATTGCATAAACCGAAAGGCATTCTGCGAAAAGCAAAAGTGCCAGATGGACAAGTAAATGTGGTCTTTTCCTGGTCATTGGGGTCGATGGCTATCTGGAAGTAACCAGAGTATCCATCG
The DNA here is from genome assembly GCA_026214975.1 of Gentiana macrophylla. Lineage (NCBI taxonomy): Eukaryota > Viridiplantae > Streptophyta > Magnoliopsida > Gentianales > Gentianaceae > Gentiana > Gentiana macrophylla. The sequence goes on along the minus strand of CM047809.1, from coordinate 83,992,246 downwards.
AGGAAACAATAATACTTGTGACCACTCAGTCTTTCGATAAGCTGGTCAATGAAGGGTAGGGGAAAATGATCCTTAGCAGTGACTTCATTTAACCTGCGATAATCAATGCAAACTCTATAGCCAGTCACAAGGCGTAAGGCAACTTCTTCCCCTTTTTCGTTCTTTTCCACAGTAATGCCTCCCTTCTTTGGCACAACTTGAGTTGGGCTGACCCACTCACTATCAGCTATGGCATAGATAATACCCATATCGAGCCATTTTATGATCTCCTTTTTGACAACCTCCTGCATGTGCGGATTTAGCCTCCTTTGAGGTTGTCTAACCTTCTTCGCTCCTTCCTCCATTCGAATCTTATGCATGCACACGTCTGGGCTGATTCCTCTGATATCGCCCACCTGCCATCCGAACGCGAGGATATGTTTCTCAAGCACCTTGATTAATTCTGCTTCTTGCTCCGGCTCGAGTTTAGACGAGATGATCAAGGGCAACTTATCACCGTCCTTAAGGAAGATGTATTTTAGGAGCTGCGGAAGTGGTTTCAACTCTAAGTCAGCTGGTGGTTGCTCGATACTAGATTTTAAGGGACCACCTTTCTCTTTGTGAGCTTGGACCGGTTGACTGAAAAACACCTCATCTTCCTGAGGTGTAACCCCAGAAAGGTATTGAATGACATCATCTAGAGGAATCTTCCTGTCAGCTTCCGTTGTTTCTTTCTTATGCTTAACCATCTTCTTAAGTTCTTCTTCTTCAAGCTCTTCAGCAAGCTGCTCCCAATCATCCAACTCCCAATGGGTAGTTTCTCTCCAAAAGTCTATTTCGTCCCAGCTACCCATCAGAGCTTCTTCTTCACCAGGGATGAAGTCTTCCTGACTCAGTTCTTTGAAACCATCGTTTGTTGCTGGGCATCTCCATGCTTCTAACTCACTAACAGGCTCAGTGTGAGCGAGTGAAGATGACTCGTCAATGACTACGGGCTGTAATGAATCAGAAGATGGTCCGCAGTCAGCTGGATCCTCAATAACTTTGAAAACACCTATCTCTGTCAGCTTCATTGCTTCTTCAAAGTAGGCATCTTTTTCGTCCTCATAGACAGCTTCGACAAACGATATTTCATCAATTACGGCTCTTTCAGGATGTGTCCCTCGTGTGAAGGTAACGGATGTGTCATCGACTCTAAGAGTAATCTGTCCTTTGCAGAAGTCGATGAGAGCGTTAGAAGTGTCTAAAAAGGTTCGGCCTAGAATTAGAGGCATCTCCTTATCAGGTGGATAGTCTAGAATAACCCAGTCGGTAGGGAAGACTAAATGCTCAACTTGAAGGAGAACATTAGCTACACAACCGGCTGCAGACCGGCTAGATCTATCTACCATCTGAAGAGAAATAGGGCGTTCCCGCATCCTTTTATCTAACCCGAGCTTTTTGCATATGTTTAATGGCATCACATTAATAGAGGCCCCTGAGTCGCATAAGACATTTTCGAATAAATGGCCTTCGATCTCACAGAGATTGAAGGTGCGCCAGTGGTCACCTAAACAATGGCGACTTCTGCGTGAAACCATCACGCAATCTTCTTGAAGCACTTCTTGACCATCCCCTGAAGCTTTCTCTTACTCCCACAGAATTCTTTTAGATACTTAGAGCATTTAGGCATCTCTGTTAATACCTCAGCAAGTGGCATAGTCACCATAGTATCTCTAAGCATCTTCCTCACTCCGTCATACTGTTTGTCAGAGTTTAGGATATTCTCTCTTTTCTTTGCCGGATAAGGAAGGGTTTTCGAATGATTAATCATAGGTTGACTTTTAATGGCTTCATCTTCCTTATCCTTCCATCTGACGAACTTCTCAGTTTTCTTTTTAGTCAGGGGTTCAGATACCTGACTTCTCTTCTCAACATCCTCATCACTATCCCAGAAGAATCATCACCACTCGGCTCTTCCTCTTTATTTGCTTTCTTTGGCATTTAACCACGTTGCCCCTCCCCGAACTTATGGCGTCGGGAGGGGCTACTCGTTTCCCGACATCTTTTCGGGTCCAGTTGTCTTACCGCTTCTGAGGGTGACTGCATTCAACTCCTCCTCTCCATATTCCCATTGAGGTGTGATGGCGGTGCAAGCATTGATATCTTCCTTAGGGTTTTTATCGTATAACTCGGCGGTCTTCCTTGAGGTCTGCTTGCTTGTTGATCGACCATCGACCAATCTGTCTCTCCATTGTCTTTTGACCGGTGGCTAGTGTTTTCACCATGTCAACTAGCTCATCGAATTTCTTTCGAGAGACGAGGTGGGTTTGTTGATTTTGCGTTTGGCCCGATTACCTTGGGGTCTTGGGTTATTGGATGCACCAGGCGGTGTATAATAACTATTCGCGGATTTCCCGAAAAGTTGCGGTTTTGAGTTTGACTTCGATTGACCGAATTTTGGTGAAGCCTCACGAAGGGTTGATTACAGTTCTCCATGGCTTGTACTTCCTCATTCATCACATTCCCGACTTGTATGCCCGAGTGATTCACATCTGTGGCCGTTCTTGCCGCTTCATTTGTAGATTGGCTAGTTGCTTGTTCATTATTTCCATTTGAGCAACTAGCATCTTTGTCTCTCGAGTCACTTGCAGCTGACCTCCTTTTGCTTCCACTAACATGGGTCTTCTTTTGAGTTGCCCACATGTTATTCTTAGCTATCGTTTCTGCTACCCTATAGGCGGCATCATCTCCTCCTCCTAAAAGCGATCCATGAGTTTGTGGAATCTAAGTAATCTCTATTGGGTTGAGTAACACCCGATAGAATAATTCTAGAAGTTCATGTCGAGTGTATCCATGGTTAGGGCATTTCCTCATTAATGATTCAACCTCTCCCAAGCCTTTCCCACACTCTCCCTTCTAGTTGCTCGAAAGTGGCTATATCTCTTTTACGTTCCATTATCGTTCGGGTGAAGCGAATTTGAGCAAAGGCTCTTTTAACATCACCCGATTATGAAGAGAGTGATGGGGTAAAGACTTAAACCATCGATTTGCTTCACCCCTTAAAGCAAAGGGAAGAGTTTCAATTTAACAACTTCCAGGAACGCCAGGGTAGTGACCCGCTTCACGATTTGCACAAAAGTAGACAAGAAGTCATGTGGGTCTTCTGCAGCGGTGCCATGGAATGAACTATTACGCACCATCCCCACAACTCCATTCTTAAGATCAAAATGCATTCCTCCCATCTCTCGGAGGCCGAATTGGTCTATGCCCTTCCAAGAAGTCTTGATCAAGATAAGGCGCATAAGGGTCTTCTTTGCTACAATTTTGCGGCCGCTGGAAATTTATTCTTTATTGTGCGTCGAGTTGTTGTTGCATCTCTTTGGTTTATCCAGGCTTCTTTGTTGTTGTTGGTTACGCAACATTTGCATCGTAATTTGGTTTAATTGAGCGGGATCTTGGTTATTATTCCTTGGTTCTCCGGTTCGTCATCACTAGAACCGTGTTCGCTCATGTTGTCAGGGTTTGGGAAAAGTCTCCTCTTGACAATGTCCCGTTCAAGTTCAGGACAGTATAATAACGGTCCTTTCTTACTCCTAGTTTGCATAAACCAGGGGAGCAAACAGAAAAGTCAACACGCGAAAAGGTCGAGGTTGACAAAGGATTTAACCTTGTAAACAAGGGTTGAGAAAAGAAAAGGAAAGAAAAGGATGGAATTAAATTAGTGAGAACAAGAAAAAGAGAAGCAGGACGGGCGCCCAAAGCTTGGGCGGGCGTTTGCACTGGAATGAGATCCGGACGGCGTTTGGTACTCCAGGCGCACAAATGCAGTGTCTTTGGAAACAGTTCAAGATAGGGATTAAGACCAGACGGGCGTCGATATGGTTGGGCGCCCGTTTGAAAGCTAAAAGCGAGGTAGAAACAGAGAGAAAATGCGGGGATAACGAGCAAGAAGACACTAAATTAAATCCTAAAACTTAGTTATCGATCGATTAGCTATAAAATAAAATAAAAATAAGATGAATAAAAAAATAAAAAAATTAACTAACCCTAAATCTAAGGCTTTTATAACAAACTAAAACTAACAACTAAATAAAATTATGAAACAAAATTTATAAACTAAAAGCTGAAGTAAAATAAAAATAAAAATAAAAAAATAAAATAAAAAAATAAAAATAAAAATAAAATGTACCGCTTAGCACTTGTACCTGCAAAAGCGAGTTAGTACCGACACAAAAACTATACTAACAAATAATCCGACAACCGTTACGATTCCCGGCAGCGGCGCCAAAAACTTGTTCGATAAAACTTGTTTTATATTTATTTTACCGAACACCCCAAGTATAAGGATCGTAGTATAGGGTGTTACCGAAGTCGTCTAAGGAATCGTACAATTATCGGATTAAAATATAGCTGTTATAAATAATGTCACAACTTATTAACTAAAATTAAATTTTATACTAATTAAACTAGGGTTTATGCTAATTATGAACAGTAAAAACGACGATGAACAGTAACTCCGATGAATAGTAAATTTGCAGAAAATTAACAATTAACAACTAGAATTTAAAACAACTAACTTAGCAATCAACGATTTATACTAATGATTCGATTTATCAAGTAATTAAAACAACGGCAAGGCAACGGGAATCCACCGATCAACCAACCCAACCCCAACTAGACAGCAAGCTAAAGATATAATTTTTAGTAACGATCAATCACGAATTCGATTAAATTTCTCTAAGCGAATTCTAGGGTTTCGTTTTCTTTTTCAAGTAAAACAAAACGACATGCAAAACACGATCACGAGATTATTTCTAATACTCTTACTCAAATAATTATAAGCGATCTCTCGAATTATAATTAAGTGCATCAATTGAAAAGATCACAACTTTGAACAATATTTTCATATAAATTCAAATCAAGCGATAGTTTCATCGATCTCTCGATTCGAATAAAACATAAACAATACAAAACAAATTCTAATTGTGAAAAGCGATAACTTTACTCACTAAAAGTACGGCTAAAAATCTCTCTAGTTGGTGTTGATGTTGATCGGTTTCATCCGTTGTCCCACCGTGATGTGCTTAGCCAATAATCATGTTGTTAACCATGATTATTGGCTTGAAAAAATTCATCCTAATTAGGCTTTAGTGCGTTGGAAAATAATTGCGGCTGCTCCTCTATCTCAAATTGCGGCTCTTTGCTGCGTCTGTATTGGTGATTTAGGGTTCTAAAGGCTGCGGTATTTATAAAACAGGTAAGTCGGTTGCTACTGATGAAAGCGGCCGGACGCTCGTTTACTTCTAAAATTCATATCTTGAGTTGTAGACCTCCAAAAATTATGATCCGAATGTCAAAAAAAAGCTCTCGGAAAACTCTACAACTTTCATTAAGGACTCTTCTTCAGAAAACGACTTTTTGATTAGCCCGTCGTATTACGAGTATATTTCGGGATTTTCCACTTACCCAAATTGATTACCCACTTGACCACCATTTGAGTTGTAGAAGTCCGATTGACGTAATTCAAAGTGCGTTGGAAAGCTCTTTCAAAGATCTAAAATTTTCATGAAGAAGTCCTCCCCTGAAAATACCTCTAAGCTGGGTCAAATCTCCGTCGAAAATATGTAACGATTTAAGTACTTAGGAAAATTTGCTCCGTTGAACTCGTAAACTTGTGGCATCTTCTTCTAACCCTCTAAACACCTCTTTTAGACCGAAGATATGCATCTACAAGATATCCAAAATATTGCAAAGTGTAACAACATCCAAATAAACATAAAACCAATGATAAAAACACATAAATCAGCCACTTTTGCAATTTATTATCTTTAAACATCATTTGCTCAGTTTATCCTTTTGGCGAGTGATTTTCTATAAAAATCACTAAAACACGGGAGATAATGTTACGAAACAACTCGATAAAAACCATAAAATTAGTAAGTAAACAAGGTGTTGATAGCAAAGGCTACATCGGTCTTGTAAATTGTTCGGTAAAAACTCGTCTTAAATTTATAATTACCGGAACACCCCAAGTGCAAGGCTCGTAGTAAAGGTGTTACCGGGTCGTCCTAAGGGAATCGAACGTCTATCGGATCAAGTACAGTTAACGTATGGTGAATTGTCACGAAAATCTAATTAAAACTACTAAAGTCTATGAATTCTATAATCCTAAATAAGTGCATCTAAATTGACAAAAGCAGAAAATATCAAAATAACAATGAAGGAAATAAAAGTTGAAACAATCAAATTAAATTCAATTAAACTAAAAATCTAAACCGATATGCAAAAGTACGAACTTTCTTATGAATATAAAAGGCAGTAGGGCAACAAGGATCCACCAAACAACCACCACCCAACCGAGTTATGAGTTAAATTAAATTCCTTGGTATGATCTAACCTAAATTCGATCTAATTTCTTTAATCAAATTTATTTAGGGTTCGTTTTCTTTCTCAAGTAAAACAAACATAACAATGAAGAACATGATCATGAGTTCGTCTCGAATCTCCTACCCAATCAATAATAAACAATCTCTTGAATTATTATTAATCGTATCTAAAGAACGGTTCTATATATGAATCTAATTCTCATTAAAATTCAAAACAGATAAACGTTTCATTGATTTCTCAATCTAATAAAACAAACATTCAAATCTATTCAATTGATAAGGAAAATAAAACTCAAACTCACTAACAATCGCTACTTGAAAATCCCTTGGTTGTGATGGTGTTGTGTTGGCTTCATCCCGTTGTCCTACTGCGAACTGTTTAGCCCTCAATCATCCTTGATCTCCAAGAAAGAATTGAAAGAAGAAGACTCATCTTTTTATGTGTTTAGTGCGGCTGCTGCTAGGGTGCGGCTGCTGTGTGTATTTTTGAGCGAATGATATGATATGGTGCGATTAGGGTTCAATACACGCTGGTATTTATAAGATTTTGAGGCGGCTAGGGTTAAGTCGGCCGTGGACGCCCGTCCGGTTCTTTGGACGCCCGTCCACTCTGCTTGAAATCTTCGAATCGGGCCGAGTCATGATCAAACACCCGTCCTTCTTTAAATCAGGCCTTCGTCATTTGAAAATCTGTCAATCTGAATCAACTTCTCCTCATGGGCGCCCGTCCACTTTTTATGGACGCCTTGATCCTTTGGGGCGAGACCTCAAGCGCTCGTTAATTTGTCTAAATCTTCATTCCAATCTCCAACTTGCATCTTCCTCCTTCCATCAACATGCAAGCATACCTACAAAGGCGATAGAAGCGAGCAAATTGTAAAATCGTACAAAAACACATAAAACTACGTAAACAACTCGATTCTTCACTTTTAAGCGTTTCAAACTCCATTCTCTCAATTTATCCTTTTAGCAAGTGATTTTCTATAAAAATTACTTAAACACGGAAGATATTATTCTGAAGTAACTTGATATAAACCACAAAATTAGTAAGTAAACAACTCCCACACTTAGACTTTTGTTCGTCCCGAACAAAACAATCAAAACTAGCTCACTTTATATGCAATCCAAATAGATCCCTAACTCACGTAACAAAAGATACAACAACTATAGCAAGTAATACCAACCTAGAGATAGATTCTGTGTGTGTGTCAAGCCCTTTTCAATCTTCACAATCCTCTCAAACAAATATCCTCTCAAATAATTTTAATGACTATCCTAGGTATAGGCGGCGATCGTTCCACACAAAGTCTTCCCGCCGCACTCGGTAGGATAATCCTACTGACATATCATTCGGTTTATCTTTGGGTATAAGTTCAGCGATAACAAAGTCTTTAATTTTTTGACCCTCTTGTTTTTCTCTTTTCTTTTGGCGCACATCGAGAATGAGCTCTTACCCGTCATAGTAGAATAGGATGTTTCGGGATAACACCTACCTTACTCAAATCATAGGGTAGCTTTTCACATTTGTCGTGAGCTTTTGGTCATCATAGTGGTATAGGACATTTCGAGATAATGCCTACCGCACTCCAATCATCGACCGACTTTCGACACACCCATTTATTTATTATTGACTCAACTTTTTCAAAAACATTAATTACGTTTCACTTATCACATTCAAACCTTGAGATATTCACGGTGCGTTACGAACTTAGGTGTTACTTCACTTTATTACTATTAAGAACAAATCTCTCTAAGATAAATCACTAAAATAGTGAAAGGATACAGTTCAAAATTTTTGCTTCAATATCAAAGGCTTCGTGAGTGTGAAATGAATACTATCTCAAATCAGTAAAAGCATGCTATAATTATCTCTCAAAGTCACATAAAATCATTGTCAGGAACCTACAACTAGCGAGCCTTTTTGTTTCAATCATATGCTCGTAACTCACAAAAAATTTTAAATTTGGCATGAAATCCACGCATTTACTCATTTTCCAATAAATATAACATGAAAACATGTAGACACCCCCCCACACTTAAATCACATTATGTCCTCAGAATGTGCAAATGAAAGAAAAGAATACTTAGCTGGTTGCAAAGTGGTTGTCGGGCTGTAGGTTGACAGTGGTCAGGCAGTAACATGAATGAACCGCGGCAACTCGTATCAAGAACAGACAACACTGTAGGAATAGCTGGCAACAACCGCTCAAAAGTATCTGCAACACTCGACACAACATATAATCTCGAGGGGCAAGGGGTATATGAGTAAACATGAATGCACATAGAGATGGCAAATAAAGCATTCACAAATAGGACAAGGACAACCAACACACCAATCACCACGGTTTTACTCCTAATGCCCTAAAACTTAACTAAAAGGTAACTTAAAAGACTAGGCTGCCTCTAGGAGGCGCTTCTTTTATGTCATTAGCTTGAATGAGTAAACCAAGTCAACTGGATCAGGCCACTTGGGTATGAGGCTAACCACTTCTCTGTTAGAATCGAGAATGACTAGGGCGGAAATGGTTTCGCCACAACAACAAGTCAAGTGCTGAGAAGATCATGAAATTTTCTCTCAGGACAACAGCGACTCTTCTCTTCTTGTTCTTGTTTCTCGAGATCTGGTGAGGTATGCTAACAGTAGCGAGGAGCATTGTGAAGGATCTGCAAGGTTAGGGGTAATAATGTCATCATCCACTCCAAAGAAGTCGGATGGAATCTCTTCACACATAAGCGATTCAACGCTTCATTTCTCTTTTGAAAGTATAGTACTTGAGGCTTTTCCTTGGGTTGCCCAAAGTACTTCTTAATCCTGTGACCATTGACTTTGAGCGGTTGATCGCCATACCCTTTCAGCGTAATGGCTCCACCAGGATGAACATCAAGAATCTCAAAGGGCGGACCATCTAGATTTAAGCTTACCGGCAAAAGATGGAGCCTGGTGTTATCTGACAAAGCCATGTCTCCCACTTTGAATACCCGATCTTTAATCTTAGCATCATGGAGTGCCTTCGTTCTTTCCATGCGATTCTCGAATTCTCGTAGGCGCAGTCGGAACTCATCGAGCTCGTTCAATTGCAATAATCTCTTTTCCCCACAAAAGTGTTTGTCGAAATTCAAGAATTTAATAGCCCGATAAGCTCTGTGCTCAAGCTCGGTGGTAAATGGCAAGCTTTGCCATAAACCATTTGGAAGGGTAGCGTACCCATAGGGGTCTTAAAGCGGTCGCGATAAGCCCAAAGTCGTCATCAACTTGAGACTCGAGTTGGATCTATTGGAATTCACGATTTTCTCCAAAATCCGCTTTAGACTTGGTTGCTTACCTCGACTTGGCCCCTTTGGTTTGGGGTGGTATGGTGTACCAATTTTGTGTTTGACACCATATTTCTCAAGAATTTTATCCAGTGGTGCATTGCGAGAAATGCGAACCTTCATCAGCGATAAGGGCTCTAGGACGACCCGAATCTAGTAAAGATATTCTTTTGCAAGAATTTCTTTACAACTTTGTGATCATTGGTTTGGGTGGCTCGGCCTCTACCCACTTGGAAACATAGTCACACGGAGACGAATATATTTGTTAGAGCATGATGATGGGAATGGTCCCATAAAATCAATGCCCAGACGTCAAAAACTTCACATTTCAATATAGGCCTCAAAGGCATCTCCATCCTATTCTTGAGTCTCCTACTCTTTGGCATCTATCACGGCCTTTGCAAAGGCTTGACATCTTTAAACAAAGTAGGCGGTAAAAACCAGCTTGAAGGATTTTTGTGGTATCTTAGGTGCTCCGTAGTGCCCACCGGTGTAGGACCACTATGACATTGCTCCAAGATATCAATTGTTCATGCTCGGGCGCACCTTCTAAGCAACTTTGTCATGCTTGCGGACATTAAGCAGATATGGATCCTCCCATCGAGATACTTTAAATCGAGAAAGAACTTCTTCCTCTCACGATCGTCATTTCCTCTAAATGCCCACTTGCTAAATAGTTGGCGTAATCGCGTACCACGGCCCTAATTGTATCAAGCTTCATCAATTGCTCGGTAGGGAAATCGATGCCTATTTCCTTGTGCTTTTCGCCACCCTCATTTACTAGGCGAGACGGTGATCGACCACAATATTTTCACTACCCTTCTTATCTTTGATCTCCAAGTCAAACTCTTGCAAAATTAGAATCCATCGAGTAACCTTGGTTTTGCATACGCTTTGTCCATAAGGTAGCGTAGGGCTGCATGGTCTGTCCAAACCATAACTTGAGAACCTAGAAGGTAACTTCTAAACTTGTCGATAGCAAAAACGGCGGCTAAGAATTCCTTCTCGATCGTGGTGTAGTTGCATTGAGCCGGGTTCAAGGTGCGGCTCGCATAGTAAATGGGCTGAACTTTTATCAATTCTACGGCCTAAAGCGCACCAGCTGCGTAGTTAGAGGCATCGCACATTAATTCAAAGGCTTAGTCGATCGGTGCGATTAAGATAGGGGCACTTACGAGCTTATCCTTTAGGCAATTGAAAGCTTCCTTGCATTTCTCATCAAACAAGAACTCAACATCATCTTTGGAAGGTTAGATAATGGCTTGGCGATGGTAGAAAAGTCTTGAATAAACCGCCTGTAGAAGCCAACATGACCTAGAAAACCTCATACCTCTTTCACTGTTTTCGGGTACGCCATCTTTTCAATGGCCTCTACTTTAGCCTTATCAACCTGAATACCAGTACTGGACACCTTGTGTCCCAGAACAATCCCTTCATCTACTAGAAAATGGAATTTCTCCCAGTTAAGCACTAAATTCTTTTCAACACAGCGTTGGAGCACCATATCTAGATTCTTTAAGATTTCATCAAAGGCGTCGCCATAGGCGAGAAGTCATCCATGAAGACCTCCATACATTTCTCCACAAGTCCATCGAAAATGGCCAACATGCACCGTTGAAATGTTCTTTGGTGCATTGCATAACCGAAAGGCGTGCGCAAAAAGCAAAAGTGCACGATGGACACGTAAGCGTAGTCTTCTCTGGTCATTAGGGTCGATGGCTATCTGGAAGTAACGAGAATATCCATCGAGGAAACAATAATACTTATGACCACTCGGTCTTTCAAGAAAGTTTGGTCAATGAAAGGTAAGGGAAATGGTCTTTGGCGGTGACTTCATTCAATCTGCGATAGTCAATCTGAGACCCTTGCCGATCACAAGGCGTAAAGCTACTTCTTCCCCCTTTTCATTCTTTTCCACGGTAATACCTCCCTTCTTTGGCACAACTTGGGTGGGGCTAACCCACTCCTTGTCGGCGATTGCATAGATGATTCCCATATCTAACCATTTTATGACTTCTTTCTTGACAACCTCCTGCGTATGCGGATTCGACCTTGCCGAGGTTGTCGACTTTCTTAGCTCCTTCCTCCGTTCGGATTTTATGCATGCACACATCGGGGTGATTCTCGGATATCACCCACTTGCCATCAAGCGGGGATGTTCTTTTCAAGCACTTTTATCGGTGGTGCTTCTTGCTCAGGCTCGAGTTTTGAAGAGATGATCAAGGGTAACTTATCACCATCCTTAAGAAAAATGTACTTAAGGTGTTGCGGAAGCGGTTTAAGCTCTAAGTCGGTAGGTGGTTGCTCAATCTTTGGATTTTAAGGGGCCACCTTTTTCCTTATGGGCTTGAAGTGGTTGGTGAAGAATACCTCATCTTCCGAGGTATAACCCGAGAAGATCTTGGATCACATCATCCATAGGGATCATACATCGGCCACCCGCTTTCTCCTTCTTATGCTTGATCATCTTTCTCAACTCTTCTTCTTCTAGCTCCTCTGCTTCATTTGTTCCCAATCATCAACCTCCCAATGAGTAGTCTCTCTCCAGAAATCCACTTCATCCCGACTACCCGTGAGGCTTCCTCTTCTACGAGGGTTAAAGTCTTTACGATGCAACTCTTTGAGCTCATCGTTCATTCTTTGGGAATCTCCATGTTTCTTGTTCATTGTGAGGCTCGGTGTGAGCAAGTTGTGAAGGCGATCCATAGTCGACTTGATCTTTAATGTGTATAGCCGAAAACACCTATCTCTGTTAGCTCTACCGCTTCTTGAGTTGGCATCTTCTTCGTCCTCATAAATTGCTTCAGCGAGCGAGATTTCTTCAATCGAGGGTTCCTCGGGACTTTCCTCGTGTGAAGGTAACGGATGTATCATCGACTCTAAAGCGTAATCGACCTTACAGAAATCGATGAGGGCGGCGGAGGTGTCCAAAAGGTTCGGCCTAGAATTAGGGGCATCTCTTTGTCGGTGGATAGTCAAGATAACCCGATCGGTGGGGAAAACCAAATGTTCAACACGAAGAAGAACATTAGCAACACAACCATTTCTCTTTGGCGGCTAGATCGGTCTACCATCGAAGAGAAATAGGCGTTCCGCATTCTTTTATCTAAACCGAGCTTTTGCAGGCGTTCAATGGCATCACATTTATAGAGGCCCTGAGTCGCATAAGGCGTTTTGGAACATGTGGCCTTCAATCTCACAAGAGATTGAAGGTCTCCCGAGTCACCTCGCTTAGTAGCAACTTTTTGTGAAACCATAGAGCACTCTTCTCTTAAAGCTCTTACGCCATCCCTTGAAGCTTCTTCTTGCTTCCACAAACTTCCTTAAGATACTTAGAGCACTTGGGCATTTCGGTCAATACCTCGGCTAGGGGTAAACTCACTTTGGTATCTCTAAGCATCCTCCTCCGCCCGTCATATTATGCTGTCATGGTGAGGTGTTCTCTTTCTTCTTACGTGGATAAGGAAGGGCTTTATCATTGTTCATGGCTTGATTTTTATGGCCGTCTTCCTTATCCTTCCATCGACAAACTTTTCCTCCTCTTCTTTGTCGAAGTGCTGACCACTGACTTTTCCTCATTTATCTATCAGAATCATTCTCATCACCGAAGAATCATCATTAAGCTCCTCCTCCTTTGTTGCTTTCTTGATATTTAACCCGATTGCCCCCTCACGAACTTATGGCGTCGGGAGGGGCTACTCGTTCCGACATCTTTCCGGGTCCCACCTTACCACTTCTTAGAGTGACCTCATTCGACTCTTCGTTCCCATAATCCCGTTGAGGTGTGATGGCGGTGCAAACATTGATATACTGCTTTAGGATTTCTTTCGGTATAACTTGGAAGTTTATCACAGAGTGCGCTTGCTTGTTGGTGCGCCATCGACCAACTGTCTCTCTATTGTCTTGACACTAGTAGCCAGGGTCTTCACCATGTCTACTAGCTCATCAAACTTATGTTGGGGACACTGAGAGGTGGTTTGGTTATGATGTTGGTTTTGATTCCAACCACCTTGAGGTCTTTGGGAGTTAGGATTGTGAGATTGATTAACCATTGCGGGAGGTGGTCTTTGATAACTTGAAGTGAAAGAAGGTTTTGAATTGGATGGGCAGGTGGTGCATTAAGCTTGATTAAAATTGGGACGTTGAAATCCGGAATGATTACGGTCTGATTGAAGTTTACGAAGGTTTGGTTATGATTCTCCATTAAATTCACTTCCTCATTCATCTCATTTCCACTTTGCATTCCCAGGTAGTTCCCATCAGCGGCCCTTGTTCTTCTTTGCATTTGTAAATTGGCTATTTGCTTGCTAATTACTTCCATTTGAGCAACTAACACTTTAGTCTCGAATTGCTGCGTGATTCCTTCTTATTCGCACTAACATTGGTCTTCTTTGGAGTTGACCACATGTTATTCTTTGCTATAGTTTGGCTACCCTGTAAGCGGCATCATCACCTCCCCCAGAAATGATCCATGGCGGTTGAATCTAGGAAGTCTCTATTTGGTTGAGAGACACCTCATAGAATAACTCTAGTAGCTCATGTCTCTCTGTATCCATGGTTGGGGCACTTCCTCATCAAGCATGATTTAATCTCTCCCATGCTTTCCCCACACTCTCACCATCAAGTTGTTCAAATGTGGCTATCTCCTTTTCATGTCCATGATTGTCCCGAGGTGAGACAAATTTGAGCAAAGGCTCTTTTGACAACATTCAGTGCGGAGAGAATGATGGGCTAAAGATTTGAACCAGCGGTTTGCTTCACCCTTTAGAGCAAGCGGGAAGAGTTTTAACTTGACAATCTCGGAATCAACACCAGGATAGTGGCACCTTCGTGATTTGAGCGAAGGTGGACAAGAAGTCATGAGGATCTTCATCGGCGGTGCCATGAAAAGAACTAATACGGACCGGTCCTACCACTCCATTTTGGATCGAAGTTCACTTGCCCCGTGTCCGGAGGCGAATGGGTCTATGCCCCTCGAGGAAGTCTGGTCAAGATAGGGGCGTAGGGGTCGATTCAATTGGTTTATTTGGTTACGGTGAGGCTGTTGAAATTGATTATTTATCGGCTTGTTGATTCGTTGTTGTTGTTGTATTACTGCATCTGTTGAAGGATCAGATTCATCGGGCTTGAAGTGCATTTGAACCGTTAGCCATGATATGCGGATTAGGAAGAGCTTTCTCACGATAATAGATCGCTCAGGTTCGGGATTAAAGACAAGAGGTCCCTTCTTACTCTGGTTTGCATAAACCGGAAGAAGCGAAGCAGGAGAAATCAACCTCGGGGTTGATGAGCGAATGTAGAGAAGATTAGAGGTTTAGAGGTTTAGAAAGAGAAGAGAGAAGAGGATTACGGAGGTGAACTCGTTGAGTCTTTGAACTAGCGTTGAAGACAAGTTGAGAGGCGGACGGGCGTTCGGTATGGGTGAGCGCTCGTTGGCTTGCTTCTACGAAGAATCCGACAACCATTACCGACTCCCGACAGCGGCGCCAAAAACTTGTTCGGTAAAGCTTCGTCTTAAATTTATAATTACCGGAACACCCCAAGTGCAAGGCTCGTAGTAAAGGTGTTACCGGGTCGTCTAAGGGAATCGAGCGTCTATCGGATCAAATGCACTGATTAACGTATGGTGAATTGTCACGAAAATCTAATTAAAACTACTAAAGTCTATGAATTCTATAATCCTAAATAGAGTGCATCTAAAGCGACAAAAGCAGAAAATATCAAAATAACAATGAAGGAAATAAAAGTTGAAACAATCAAATTAAATTCAATTAAACTAAAAATCTAAACCGATATGCAAAAGTACGAACTTTCTTATGAATATAAAGAGCAGTAGGGCAACAAGGATCCACCAAACAACCACCACCCAACCGAGTTATGAGTTAAATTAAATTCCTTGGTATGATCTAACCTAAATTCGATCTAATTTCTTTAATCAAATTTATTTAGGGTTCGTTTTCTTTCTCAAGTAAAACAAACATAACAAAGAAGAACATGATCATGAGTTCGTCTCGAATCTCTACCCAATCAATAATAAACAATCTCTTGAATTATTATTAATCGTATCAAAAAACGGTTCTATATATGAATCTAATTCTCATTAAAATTCAAAAGCAGATAAGCGTATCATTGATTTCTCAATCTAATAAAACAAACATTCAAATCTATTCAATTGATAAGGAAAATAAAACTCAAACTCACTAACAATCGCTACTTGAAAATCCCTTGGTTGTGATGGTGTTGTGTTGGCTTCATCCGTTGTCCCTCACTATGGCTGTTTAGCCCTCAATCATCCTTGATCTCAAGAAAGAATTGAAAGAAGAAGACTCATCTTTTATGTGTTTAGTGCATTGCTTTGCTAGGAGTGCGATTTCTTTGTGTGTATTTTTGAGCGAATGATATGATATAGTGCGATTAGGGTTCAATACATTTGGTATTTATAAGATTTTGAGGCGGCTAGGGTTAAGTCGGCCGTGGGCGCCCGTCCGGTTCTTTGGGCGCCCGTCCACTCTGCTTGAAATCTTGAATCGGGCGAGTCATGATCAAGCGCCCGTCCTTCTTTAAATCAGGCGCTTCGTCATTTGAAAATCTGTCAATCTGAATCAACTTCTCTCATGGACGCCCGTCCACCTTTTATGGGCCTTGATCCCACTGGGCGAGACCTCAAGCGCTCGTTAATTTGTCTAAATCTTCATTCCAATCTCAACTTGCATCTTCCTCCTTCCATCAACATGCAAAGCATACCTACAAGGCGATAGAAACGAGCAAAGTGTAAAATCGTACAAAAACACATAAAAACTACGTAAACAACTCGATTCTTCACTTTTAAACGTTTCAAACTCCATTCTCTCAATTTATCCTTTTAGCAAGTGATTTTCTATAAAAATTACTAAAACACGGAAGATATTGTTACGAAGTAACTTGATATAAATCACAAAATTAGTCGTAAACATAAATGTCAAATACTGATGTGCACTTATGACACTCCTATACAAGGAAGGATTCATCATAGGAGTACCTTCTTCTGGAAGAAAGGATTTAAATGTCACCATGGGAGTGGGACAAGGTTTGACATTGTCCATGTTTAGTTTGTGCAGTAGTTGTTTGAGATAGTGTTTTTGAGTAATAAGTATGCCACTTATGTCCCTGTGAGCTTCGACACCAAGAAAGTGACTAAGTTCTCCCAGATCCTTCAAAGGAAACACTGCTATTGAGAAGTTTGATGAATTTACGAATTGCATTAGTGCTATTGCCAATGATCAAGAAATCATCAACATACACCAACACATAATGAGTGCTGTGGATATGCCTCAAAATGAGCAGAGATATATCGACACCTGGTGTGTGAACCCCATTGAATTATTTGTGTCTTAAGTTCATCAAACCAAGCTCTTGGAGCTTGTTTTAGACCATATATAGCATTTTCAAGTGACATACATAGCGAGGTTTGTTCTTTGTCGGTGAACCACCAGGTGGGGCATATACTGCTGAATCATAGAGTCTTTCATTTAGAAAGGAATTATTTATATCAACTTGATGAATACCCCAATTCATGGATGCTGTATTAGATATGATTACTTTGTTTTTCCCTGCTTTGGCCACAGAACTGAGGGTTTCTGTATAATCAATACCTTCTTTTTGATTGAACCCTTTAGCCACCAACCTTGCTTTGTGTTTTAAGACACTCCCATCTGGTTTCAACTTGGTTTTAAAAATCCACCTGTTTCCCACCAAATTATGTGATTGATGATGAGGCACTAACTCCCAGGTTTTGTTCTGTACTAGGGCTTGATATTCTTCCTGTATAGATTTTAGCCATTTTGGATCTTCCATGGCTTGGTGTCTGAGGTTGGTTCAGTGTCATCTCGGCTCCACAGTGGTATTCGGGGTAAACATTTTCTTGGGTTTAGAAATACCACTCTTGGCCCTTGTTTTCATCTGGTGTTTTGGTGGTGAAGGTGAATGTGATGGTGAGGATGAGCCACTTGGTGAGAGTCAATGGATGGTGAGGCATAGGTGAAGGAAGGACAAGGTCCTCATCAATAGTGTTATATAATGGTGGGAATGCCTTTGGAGAAGCGGTGCATGACTAGTAGATTAATACTACTACAATGCCACCTTGAACTTGGGAACCAGCGGGAACAATATAGCTAGGAGTAGATAGAATACCATTAGAACCCGGTAGAGCTAGATATCACACTAGCCGTGCTATGAGGGTGTAAAGACTTGCGAGGAAGTCGATTCATGAAACTTTACATGCCACGAAACATAGACTCACCATTTGTGTCCATACACTTGTGACCTTTGTGAGTGGGGCGAGACCTAGGTAAACACATTTTTGAGTATGAGTGCTGGAACTTTTGAGTATGGTATGAGTGCGAGATATGGATATCAAGTGCACCCAAAGGTTTTATCATTTATGGTCAGGTTTCTTCTTGTAGAGAGTTTCAAATGGTGACTTGTTATGCGGACACATGTGTTGGGAGAATGTTTATGATGGAAACAACATGTTGGTGTTGGAAATAGCGCCCGAAAGACAATTTATGTAATTATTTTTAAAATTATTAAATGACAGATTTATTCTCATCTTATTATTTGCTTCGTGCTTATATTTAATACCTTCTTTGAAAACCCCAAGTTGTATCATATGTAGCCATATAACTTAGTGTGTGTCACACATGAGGATTAAGTTTACGGTGATACACTTGAAAAGTTAGTCCGTGGTGAAGTTAATCAAAGTATGGGGTCTATTGATTAAACCACCATTAATCATGAGAACACTTTATGGTGTGACCGTCTTATCGGACCGTCGACATTGGTTGTCTATGTGGGGCATTTATATATCATGAGAGTCATATAGAATTTGAACCGATTTAATCTCGTTTCTCATATAATTCCGTGATTGAGAAATCTTATTAAATCACAAGATTATCATATATGGATTAACCTTAATCTGATGTGATTGCATACTCCTCTTGGTTTTGGGATAGGGTTTGATGTGTTCGTTAAGGATCGCTAAGAGGCGCGGTCCGAATCACTTTCACGTTGGCACTAATGCGGAATGAGTGAAGTGTGTCTCACAAATATGGAATCCATTCCTTCCTACGGGAAGTTGAAAGACAATCCCTTATTTGTTGATCCTGAAAGCGATCGATCCGCGGAGTTCTAATTGATCACTAGTGGGTTAATGGTAAATAAGGATAAGATGTATTGAAGAAGGTTTACGGAAATAATCATGCTTCTTTCACGGATAGTCTATGGAGGGTTAGTTTATATGTAACGATTATTTCAATGGACACTTATCGACTTGACTCGGCGTTTTGAGAATAAGTTATATCTATAATCGATAGAGTTCGATTTGGATTTATGGTGGCGTAATTCGGAATTAATGAGTTGAGTAGAAATATTACATTCGATGAATATTTTATTTAATTTATTGTAGCTACGGTTATAGGTCCATGGTCCCGGGTTGGCTCTTAATCTGAGTGTTTTCGTTTTATGGAACCTCGAGAAAAAATTAAATAGTTGGTCTATTTAATGAATATGCAATATTATTTTTGGTAAATAATATATAAAATAGAAAAGACATTTTCTATTAAAAATGATTAAAGGTGCCACACATGAGATAAATTAGGAAAAGAACTTTTTCTAGATTATGTCACATGTGTAATTAATTAATTTTCTGTTTTTTGGATAATTAATGGAAAAATAAGAGATTGATTTTTTGAGAATTATCTCTTATCTTTTGGCAAATATCTTTTCCTTATGGGAATAGGTAATTGTGGTGTGAAATGGATAAATCTCTTGATTAGTTATTTTTCTATATAAAGAGAGTTCCTTCTAACACAATTACACTTACAATTTGCGCCACTTTCATAAATAAATAAGAGAAAAATTAGTTTCTTGTTCTAGTCATTAAGGGAAGAAAAACCTAGGGTTTTTCTTGTGCATATTCGAGTTGGTTCTGAGGCGAGGATCGAAGTCCACCAGTCGTCGCTAGGAGATACAATCCGGAAGACTACGGCTTATCTATCTGTCGATTTATTATTCCTCTTGAACAAGGTAAATCTACTAACCTTCTTGTAGATTGTTAATTAATTATGTGAATTAAAATCGTGGTAAAATCGCATGCGAATTTAATTCGTAGCTTCCGCTGTGCATGATCGAGCGTCTCAATCGGTGCTGTGAGTCAGATCTGACGATCCAGTTATGGATCGGATCCGGATTTCGGTTTTCTGTATATCTAGCAGTTGGAAGCTGTCCCACCGAGTATTTTGGGGTAAGGATAGTGAGCAAGAAGTGTAAGGCCGGTCTCCACTATATGCTGTGCTTCCTCTACGCCCTTCCATTTTGCTCATGGACATGAGGGCGAGGATGCCTAAATTTAATCCCATGGCGGCTAGAAATGACTCAAATCTTACATACTCACCTCCTCGGTCATCGAATTTGTTTTAATAGTGGTATAAAGGTGTTTTCAACTTGATTTTGAAGCTGGAAAAAAGTAACTAGGGCATTTAACTTATGTTTTAGAGGATAAATCCAAGTAAACCTACTAAAGTCATCAATGAAGTGTATGTAAGTAAAACCAACAGTGGATTGATAAATCCAAGTAAACCTACTAAAGTCATCAATGAAGTGTATGTAAGTAAAACCAACAGTGGATTGAGCTGGGACAGGTCCCCAAATTTCAGTATGAATCAAGTCTAAGACATTAAAAGCATGACTAGTAGAAGAACCAAGAGGTACAACATGAAGTTTGCCAAGCGGCATGCATCAGAAAGAAAGAGTGCCAGTAATGGCTACACCATAGTCTGAAACAACTTTATTTAAAACTCTTAGACTAGGATGTCCTAATCTTCTATACCATGCATCAGGACTAGTTTCATTAGATGTAACTGAAGCAACAAAACTACTAGGATAACCACACTTGGATTGAAGGGAACTCTTTTGACAAGTTGGATCTTCATTGAAAAGAGGCTGAAACTGATACAGGCCATTTGCCAGGGTTCCTTCCATAAGTACTCTCTTTGACACTTTGTCCTTAACAAAACATTTAGAGCCATAAATTCAACAAAAACATTATTGTTAGATGTTAATCTGGAAATGCTAATCAGATTCTTTTTTATGTGAGGGACATGAAGGATATCATGCAAATGCATATTAGGTTCAATGATAGAGTGTCAAGTGTGTGCTTTAAGCAATTTTTGGCCATTACCAATAGTTAAGGACTCATAACCATCATACTCGGATTTGATCGTAGATTTTCCATGTCGGAGGTTACATGGTTGGTTGCTCAGAATCTGCATACCAACTTGGATCCCCACCCATTTTGGTGTGGTAAGATAAGCGACTACTTGCTGTTTCCCTTGTTTTGATTGCCCTTACCTGTGAATTGGTATTTGACTCATATATGTGCCCGGCATTCGATGCAATGTGACCAACCTTAATACATATATGACATGTAGGTCTTGGTCCATTGCTAACACCTCTACCATTTCCTCTACCTCCTCCCGGGATCTACCACATCTTCACTGATCCTGTTGGCCTCTTCCTCTCTACGATTGTTCTAAGTGCAAACATCTATTTCCTCCTTGATACATCCGAGCAATGTGAGCACTAGATTGAGGCAGGATCTAGTGTAGATGAAGAATTAAACCTTGCAATCAGACGTTCATGAGTCAACAACTGTGACTAAACTTCAGGCCAAGATAGGGAACCAGCCCTTGATGTGATATTAACAATCATGAGACTCATATTCCTTGGTGAGGCCTCTACAGAGTGGCTAGAATCAACTCACGATTGTGAAACAAGGTATTCAACATATGCGGTTCATCACCATGAGTCTTCATAAATGCCAAATAATCTGCGATAGACTTGCTTCATTTCTCTGTTTTGGTCGGGGCATCTTTCAGTTCCAGAATTCGTGATTCAACTTGATTGTTATGGAGAATCTCAAGAAGTCGTCAAACCTCTGCAGCGATACCACATCCAAAAACTTCAAGGTGTGCTTGTTCAGTCATAGATCCAAGCATCCATCCAAGTAGAAGAGCATCATGTTGGAAGTAGCGCCGGAAAGACAATTTATGTAATTGTTTTTATAATTGATAAATGACATATTTATTCTCATCTTATTATTTGCTTACGTGCTTATAAGTAATACTCTTTGAAAACCCCAAGTCGTATCATATGTAGCCATATAACTTAGTGTGTGTCACACATGAGGATTAAGTTTATGGTGATACACTTGAAATGTTAGTCCGTGGTGAAGTTAATCAAAGTATGCGGTCTATTGATTAAACCACCATTAATGCGCCCAGAACACTTTATGGTGTGACCGTCGACATTGGTTGTCTAAGTAGGGCATTTATATATGATGAGAGTCATATAGGACTGGACCGATTTAATCTGAATTTCTCATATAATTCCGTGATTGAGAAATCTTATTAAATCACAAGATGATCATATATGGATTGACCTTAATCCTAAAGTGATTACAGACTCCTGCTTGTTTCAAGATAGGGTTCGATGTGTTCGTTAAGGATCACTAAGGCGCGGTCGAATCACTTTCACGTTAGCCTTTGTCTACGGAATGAGTGAGAAGTGTGTGTCTCATTTGTTAATCCTAGAAAGCGATATGGAATCCATTCCTTCTGCGGGAAGTAGAAAGACAATCCCCTTATTTGTTAATCCTAAGAAGCGATCGATCCGCGGAGTTCATCACGGTTATGAACTAATTGATCACTAGTGGGTTAATGGTAAATAAGGATAAGATGTATTGAAGAAGGTTTACGGAAATAATCCTGCTTCATTACGGATAGTCTATGGAGTGTTAGTATGTGTAATGATTATATCAATGGACACTTATCGACTAGACTCGAATTTTTGAGAATAAGTTATATCTATAATCGATAGAGTTCAGTTTCGGATTTATGGTGACATAATTCCGGAATTAATGAATTGAATAGAAATATTATGTTCGATGAATATTTTACTTAATTTATTGTAGCTCTTTGGTTATAGGTACATGGTCCCGGTTTGGCTCTAACACGTGAGTGTTTTCTCGTTTTGTGGAACCTCGAGAATAAATTAAATAGTTGGTCTATTTAATGAATATGCAATAGTATTTATTTTGTAAATAATATGTAAAATAGAAAATACATTTTCTATTAAAAAAATGATAAAAAAAAGTGGCGCCCTTTTTGTGTGATAAATTAGGAAAAGAAAATTTTCTAGAGATTGATTAATTATCTAATTGTTGGATAATTAATGGAGAAATAAAAGATTGATTTTTTGAGAATTATCTCTTATCTTTTGGCAAATATATTTTCCTTATGGAAATAGGTAATTGTTGTGTGAAAATGATAACTCTCTCTTGACTAGTTATTTTCCTATATAAGGAGAGTTCCTCCTAACACAATTAGACTCACAATTTGTTGCCACACTTGGAAAAAAAGGAAGAAAAATTAGTTCTTGACTTAGTCATTAAGAGAAGAAAAACCTAGGGTTTTTCTTGTGCATATTTGAGGAGGTTCTACGGTGAGGATCGACGTCCATCAGTCGTCGTTTGGAGATACAATCCGAAAGACTACGGCATCTCCCTTTGGTCGACTATTTCTTCCATTACATTTGAAGGTAAATATTCTACCTTCTTATAGCTAGATTAATTATTTATGTAGATCATATCGTGGTAAAATCGCATGCGAATTTATTCGTAACCTGTTTGTGCAAGATCTAGTGTCTCGATCGGTCTTTGTGAATCGGAATCGATGATCAATTATGGATCGGATCTGGATTCGGGTTTCTGTATATCCAGCATGTGGTATCGGGGCGAGGTTAAAGC
Organism: Gentiana macrophylla; assembly: GCA_026214975.1. Taxonomy (NCBI): domain Eukaryota; kingdom Viridiplantae; phylum Streptophyta; class Magnoliopsida; order Gentianales; family Gentianaceae; genus Gentiana; species Gentiana macrophylla. The sequence goes on along the minus strand of CM047809.1, from coordinate 83,968,747 downwards.
GATTTTGCGATCATGATTGCATAATTAATTAATAAGGAGTGGAATTGAATAAATATTGCATCTTTTATATTTTACGTAAATCTATATGAATGATTGAATATTGTGGTTGTGAGATGGATTGGGGTTGGTATCATTTACCGTTAGATTTGATGTAAACCCGTTTTTCTCGGGTATAGGAATTGTTGAATTTAATTTTACGGAAATTTTTCATAAAGCATTTGAGTCTTTCTTGATGCTAAATTCGCATCTTTGATGTCATGCGACATCGATCTTTGTCATAAAAAATTCGAAGCAAGCGAGGGTTGAATCAAAGACCTACTGAGTTGCGGGAACAAAATTTGGACGGTTCGATTTCTTGAGGACTTTGTTGAAGAAGCCGATGGATGGTTTAATATAGATCTGATTCAGTTTTCTTTTATAAATAATTAGTAAACCCATTAGATTGGGTTTAGGATCTTTTATTTATAATAGATTAGATCTGAAGTACCAACGGTCAATATCGAGTGGTTTATTTTTCGCATTTATTTTCTTATGTGATTATTTATGTGATATAACCATGCCATGCATCATATTCATGAATTTCACTCTAGCATATGCATACATGTAGATAATTAATCGTAATATTAATTAGGCATGTATGAGACATAATTAATTTAGATTAATTTAGGTAATTAATTAAATTAAATTAAGGCGAGCGGAATTTTTATCGGGATATAAAATTCACATGATAAAATATTATAAAAACAATTACTCGGTAAATTTATTTTGGGATCTAAAAATCATTCGTGGATTTTAATTATGTAGTGACTACATAAAAGAATTTTAATAATTGAAAATTTGGAAAATCTGGAAAAGTTGGACCTGAGGCGAGCAAAGATTCGAAAATTGGTTGAGGCGCTCAGCGGGGCTTGGCTCGACTCGGCTCGACTCGACTTGTCCGTCCAAGTGCGGGGTTAGCCACGGGGTCCGGCAAGGTCAAGCTATCGACGGTGAGGCTCGATGGGGCAACCTTAGCCCGATTTTCAACCCGACACCGCCTTTTGCGTGCGGCGTTAGCGTCGGGGTCCGGCAATGTCAAGCTATCGGCGAGTTTCGGCTCAATGGGTCGACCTTAGCCCGATTCATCGGCATTCATAAATGAACCAGCGAATAGGGCCGAATTCGGCAGCCAATCCCGACACCGTTCGGTGAACTTAGTTAAAGCTCGGCCAGGGTTTAATACCGATAAGTTGGTGATTGCTTTTCAAGATTTATTGTTTTCAAATTATTGAGATAAAAATCTACGATCCCAAATTTTTATCATGACAAAATTAGGACATTTATTTAAATTCTTGAGTGAATTTTAGTTGTGTAGTGTCTACACAAGAAATTGCTAAATATTCAAAAAATTGGAAAATCATGAATAAAGTGTCACTAGTTAGACAGTATTTGGAACCGATAAACTAGTGGGAGCTTTAAATTTTATGATTTATTGTTCTATGAATTATTAGAAAAATCATGAAGTCTAATGTATTAGGATTATAAAATTCTTGGTGAATTTTAATTGTGTAGTGTCTACACAAAGAATTTGAAAATCAATTGGAAAATCGTGAATAAGTGACACTAGTTAGGCGGTATTTGGAACCGATGAACTAGTGGGAGGATTATTTAAATATTCATGATTTATTGTTTTGGATTGTGAATGAGTTACGAAAATCCTAAAGACTACCTATTTTTCAAAATACGCAGTGGGAGGCGGGGAAGGTGACAACCGACACCCACGGCCTCTTTGTTGACACAAGCAAGTGAGAGAATGGTGGCGCCTCGTGCGCTTTGATTTTGGCCCCAAGGATGGCCTTCACCACTATCAAAATGCATGGCTTGGTCTCCGAAAGGATAGGATTTTGGGTACTCGTCGGGTCAGCGACCGACCTAAAAGCGAGATACTCGGGCGTACTTTGAGATCAAAGCAGTTGGTCATACTCACAAGGATATTTTTGGAAATATCTGGCTGAAAAAGGAAGGTAATCAACAATAAATGGAGGTGTCCGATCCTCGGTTAATTGTTGAGAGAGATATCTCAATTTAATCGTCACCTCTTTGACCTACCCTAAGGCGACCTTTGTAGGTGTGAGATTAAATCCTTGGAATGGTAGGATAAACTGCATGCATGACATCACATTTATAATTCCTAAAATTATTATATGTTGTAGTGTGTGATTTGATTTATATTTCTGTCATAATTTATTCTCACAACTAGATATCATCTCAAGGTATCTAAACTGCTAAACACGATAATTGATTGATGATGACTTCGTAAAAGTGGAAAAGTAACAAGAGCGTTGAACTCATAAATCGAGAATGCAAATTAATTTTTAGGAAGAGGATGTTCCTCTAAGCCTTCAAATTTAAGTGACATTAATGAGTATGTCACTTCTTTGTCACTCGTGATGAGCGAGAGACAACCGATATTAGTTCAAAGATGGCGAGAATGATTTGATATCAATCTCACGGACATCCCATAGTTTCTGAGTAGTGTCTACTCTTATAATCTGCTAGTTCACGGCCATTTCATTTATAGAAAGCCAAGAATGGGAAAGTAAATGTCTAAAAGTGTAAGTCATCAAAACTAAACAAGTTTAAGGCTAAACCGAAATATTTCTAAAAGGAAGCATATGATAAGGAAAGTGATTTGGATCACTAACCTATGAATCTAATAGACTTTCTTAACCGAGTAATTTGACTCGAAGCTAAAATTCTTTTGTTAGAACAATGTATTTGGGCATTCACGATAAAGTAGACAGCGAGGCGATTATTTCGACTAAGATAGTGGGAGTGATATAAGGAATAAATTTCATATTTTAATCCTTGAATATCAAAGAAATATAATTTACATTTTGGATTCGTTGGAACAAATGGATTCACTTTCACATCGATAATATAGTTGCCTTAAAGAAAGTGAATATGACATTTGTATAAGCACGAGACTCGGACTTTTATGCGATAAAGTCAAAACCACTAAGTAATCTTTGAAAAGTATATGTAACACATCATAAACTATTAAGACAAATGGTTTCACGATGCGTCACGATCCCATAAGATCGGCGAAAGGATCAATACGAGCGAAAAACCCTAACCTAAGCTGGGGCGAGTCTAGGAAGAGGGCCAAGAACAACTCAGCGCTTTGCTCAAAAGCGATAAGCTCTCGAAAGGGTGCAATCTCTACGACAAAGAGATCACTTTCGCTCATAGCGATGTTCTTGATCAATCACGAGACCAAGGAAGAAGAAAACTCTCAATTTCATTATAAAGATTTCATCATTCATTGATATAAAATTACAAGGAATGCCTTTATATAGGCTACAAAATAAATGACTAACCAACTCTAAGCAATGTGGGATAAATTACATAGTAATTTTCGCCACTTTATTTTACTTAAACCTAACTTTGACCCAAATAAGCCCAAATGGATTTTATTTGCTAAAAATAAACACCGCCCAATATACTAACATGTGGGCTACTTTTGACATGGGACTAATGCCGTTTTATTGATAAAGCGTCGATAAATAAAATAAATTACAAAACAAATAAAATGTCTCGGGGACGGATCACATCATTTCCGTATTTAGATAAGCGATTCTTGACGTCTATTAATCGGTGCATATATCTAAAGATAAGATCGAAGGCGGCTAAGGGTGATTCTATCTCGAGTCTAAGAACACTATCTCAAAGAAAAAATGACTAAGTAAACTTTCAATTAGGAAAGGTTAATAGAGCTAAAGAAGTATCATAGCTTGGTCATATTGACATTCGGGGTCTTATGAAGGATACAAGCTAATGGGAGCTTTTGAGTAATAGACTTTTTTGTCTATTAACTACTCAAAACGCCAATTAGTTTGTCTAAATATTTGGAGGAATCTCTGATATTACCAGAAAAGAGAGTATTCCATACTCAGATTTAGGCTATAGCATAGTATTTGGAATTGATGCTCGGCCTACCTCCGAGTGAAATGATTTCACTGAAAGGATAAACCATAGATTGTCTAGTATAGTTATTGATATGATACAATACCTTTGCTTAACTCAATTAAGATATTGGTTGCAAAATAACGGTTTACATTATTATGTAATACCGAGAAGTCTACCTAGAAGATGCTTACAATTTGTGGATAAAGAGTGAAGCGCATTTACTCCACTTCGCAAATAGAGGCATTTAGCACTAGTGCTTGAAGGTAGGGTGGAGATTTTACATACATGTTCGGATGGCATTTGTTCATGAAATATCTTAATGCAATGATTAATGGTTAGTTATGAGATTCTTAAGAAAGGATAGTAGCGGTTACACCGTTACATCCTTTCTAAAAGAATGTTTAAATAACAACCTTAGACCTTGATGTCTGATTACTCAAGGAGTTACTATCGATTTAATCGGACCACATCCAACATTGGTTGTGTTAGGTGTAATACCGAAAGACAATTTTGTAATTATTTTATTTAATAAATGAAATGATATTATTATTCATATTTATTATTCTCATATTCACCGATGTGACAATAGTATTTACACTCTGAAAACCCTAAAGTATATCGTTTACATAATCACTTAACTTTCGGTGTATGGGATATACGGGAGGATTGAGTTAGTGAAGATGCACTTAAAATACAATTAGCCCGTAGTGAAGTTAATCGAAAGTATCGGGTCTCTCCTTTAACGTGCTATTAATGCTTGAGAACACAATAGGTGTGATTGTCTTATACGGACTTTCGGTTAAGAGAACCTAGTGGGGCATTTATATATGATAGATATATCATATAGAAATTTGGACCGATTTTATTAGAGTTCGCGATATAATTCCGTAATCGAGAGGTCTTATCGAATCAATCGATGATCATTTTTATGGATATATCTTAATCTGAGGTGATCACGATCAAGCTGCTTGAATCGGTATGAGGTTTGACTTGGCGGTTAAGGATTACCGCGAGTCGTAGTGCGAATTACCTATCTTGGCATTGTCTTGGATTGAGTGAGTAGTACGTGTTATCACAGATACGGAATCCATTCCTTCCATTTATGGAAGTAGATAAACGATTCCACTTATTTGTTAATCCTAAAAGCGATCGATCACGCGAGTTCATATTACAGCGATTAGCTACCCGGTGAGTTGTATGAATTAATTGATCACTAGGGGTTAATGGTAAATAAGGATAAGATGTTACGAAAAGGGTTAACGGTAACTTCCGATTTAGAATGAGCGATCTATGGAGGATTAATCCATATGTAATGATTATATCAATGGGCGTTTATTATCATTCTCGTGAGGAGATAAATATAATCTCATAATCGGAGGAGTGCGATCACGGGATTATGGTGGCATATTCTGTGATTGATTTATCGAATATAATTATTACATTCGTAAGATAATTATTTATTTGATTTATCGGACGTGATTATTAGTCTATGGTCCCGACGTGCCTCCAAATATAGCATAGCTATTCTCGGACGTCGAATCCTAATAATATTAATTTAGTTCTTATTATAATTTGATTAAAACGATATGTGAATTAATTGTTTAGTGGACTATTAAATTAGTTGGGCTAAATAATTAAATATGTGAAAAAGACATTTTTCATAATCTTGGCCCAAAAATGTGGTATAGTTGAAATGTATTGTGACTAGGTCACACGAGAGAAATTTCGCCCCAAGCATGTTTTAAGTAAACAAGAAATTAGTTTTTTTGTGAATTAATAAGACATGTGCACAAAATATTTATTGGATAAATATTTATGGTATGAAATAAAGATAAATATTATTCTAGATTTGTTCTAGAATATTATGGAATTATCTTTTATTTATTGGATTTATTTATTTGCAAAATAAAATCCTTTGAGGTTAAGTTTTACTCTCCTATATAAAGAAAGTTCTCCCAAGCCTTACAACACACATAATCTTCGACATTCACCTCTTAGAGAGGAGAAGGAAAATTTTCGGCCAAGGGGTATGGGGAAAATCTTGGAGGTTATTCCGGGTAACATATCGGAAGGATTCGAGACGATAATTTCCTTCCACCGGTAGTTGCTTGGATCACACCTACGGAAGATCGTGGTGCTCTTCACACCTTTGTTTATTCTTTCTATTGCGGTTCTTCAACTTGGATTTTGAGATCCAAGAGGTATGTTCTACAACCCCCTTGTAGAGTAGATCTAGTTATTTTATTACGTGTAATTTATAGATCTAGATCCTTAAATCGCTTCCGTTGCGGATGGTATTACTAACAGTGGTATCAGTCGCCTGGTGATCTATATTTATACGTATAAAATATTAGATCTAGGAGTGGAAAACATGTAGTTTTTGTGTCCCAAATTTTTTGGGCGATGCACATATATATTTTTTATGTTGCGATTGTTGTGGTTGAAGAGATGGATTGATGTTTTATCTTGTTTACTCGTTATATCTATTGTAGCTCTTTTGATTAGCATCAATTGAGCATAGGATTTGTAATTTAATTATGTCAATTTTGAAAATCCCATGTAAAAGTAGCATCTTTTATTGTAATTTTGATCCGGGTTTGAGACGACGAAGATGATGTGTTGAAGATCATGGTGTTGAAGATCATCAAGAAGGTAAAAACAGGAGGAGGCCGAATTGTTTAATTATTTTTTTCCGTCGGCAATTTTTTTGGCGGCAGCAATTTTTTTCCTTGTAACCTAATGTATTAGGTTTGGCATAAGGTTTGACCAAATAAAAATTTGAAAAAAAAAAAATTTTATTTACATAACAGCCGTGAAGAAAAAAAAATCCTAATTTTTTTTTTATAAGTTTGCCGAGGGCAATTAGTACACACAAAAAAAAAAAAAAAAAAAAAAATTATAAAACAAGTTTGTAATATAAATATATTTTAATATATTGGTATATTACTGCCTCTCTCTCCTAAATCGTTCGTCGTTAGGTAATAGAGATCGAAGGTTCGAGATCGGAAAGTTTCAAGATCAAGATCGAAAATCGAGATTTGAAGACTTAGATTAAATGTTTACTTTTCCTTAGAAAATAGGTTAGATACGGGTATACCAACGATCCATCTCGGTGTTTAAATTTTCCGTAATTTATTTTTATGTGTTTGATCATAAAATAGATATAAAATCGAATTGCCATGACATGCATCATCATATCATAAATCCACTCCATGCATACATGTAGAATTTTAATTTTGGTAATTAAAATAGGCATGTATACAAACTCGCGTAATTAGTTGAAATTTAATTGTCGTGTGGTAATTAATTAATTTAGTAACTAATTTAAGATCCGAGGGCGGGTTATGAAATCGTTAAGCCTTTCGGTGTGTGTTCTCGGTGAACCGCCTTAAAGCCCAAAGCGAGATCACGTTTTCGATTCGTAGTGTCTCTACGAGATTGAATGATGGTAAAAGAACAATAAATCTTGGATAAAAACCGGTTCGCCTATAGGTTGGGTGGTCAACTGATTGGGCTTGACCGACTTAACCCTCATAGTGTGATGTATGCACGGGGGTTCGGCAAGACTAAGCTACACCGGCGAGCGAAAGGGGTGATTCCTTCTTATCTCAATGGGGCTCTCTTGACCCGACCGTCCGGCCCATCACATATATTCCAGCGAATAGGGCGGGTAGGCTTGCCTACGTTACCGATACCATTCGGAATCCTTGATTTGATGTGCTTTTATGTTAACATCAAAAGGCGTGGTTAGTTAACCCACCACCACTTCCAAATTATTGAGTGGGAGCGGGGGGCGGCACCAAACCCACCTCTCTTATAGATACAAGTAAGTGAGAGAAGGGTGACGCCTCGCGGCGCTTTGATTTCGTCCCCCTAAGGATGGTGTTCACCCCTATCAACATTCATGGCTTGGTCTCCGAAAGGATAGGATTTCCGGGTACTCGTCGGGTCAATGACCTATCCTAAGACGGCACACTCGGGCGTACCTAAGAGATCCGATATAGTAGGTCACACTCATGAAGGATATTCTTGATAATATCTAGGCTAAAAAAGGAAGGTAGTCAATGAATAAAGGGATGTTCGATTCTCGTGGGATGTTCGATTCTCACAAGTTTTTCATTGATGAGATTGTCTCGATTTAACCGTCATCTCTTTGACCTACTAAGCGGCTTGAGATGCGAGGTTAAAACCTTGGAATGGTAGAGTAGACTTAATTTTAGTTTACAATTCCTAAAATAAAATTATATAGTAGTGTTAAACTTGAATTAATATATGTCATTTTATTTACAGCATTATATTCCTTACTAAATTTCTTAAAAATTAATAATTGACTAGTATTGACTTCGTTAAAAAGTGGAAAGTAACTAGGATGTTGAACTAATTAATCGACAATGCAATTAATTTTCGAAAGAGATATTTTCTCTTAAGCCTTTTAAAAACGAGTGACATACGGGTATGTCACTAGTGTCGATCGTGTCAAGCGGAAGACAAACTTAGTTTGATCAAAGGTGATTTTGGACTTTGAAATTCTTAGTGAATTTTGAGTGTGTAGGGATTACACGAGTAATTTTCTAATTGAAAAATCGGAAAATCATGAAGTGTTACTAGTTGGACGATATTTGGAATCGATGAACTAGTGGGAGTTTTATGATTTGTTGTTTTTCTACAATATTAGAAAAGTGTAACTAACTACACACGTAACCGTTCTAACTGAAAAACCGGAAAGTCATGAAATGTTGCTAGTTGGACGATATTTGGAATCGATGAACTAGTGGGAGTTCTATGATTTGTTGTTTTTCTCGAAACATTGGAACTATATACGAAAGATTTTCTAAATCGGAAAAAATCGGAAAATCATAAAAATAAAGCATTGCTCGTTAGACGGTATTTGGAACCGATAAACTAGTGAGAGCTTTAAATGTTATGATTTGTTTTTTTTTTTCGGTATATTAAAAAAATCCGAGAAGTCGACGAGTAACACTCAAAATAGACATCCCACGGTTCAAGAGTAGTGTATACTCAAACAAACATTTGGTTCATCAATTTATTTCCATTCACGGAAAGTCAAGAATGGGAGAAAATGTCTCTAAGTGTTAGTCATCTAAAGCGAGAAAACTTTAAATTTGAACCGAAAATTAATTAACTGAAAATAATAGGATAAGGACAGTGATTTTGGATCACCAACCTATGAATCCTTGGCGATTTTCTCGAGCTAAGTTCTTTGGAAGAACAAGGTAGCAGCGCATATAACGATTAAAGGAGTAAACAACGGGCAGTTAATTTTAGCTAGAATAGTGGGAGTGATATAAGGAAATGAATCTCGGATTCAATCCTTGGATATCGCGGAAAATTTATTTTCGGTTTAAGATTCGTTGGAACGAATGGATTTACCTTCTATTCGATAATTTGTTTGTCATATAGAAAGTGAATATACCATTTGTAGTACGAATCCAAGACTCGAACTTTTGTTTGATAAAGTCAAAACCAATTAGAACTGTTGAAATATGTATGTAAAACACATCTTAAGAACTATTAAAAGCAATTGGTTTCTATATTTAGATAAGCGCCTCTTCATATTCCATAGTTAGTGCATAGTCCACAAAAGACAAGACAAGAAAAGTGGCTCGGGTGATTCCTTTCTCGATCTGGTTATATTGTCTCAAAGGTTCAATGACTAAGTTTCCTTTCAATCGGGAAAGGATAATGGTTATAAAGAAGTAACATAGCTTGTTCATGATGACCTTGAGTCGATGAAAGATACAAGCTAGTAGGAGCTTCAGTAGTGACTTCTTGTCGATAACTATTCATATACTCCGGAAAGTTTATCCAAAATATTTTGAGGTTTCTCTGTTTTCATGAGATAGAGTATTCTATACTCGGAATAGGCCATTCATAGTCCTCGATCTCGATGCTCATCTGCCTCATTGTGACATGTTCTCACTAAGTGAGAAACCGTTAAATTGCCTTACATAGTTTTAGATGTTCTACAATACACTGCTTAACTCAATAAAGATATTGGAAGCGAAATAACGGTTTACATTGAAATGTAAGACCGAGAAGTCTACCTAGAATATGCTTTGGAATTTATGGATAAGGTGTGGATTCGGTTCACCCCACTTCCGTAAATATAAGCATTTAGCACACGGTGCTTGAAGGTAAGACTGGGAATTTCGCGCATACGTTCGGTCAATGACCATTCGTGATATATCTTTTAACCAATTGGGTATAAAGGTTAGATATAGGATTCTTGAAATTGGGAAGAGACAGTTATACTATTGCATCTTTTCTGATAGAGTCCATGAATAGCAAAACCTTGAACCTTGAAGTACGTTTACTCAAGGTAGTTACTAACTGATTAAAATCAGACCACATCCAACATCGGTTGTTGGTGATAACACTAAATACTACTAAACTAGATCAGAATTTCGATCCGCCCAGTAAGTATTATGAGTATGGTTTATCCATTACCCATTACAGGTTCTGCGGACTTTGTAGTCTGATGATCGATTGACCTATGGCTCTTTTGTGAGCAGTATAGGATTATGATAATAGAGGTTGGTTTAATAGCCATAACCCTGTGAATGGAGTTCGGTACTCCAGTTCTGTTCATACTCTTGTAGAACCACCTGAGCGACTCAGGCCCAGTGGGAGTAATTGGATCTACACGAAAAAGAGAGAATGAATAGGAAAGTTTATCTTTCAGAGCAAAGCTTGAGTGGTCTAGGGGTAATTCCCTAAGAAGTAGAGAGTTAATCAGACCTTGGACTCTCTTACCACTTAGTATTGCATGATTTCGTTCAAAAGCAAAAATAGGGGTGATTCCATGAGACTTTCTTGCCGAACAAACGAAGTCTGGATTCATTCGGAACGAAGGGTATTGCCTTATGAACTTATAATGGGATGATTTATCAAGGCTTATATCCTTTGTGGATAAAAAGCAAACCTCTCGGTCCTTTGGAAGTCATATATTTCTACAATATGTGGATTTGACCGAGAATATTGATAAGACTTTTGTAGACCGGACATCAATTTTAATACAAAGTAGTGAATATATACATTAGTGTTTGTGAAAGATAACTTTGCACGAGTTGGAATCAACATGGGTGTGTTATCCAAGTCGAATCGACAATGCCACAATTCTCATAATAGAGATTTGGACAACATCTAAAGAGTTTGACTCGGTCGAATTCATTAGAATCGATCCTTTGGTTTCCCATCCATCTTATTGGTTAAGATGATGCATCTGTGTATGCAACATTCAACGAGGAAGTTCTACCCTATGCCTCAGGAATGACTCTCTAAATCTTCGGATCAAGAGAAATGGGATAGATTCCCTTTCTAGTAAGAGATGGTCAGGTTATTGAACGTCAACTTTGATCGAATCTTATATTCGGCGGTTAACAAAGCAAGTTTAGTATGTCCTTTAGTATCTTGAAGAGAACGAGAATAATATGCGGACATATTCATGTGTGAACTTGCATATGTGTGATACACTGATTTTGACTTTAAGTCAGATTGAGGATGATCGTTAAGTCGATCTCGGGCTCAGTGTTTACTCTTGTGTTGAAGCTATTGCCTGGAGAAATCCAGCAACGCCAACTCGACTTTAACTAGTTGGGTGATTAGCGGCTTTTGTAGTAGCTAGAGAGGCGATATAGCTTAAGGATTTCCTTTTCATATACGGAGTGATTCTAGATTTGGAAGCCGATACCACATCATTGTGCAAGCGATGAAGGGTAGCTTATAAGGATTTTGAAATCACTAGAGGTCAAGAGCATATTGCGAAGGTACCACATGATTAGATGGACCGTAACGTTTGATTCTACGGTTCGTCTCGAGCCGACAACTGACTAATCATTAAGACCCATGACATTTAGATGTAGGTACTCCCGAGTCTTTGGCCTATCCTACGGACGGCACACTCGGAGTGTACTTTGTCATCGGCAATGGTTATGATATGCTTAATGGGTACTAGAATACGGGATGGGTCTCCATTGCTTTAGAGCAAGTGTGAGATGTAGTTTGTTGTAGTTTAAATAATAGGGTGTGCTCTAAAACAATTAATCACATGCTTTCGTGCAAGTGGGAGATTGTTAGGTGTAATGCCGAAAGACAATTTTGTAATTGTTTTATTTAATAAATGAAATGATATTATTATTCATATTTATTATTCTCATATTCACCGATGTGACAATAGTATTTACACTCTGAAAAACCTAAAGTATATCGTTTATGTAATCACTTAACTTTCGGTGTATGGGATATACGGGAGGATTGAGTTAGTGAAGATGTACTTAAAATACAATTAGCCCGTAGTGAAGTTAATCGAGAGTATCGGGTCTCTCCTTTAACGTGCTATTAATGCACCCAGAACACAATAGGTGTGATTGTCTTATCCGGACTTTCGGTTAAGAGAACCTAGTGGGGCATTTATATATGATAGATATATCATATAGGGCTCTGGACCGATTTTATTAGAGTTCACGATATAATTCCGTAATCGAGAGGTCTTATCGTATCAATTGATGATCATATTTATGGATATATCTTAATCCTGAGGTGATCACGATCCAAGCTGCTTGAATCGCATTATGAGGTTTGACTTGACGGTTAAGGATTACCGCGAGTCGTAGTGCGAATTACCCCATCTTGGCATTGTCTTTGGATTGAGTGAGTAGTACGTGTTATCACAGATCACGGAATCCATTCCTTCCATTTATGGAAGTAGATAGATAGTTCCCTTATTTGTTAATCCTAGAAACTGATCGATCGCGCGAGTTCATATTACATTGATTAGCTACCAGTGAGTTGTATGAATTAATTGATCACTAGAGGGTTAATGGTAAATAAGGATAAGATGTTCTGAAAAGGGTTAACGGTAACTTCCTGATTTAGAATGAACAATCTATGGAGGATTAATCCATATGTAATGATTATATCAATGGACGCTTATTATCATTCTCGTGAGGAGATAAATATAATCTCATAATCGGAGGAGTGCGATCACGGGATTATGGTGGCATATTCTGTGATTGATTTATCGAATATAATTATTACATTCGTAAGATAATTATTTATTTGATTTATCGGAGCGTGATTATTAGTCCATGGTCCCCGACGTGCCTCACAAATATAGCATAGCTATTCTCGGACGTCGAATCCTAATAATATTAATTTAGTTCTTATTAGAATTTAATTAAAGCGATATGTGAATTAATTGTTTAGTGGACTATTAAATTAGTTGGGCTAAATAATTAAATATGTGAAAAGACATTTTTCATAATCTTGCCCAAAAGTGTGTTATAGTCGGAATGTATTGTGACTAGGTCACAAGAGAGAAATTTAAGCCCCAAGCATGTTTTAGTAAACAAGAAATTAGTTTTCTTGTGAATTAATAAGACATGTGCACAAAATATTTATTGGATAAATATTTATGGTAAGAAATAAAGATAAATATTATTCTAGATTTGTTCTAGAATATTATGGAATTATCTTTTATTTATTGGATTTATTTATTTGCAAAATAAAATCCTTGGAGGTTAAGTTTTACTCTCCTATATAAAGAGAGTTCTCCCAAGCCTTACAACACACATAATCTTCGACATTCACCTCTTAGAGAGGAGAAGGAATATTTTCGGCCAAGGGGTATGGGGAAAATCTTGGAGGTTTTTCCGGGTAGCATATCGGAAGGATTCGAGACGAGAATTTCCTTCCACCGGGAGTTGCTTGGATCACACGTACGGAAGATCGAGACGAGGTAGTGTGTCTTGAGGAGTTCTTTGCTGGACCGGGAAATGATTCCAGGTCTCGATGAGCCGATACCATTTTACTGTGAAAACAGTTGAGAGGTAGCTCATGCAAAGGCTCTTCGCAATCACAAGAGGTCAAAAGCATATTGAAAGAGTACCACTGTTGAGACGGATAGTGTAGAGGCGACGTTTTGGTCCTAAAGATCGCCTCGGTGACAACCTAGGTGATCAGTTTACCAAGTCATGTGGCATCTATTGTCAGCGATAAGCGCTTAGCGGGTATAAAATTGGGAGATATGTCTCATACGCTTTTAGAGCAAGTGGGAGAATGTTGTGGATAGATAGAATAAAGTGCGGTGCTCTAAAAACAATTGTTTCTTGTCTTTACGGGCAAGTGGGAGATTTTTAGATGTAGAGTGCCCGAAAAGCAATTGTTGCTTGTCCTTACGGGCATGTGGGAGATTGTTGGAAGTAGCGCCCGAAAGACAATTTATGTAATTGTTTTTATAATTGATAAATGACAGATTTATTCTCATCTTATTATTTTCTTCGTGCTTATAAGTAATACACTTCTGAAAACCCCAAGTCGTATCATATGTATCCATATAACTTAGTGTGTGTCACACATGAGGATTAAGTATATGGTGATACACTTGAAATGTTAGTCCGTGGTGAAGTTAATCAAAGTATGGGGTCTATTGATTAAACCACCATTAATCTTGTATGAGAACACTTTATGGTGTGACCGTCTTATCCGGACCATCGACATTGGTTGTCTAAGTGGGGCATTTATATATGATGAGAGTCATATAGGACTGGACCGATTTAATATGAATTTCTCATATAATTCCGTAATTGAGAAATCTTATTAAATCACAAGATGATCATATATGGATTGACCTTAATCTGAAGTGATTACTGATTGCTTGTTTCAAGATAGGGTTTGATGTGTTCGTTAAGGATCGTTAAGAGGCGCGGTCGAATCACTGCAGGAAGTAGAAAGACAAATTCCCTTATTTGTTAATCTAGAAACCGATCGATCCGCGGAGTTTATATTGGTTATGAACTAATTGATCACTAGTGGGTTAATGGTAAATAAGGATAAGATGTATTGAAGAAGGTTTACGGAAATAATCCGCTTCATTACGGATAGTCTACGGAGGGCTGAATCGTATATAATGATTATATCAATGGACACTTATCGACTCAACTCGACGTTTTGAGAATAAGTTATATATATAATCGATAGAGTTCAGTTTTGGATTTATGGTGGCGTAATTCCGGAATTAATGAATTGAATAGAAGTATTCAGTTCGATGAATATTTTACTCAATTTATTGTAGCTTACTCTGGTTATGAGTCCATGGTCCCGGGTTGGCTCCTAACACGCGAGTGTTTTCTTGTTTTGTGGAACCTCGAGAATAAATTAAATAGTTGGTATATTTAATGAATATGCAATATTAATTATTTGGTAAATAATATGTAAAATCGAAAAGACATTTTCTATTAAAAAATGATAAAAAAAAAAAGTGGCACCCCTTTTGTGTGAATTAGGAAAAAAAATTCTAGATTATGTCACATGTGTAATTAATTAATTATCTATTTGTTGGATAATTAATGGAGAAATAAGAGATTGATTTTTTGGGAATTATCTCTTATCTTTTGGCAAATATCTTTTTCTTATGGGAATAGGTAATTGTTGTGTGAAAATGATAACTCTCTCTTGACTAGTTATTTTCCTATATAAAGAGAGTTCCTTCTAAAACAATTAGACTCACAATTGGCGCCACACTTGGAAAATAAGGAAGAAAATTTAGTTTCTTGACTTAGTCATTAAGAGAAGAGGAAGTTCTACGCCGAGGATCGACGTCCACCAGTCGTCGCTTGGAGATACAATCCGGAAGACTACGGCATCTCCCTTTGGTCGACTATTTCTTCCATTCCGTTGAAGGTAAATATTCAACCTTCTTATAGCTAGATTAATTATTTATGTAGATCATATCGTGGTAAAATCGAATGCGAATTTATTCGTAACTTCCGCTGTGCAAGATCGAGTGTCTCGATCGGTGCTGTGAATCAGATCTGACGATCCAATTATGGATCGGATCCGGATTTGGGTTTCTGTATATCCAGCACATCCATCGTCTCCCAATCATCATACGCTGGATTTTTGATAAGAACTGCTGGATTGCCTGTTGTATAAACATACTCTGGTGGTTTGGGCTTTGTTCCAAACACATGACCTTCAAGACGATGGCCTCTGATGACTGGTAATATATAGTACTTTCATAGCAAGTAGTTTGTGCGGTTGAGCTTGACTGTAAAACTCGGAGTTAAGTTACCTTCAAATGGAGCTGAGCTAGTAACAGTAGGTAGGTTTTGAGAGAATGGAGATGACCGGAAAAGGGTGGATGGGATAGCACCGAGAAAGGTGGAGCCTGTGAAGTTTGGGGCGCGTATAGAGGAAGATGGGTCATTGAAGGTGATGGATGAAAGTGGGTATAGAGGAAGATGGGGTACATTGAAGGTGATGGATGAAATGTTTTGGTGGGATCAGTTGTGTAGATGCAGGAGTAGACTGTGTGCTTCCTGCCGGAGCTATGCTCCCGGAGGCGGCCATAACCAGAAGAGGTTGAAGGCTCTGATACCAACTTTGATAACAGAATGGAGCAAAGGATCGTGTTTTTCATCCACAGCAAGATTAGTTACATATAGTCATTAGACTAGGACACTTGTAACTAGCTCATTACACCACTTGTTCTAGAGAATCTATCTTAGATATATATTATACTCTTAGAAATTACAAATAGGTCCCTCAACATCTAGTTGTTTATTTGTTTTACTCTAATATAATATAGAATACTATTAAATCATGTAGTAAACATCATATGAAATGTATCAGTCACATACATCAGCAGTAGTTCTGGCTAGAATCTAGAGAACAGGTGTGGGAGGCAGGGTTCGATCCCGTCCCCGTAGTTTTAGGCCTTTCGTTTCAAAAAAAAAAAAAAAAAAAAAAAAAAAAAAAGAACAACACATCATATGAAATGCTAGAAACACCGGCACATTACCACATCTAACCGAAACTCCTAAAAACCCCCTTCGCTGAATTTCCATATATCTTAACCTTTGCCTCCGTTTTCCTCTTCAAACCATTCTCATCAATTCATCTAAAACAAATAATCCTTACAACAAAGTATCAAAAACAAACATCATCAAATGGGTGAGGTAACCTACTCGTCATAATTACTCCTCTAACCACCAAACAAATATTTCCTGGGTTTTCTGATTTGTATTGTATCTGTATGTGTGTTAAATTATTATTTTATATATGTTTCAGAAAGATGACAATGAAGGGCAAGGAGATAAGAAGATCAAAGGAGAAAAGAAGGGTACTGGAGGGGAAAGCATTGAAAGGAAGAAGAACAAGCCGGCAGCAGAGGCGGCAGACGTCGGTGGTGGTGGTGGAAAGGAGGAGGAAGACGGCCTAACTACCACCATCGTCTTGAAGCTCGACTTGCATTGCGACGACTGTGCCCAGAAAATCAGACGTTTCATTAGAAATTACAATGGTACAATTACATTCTTATCTTTTTAATTCTTCTTCTTCTTTTTTCTCTTTATATTAGCAGTATATAAATTTAGATTCTACTAAGAACTGATTGCTTAAATTACCCAATACCCTAGTTTGGACCAGACCAATATTTCATATCCTTTGCATTTTCTTAAATTTAAAATAAAATCCGAATTTTAAAAATTACTCGAGCTAGGAAGTTGTATAAAACCAGCTGATCGAAGAAGAAATAATACGTTGGCTTAATTTTTTCTGACTAAATTTTAGTCCTAGTTTCATAGCGAGGAAAAGTTAAAATTGGTTTGATAATTGAAATTGATACAGTAATTATTGTGGAAGAAATTGCCAAATGGCAGAATTAATTTAGCTAGCACAGCACAGCAGAATTCAGAAACGTATGATGAATTATTATACAGAGGAGTAAAATTTTTGTTTTGTTTGAAACTCTGACTGAACTTGAAGGAGTGGAACGAGTCAAAGGAGACTCCGCCGGCGGCATATTGACGGTGAAAGGGAATGTGGACCCCAACTGGCTTCGTGCTAAGGTTGAAAAAAAGACGCAGAATAAGGTGGAACTTGTCCTCCCTATTTCTCATCAGCCTAACAAGGACGGTGGTGGTGGTGGTGGTGGCGGCGACGGCGGTGGTGGAGGAGACAAAAAAGCTGACGATAAAACCGATAAGAAAAAGTCCGACGACAAAAGCAAAGCAAAGAAGCCTGACGACAAAGTCAAGAAGAAAATTGCCGACGAGGTCAAGCAGGATAAACCCCATGAGAAAGTTAAGCACAAGAAACACGAAGAAATAAACAAAGACGATCACAACAAGCCAAAACAGGTACGTAATTAAGGGTGAATCAAAATACCTTTCTCTCTTTTTTTTTAATCCCTCAAAAAAACAAAATACCTTTTTTTTTTTCGGAAGGAGGTGAATCAAAATACCTAAGTTATTTTTTTTTTGGGTGACACTTTAATAGACGTATCACTCATGCAGTAAGTTGCCTTAATGAAAACCACTAGAGAGTCTAACCTGGTTATTCAACGGGGAGATCAGATATCGAACCCTGCTAGGCAGGGACGGACCTAGAAGGTGGCTTGGGTGGGCGTAGTCCATCCGGTGTTTATTTTCGGTACACTAAAAACCTTATATAATTCAGTCAAACATAGTTAGTTTTCTTAGTCCAGCCCACCCGACCATACGAATATAGTCTGTTAGCCCACCTGACCACAAATTCCTGGTTCCATCCCTGCTGCTAGGACCGACAAACTTGATACATCCACTATACAAGGTGATATTTACCATACAGTTTTCATTTATTGATTCTCATGGCTATACACTTTAATCAACAGCACTACATCTTATTCAATGGCTAAAAGTACCTACAATGGGAGGTTGATAAAATTTCTTAACGCTTTATAAAAAGCTTTGACCCATTGGAGAAGTGCCAACTTGGAAATGTTTTTTTACAAAATGTTCAATTCTATGAACCGGTTCTATGAACCGGTTGATGGTCTGACATCTATGAAGCACGGACACGAGGCGGAATGAGGCAGCGCTACTGCATACCAGACACGCGGCGACACGGTTCTTTTAGAATTTGAGAGCGACACGCCACCGACACGTTTTAATATATATATATGTATATTAATATATATATTATTAAAAAAAACATAGACGTAGGTTGATCGCCAATTCGCGGGGCGGATTGCATTCTCTGCGTGTCACTTACGCGTGTCCTCAACGTGTCCCGCCGTGTCGCTTGCGTGTCACGGCGTGTCCCGCCGTGTTCCCAACGTGTCCCAACGCGTGTCGGGCCGTGTCCTCGGCGTTCGGGCGTATCCCAGCGTGTCCCCCGGCGTGTCGGGCCGTGTCGGAATTCAAAATTTGAATTTAACATTATTTTAATCGGCGACACGTGTCGGGAGCGTGTCGGGCGCGTGTCGGGCTGAAAATGTGTCGGACACAACGCACGGCGACCTAATTGAAGTGTCGGTGCTTCATTGTCTGACATTCTTGCTTTTGGTTTTTTTTTTTTTTTTTTCCTTTCTTTTCTTAACAGCTTTCAATGTCTATTTTCTTTTTCCTTTATTGATGTTAAAGATTTATAAAATGATGATGTGGCGGTATGTAAAGTTTTATGATTGTGAAGAAAAGGTGTATAGAAAAAAAGTTTATAAGTTGGATGATGTGGCACAGTTATAAACCTTTTAAAAGGTTTATGACTGGAGATACTCTAAAAAACCATAGTGAACATATCATTTTTAACTTTATTTATATGATTCAATAGGCCACACAACAACTTGATACATCCACTACACAACACATATTATGTAGGTGATATTCACCACACACTTTTCATCCATTAATTTTCATGGCTACATACTTTAATCAATTAGCACTACATCTTAATCAATGGCTAAAAAGTCGTTGTAAACATATCATTTTCCAACCTTTAAACCATTGATTTTTTTGGGCCACATCAGCTTTATACATTCACTACACATATTGTGTAGGTGATATTAACCACACACTTTTCATCTATTGATTTTCATTGCTACACACTTTAATCAATAGCACTACCTCGTAATCAATGGCTAAAAAGCCGTAGTGAACATATCATTTTCCAACTTTTAAACCATTGATTTTTTTTGGGAACTATATTATTCAATAAATCTCACATCATAATCAATGCCCCAAAATATGTTGTGTACATGTACAATGTTGTGGTTATATTGTTGTGGCATTATCACTACTCCTTCTTGTATATTTCATGTTTGTTGAAGTTTTTGACACAATAAATTTTAAACGATTGATTTTTAAACCATTGATTTTTTTGGGGCCCATATGATTCATATACGTCACACATCATAATTAATTACCAAAGTATGATGTGTGTCTGATAATATCGCTTTATTTTGTTATGACATTATCACTACTCCTTCTTGTATATTTCATGTTTGTTGAAGTATTTGACACAATAAATTTTAAACCATTGATTTTTTTGGGGCTTATATGATTCAATATGTCTCACATCATAATCAATGACCCAAAGTATGTTGTGTAAAATGTTGTGATATTGTCGCATTATCACTACTATCTCCTTGTATATTTCATGTTTGTTGAAGTATTTGACACAATAAATTTTAAATCATTGATTTCTTTGGGACTCATATGATTCAATAGGTCCCACATCATAATCAATGACCCAAAGTATGTTGTATACAATGTTGTGGTCATTTTATTATGTCATTATCAGTACGCCTTCTTGTATATTTCATGTTTGTTGAAGTATTTGACACAAAAATGTTTTTTGATTCGTACCCAATAAATTATCTGGTTCTTTAACAGAAATATTACTTCCGTCCTATAAAGAGTGTGCTGATTTAAAAAAAAAAAAAAAAAAAAAAAATTTGTCCTCTAAAAATGTCTATCAAAAAAACCCATAATTCATTTGCATATTGTTTACAAACATATCTCTACATAACATTAAATATTCCTATGCTAATTTTAACATTCCAAATTTTTTTTTTAATACGTGATAAAGGTATATATATGTGATTTAGTTCTTAAAGTATAACACATAATATTAATTCATTTCTTAATTTATGTTGGAAACAAAAAAAAAAAAAACGTACAATTCTTATAAGGCTGGGTTAGTATTTTTTTTTTTTTTTTTTTTTTTTTTTTGAGGAAGGGTTAGTAATTGTTAACAAAAGCCTATGAAATATATTTTATATTAACCAATTTGATAAAATCAATACTTATTGTACAATAGAGTTTCCTTATGTTTTATATTATATGAAAGTTAACTTTTGCATGTATTTATTTATTTATTCAGGCTTTAGGCGGTACAGCTGTGTTAAAGATTCCATTGCACTGTGATGACTGTGCGCAGAAGATCAAACGGATCATGAAGAAGATTGATGGTAATGTACAACGATTAAAAGTGAATAATCCTATAAAATAAAAATAAAAATTAAAACTGAATAATTCATTTTAAATCCAATCAATAGTCTCTCTATCACAAAATATTAATCATTCTCTCTTTATGTTTCTCACAAGAATAAGTCATTTTAATCGTTTTATTTTTTAGAACTTACGACATTCAATAATTTTATTAATATGTTTCTCAAAAAAAAAAAAAAAATTATATGACCTGTGTATTTCAGGGATAGAAAAGGTATCAATAGATAATGAGAAAGACTTGGTGACTCTAGAAGGGACCATGGACATGACGGAGCTTACACCATATCTAAAAGACAGATTGAAGAGGAAAGTGGACATTGTTTCACTCAACATAAACGACAGTAGTAGTAGTGGAGGAGAAAAGAAAGGAAAAGAAACCGCAGGTGACGATGATAAAGAGAAAACTGCAGCTTCCGGCGGAGGTGACAAAATAGAAAAAACAGGTGGAGGAAACAAAGAAAAGAAAGAGAAAGCCGACGGAGGTGGTGATGACAAGAAAGGGAAAGCCAATGGTGGTGGTGGAGAGAAGAAAGAAAAAGAAAGTAATGGCAGCGAAGGTGGTGGAAACGAAAAAGACAACGAGAAAGTAGGCGAAGGTGGCGGCGGCGGGCGGCGGCAGCGGTGGTGGTGGCGGCAGTGGGGTTGGCGAGAAGCATGTTGATGATTCTAAAGGGGTGGAGACAAAGGCAAAGCTAAAATTGAGGAGCCAAAGGTTGAGGTGAGCAAAATGGAATATCAAGGGTACGGCACACCTTATACATATGTCGGGGTACCCATTTCTAACAATAATTATGCTAATCAAGGTTATGACTTGAGCACAATCCATAATCCCGCATATCATGCTAGTACAAGTTACGTCGTAGAGTACAACGATCCATGTCATCATCATCTCCACCACCTTCACCAACCACAAATACCTCCTCCACCACTAACATACTTACCAACTCCACATGATCATATGTTAAGCGACGAAAATCCAGATACTTGTTCTATAATGTAAAATTTGAGAGATACATTTGGTTGGATGATCAGAGTTTTACCTTACCTTCTAACTATTGTGTGAAACGAAAGACTAATAACGTACTTATCACTTGCAACCACAATCATCATGTAAACTTATCGATAGTAATGAGTTTTTTTTTGATTGATCAACATATATGATGATGAGAGTGGTTGAAATGTGGTATAAGATTTTTATGCGGAACAAATCACATTAGGTGATTTTGTAGATTTGAGAAAGATTTTCATTTTCGGAAAAAGCAAATTAAGTTCTCTTTTACAAGTTTTAATATGCCGACTTATAAGTTTCCAAAATTTCTTAAAGCTTTGATATTTCTTGTTCATGGCCCTGCACCATTATTTAAAGCTTTGATATTCCTTGTTCATTGCCCGCACCATTGCTTGAAGCTTTGATATTTTTTTGTTCATCGCACTGCAAAAATATTTAATGTTATTGTGATGTTACTGTGCATTTCATATTCATTGACTTGTAGTTTCATGTAGTTACTATGCATGCATTGTATAGACTAACTGTGAAATGTTTCTCTATATGCATTGAATATGTTTTATGTTTCTTACATCTTTGTCTTTGATTTTTTCTTCGGTGCTGCTTTCATTTCTCTTTCCAAGTGTTGTTGCTGTTTCTTCCATCTGTTTTATTAAAAGAAAGAAAAATGTGTTACTGTTAGTGAATAAAAAAGGTTTGAATAGTTTGAATATGTAGACATATCTGATTCGGCTCGTTGTTTTCAACTTCAGTTGATGACTGTGAAAGTGATGAGAATGTAGGCATATTAGAGATATGAGATCCACGTTGAACATGTTCAGGCTCCTTTATTCTGCAAGAGAGCGTCCTTCTGATTTCTTCCTTGCTTTGTGAACATTTTCAATTTCTTTGTCAAGTTGTGCTGATACACTTTCTTGTCCCCCTTCACTTTTCTGTCCTCTTTCCCATTGTAAACTATTCCCTGACTCTATAGTATTTCCGTTTTTTGAACTATCCTTTGCGTCACCATGTGGTGCTTCCTTATCTTCTAAACCATCCTCTGGTTCTGCACTTTTGACCCCTTCTGAACTACCTTCCGATTCTGTACATGCTTGCTCTTCTGAACCATCCTCTAATTCTGCATCTTTTTGCTCTTCTGAACTATTGCTTGAGGTGTCATGTATCTTCTTTTTCCTGGATATTTCCACTTCCTTATACTTCTCCTTCATTAATTCCATGAATCTTTCATCCTCTTCTGGTGGTTCTTCAAAATCTCAATCTTGTTCAATTGCAATTTTTTTTCTTTTCCTTCTCTTTTGCATTCAAGCTTCTAATCAGGTATTGTTCAACAATTGTAGGCACATCAAGTCATTGTTATTGAACTACAATGCATCAGATCGATATAAGTTATTTTAGGTTGTTACTGTAAAGTTTTACTTTGAAATGTTGCATTGAAGTGTTCTTTGAAGAAGTGTTATTCTTGTGAAGTGGTTTTTACATTTTGAACTGTAACGGTGAAAATGTATGATATCTTACCAACTTTTTATCCTTTCTTTTAAGTACACCTTTGTCGACTAGTTTTTCAAGCTTTTCGATGTCCCACTTTGTAATTATGGGGATTCCCTTTGTTGAAATTCCTTTCACTCTTTTCTTCATTGGTTTCTTTCCTGTATCCTTTGGATACATGTCTTAAATTTTATGTGAGTGCTCGCATGTAACCAATACTACAATGAATATATTTTTTGTTCGTAATTGAAATGATTATGGATAAGATAAGTAGCATCAAAGGAAAAGAAACATACAAGTAACATCAAATAGCATCCATTCACTTGTGCTGGATGTTTCCAATCATCACTTAACCCATCCATGAGTTCACATAATATATGTTGTGACCAGATGAAGGAATTTAATCTATCAAAGTCATCAACATAGTATAGGAACCCACATGCTATAAATGCTCATGTATTTGGGAAGAACACAGTGTGTATAAGTATCACAATAGCTTAAAACAGTCATCAATATACTGTTGGTCCTTGTTGTTGGCCACCTATTTCACTTTTTCTTTCACTATTTTCGCACTTAGTCTGGATACTTTTAGGAAGTGCCTTGTTTCTTAATTCTGTTTCACCATTTCCATGATCTGTGATTCTGCCAACTTCTTCTATTCCATCCTCTATGCCAAAAATCAACTTGACATCTAATGTCGTTGGCTTGTAAAATCCAGCCTCGAATTTGAACATTTGTTTCTTTTTATCATAGCAATATATAAATTCAACCATAATATTCTTCTTCCTCTTGTTGATGATTTCAGATTCATGTAGTGCCTTGTAGAAGAGCTTGAATGAAGTTATTTTGATTGCATCATGGTGTGGTTGTTTCAATTTATGTCTTTTATGTCTGATGTCCTTGCATATTGCCTGGATACCCTTTAAGGTGCACCGATACTGCAAACTATACATTCAATCTCAAACAATTTGTAGTAACATGTTAATATTCATGGTAACAACTTAACATTTCTATTCACAGTAACTGACCAATAATATTTACAGTAACTCAGTCATAGTCATTACTAGATTTTCAGATGCAGTAACACAAAAATTCTCATTAGTATTTTAGAGTGACAATGATTACCATTTTTTCAGTAACACTACCTTAATCTCTACCATTTTGCATTGACCAGTAATGTTTACAATAACACATCAATTTTCATTAACAGTAACGATGACGGTCAATTTAGTATCATATTTTACCATCAACTTACCCCGGATTTGTGTTCTCAATGGTTGTATTTGTATGAAATGATGGGTTAATTGGCTAAATGTGATTAAGTCGCGTTTGGGTGGACTAATGTAGTATTATACATATTAATCATGTATTTTATGCGTTATTTGTCGGAAATAGAAGCTACTATGTGTGTTATGGTTTTATTGACATATGAATGATTGTTTGGAGCAACATTTCGGCTGAATATGAGAGTCAATTGATAAATAAGTGAACGGAGCTGAAGGTTGAAGTGTTTCGAGCCAAGATTGGACCCGAGAAGATTGGTGATCTTTCAATGCCGTTTCGAAAGTCTTACATGACTAATTGGGCTTGTATATCTACATAACAATTGTTGGTCTTGAAACAAGTATTCCAACGCGCTTTGATTCGCCCAAATCGGAGTTGGGGAAGTCAAGTTATGGTCAAAATACCGAAGTTGTGCGGTCCAGGAAGTCCGACGTGGCGGGCCCAACTCTGGACGTGGCGAGCCTAAGGAAAAATGGCCAGAAACACGTTTTATTGTCCTCCAAGGATAAGGTTTTTCCAGAAGTCGGTTTATACACCTTATATATGTTAGGAAATCTACGCGGGAATAAATCAAAATTTAAAATTTATTTCCTATTTACCCAAGATCGACTTCGCTTAAGCAACAAGCATAAAAGAAGTAGATGAGAGATTACCTTGGTTGATCCAATTGGATCGACGCTTTGTATACTGTTGTAGTTTTTGCATGAAGCCGCCCGAGTCTTCGGCCTCTACCGGTGATCCACACGAATAGCCCGCCGGAATACCATCATGGATTGTTACCAGAAAAACTCGGTTGCTAGACCGACCTTTTCTCTCTCTCAAAACTCTCTATAGCCAACAAACATCGGTATGTTTAGGCTTTAGACAATTTTTCTAGAATTTATAACCCTTTTCATAAAAGGATATTTTAGTCATCTTTAGATAAGATACGTATTACCCACATGATTCATAATCACATGCTACAGACATCATCAGAATGACATTTGATTACACGTTTCTCTTCAACAGAGACTATGTCTAGGACAACCACAAATATCAAGGATAACAGCCATTCAAACATTTGGTTGAGATTTCTTCACATATATCGACTATATAGTGACTTCAATCTAGTATGATAGATTCAGTGACCGTTCAACTTTATTGGAACAACTTTTATTTCTTACAATTGAATATGTCTGTTAAATCTCAACAAACAACTGAGCTCGTGTTCTTCATAAGAACCGGAACACAAAAACATTTGTTTAGTTCCTTTATCAATTTACTAGACTCAGAATACAAAACCGAAAATGTTGCAACATTTGCTTCACTTTTCGTATCTTGGTGTATTCCGTATTTAATCTTTCTAATTTGATCATACTCGTAAGATATCATATATCTAAGAGTTGACTTGAACTTAGATAGATTTATCTCAATACACTTGCCTAGAATAGAGACTTCGATAAGATCTCTTATTTTATGCACATGCCCCAACTTTCCCTTTTAATCCCTTAAGCACTTTCTTAGTTTAGTCTTTATAAGACTTAAGAAAAATCACAAGAGCTATGTCTGCAATTTCATTTCATAAAGAAATAATCCAATGTTTATTGGATAGTTTATTTAGCCTTTTGAATCATATTCAAAACATGAACTATTTAATTAACCTTCAAGCAATGATTAAAGAAATAAGTCAATACTTAAATCTTACAATTTTGAAAACCACCTTTCCAAAATTCGATGTGGTCATTCTTATCCAATGTTTGAATTAATTGTCATCGTATGATAGAGTGATCATATTGGATCGTACCCAATATATGATTATTTCGTTGAAACTTATTTCAAGTGATTTAATCAAATCATGAGCTTCCGTTTCATTAATAATTAAAGCCTCGGAGCACTCCATCAAATATGTAGTCTCCTTGTCTCTAACTACTATAACGAGTTTGCTCGTGTCATTTCTTATTTTTAAAAAGACTAAAATTACTTAACCATATTTGAGAATGTTTCTCAAAAGGTAACAGTCATAATTTGGTTTTACTAATCGAGAATAAAAACATAGAAATAAAAGTTTGCTAGAAAACTACAACATAAAAGTAAAGATAAAAGAGTGTTGTTATTTATACATGCAAAAAAAATGGTCTTTTGATTTATGATTTTGCTCCCACTAGTCAATTACTCCCAATTGACTTTTAAAAAATTTCCAAAAATTCTTTAGTGGCCAAGATCCCACCTTGTTACGTCGATTCCCTGCTGTGGCTGGTGAACCGAAATAATTCGGTGAGTAGGTGACACTTCACCAATAACATCACTATGTGACTCTTGGTTGTTGACCAGTCAACTTTTTGACAATTCACATCACAATGTGGTGGCCAACCCTTGTCTCAAAAAATTACCCGACCCCTACTGTGGCTGATGGTCGAATAAATCTTAGTCAAGTCATAACCCAATATTCGCGAGTTCACTTACGTTCATATCTCAATAATAATGATATACCCAAGGTAGGTCAACCCCCAAGTGTGGTTGTTGATTGGATCCGAACAAGAGCTCTTCACCATCATTATAATATTGGGAGACAATTCCGACTTAATTTTATTATGGGATTATTTTACAAATTAATTCACTTAATTATTTTTAATTACGGTCTCATCAAAAATATATATCTCTCTAGACATAAATCCTACACATTTATCTAGATCGTGTCTAGTCATGCATCTATCGTATCGTATAAAATAAATGCAAGCACAAAATAAATAAATACGTAAGGTAACCGGTATGATCATGGACTTTTCCTAAGTGCGGTTCCGAATACAAACTGACGAAACCGCGGGTCATAATCTAAGGGTAGCTGCAACCGCCAATACGATCTTTAATGCGC
The DNA here is from genome assembly GCA_026214975.1 of Gentiana macrophylla. NCBI lineage: Eukaryota > Viridiplantae > Streptophyta > Magnoliopsida > Gentianales > Gentianaceae > Gentiana > Gentiana macrophylla. The sequence goes on along the minus strand of CM047809.1, from coordinate 83,940,885 downwards.
CATCTCCAATGGGATATTTGTTCTTCTTTCTTTGGTCTCCGTCTTCTGCTCCATTCTTGTTACATAAAATCTATCTAATAAATTTATACACCCGCCGCACACGGGGGAGCTAACGGAAATAGGATAAATGCAGAAAATAAACTAGGTTACGTTTTTCATAACGGCCTAGGACAATTTTGGAAAAACCAACAGAAAATAAATCACACACATCTATCCCATTCGTCAGTCTATGATCAATCGGAGTCCATATAATCATATTATATCTAACACATCTAATGCATACAATAAAATCTTATGAAAAAGATAAGTATTAAAATTACCTACTTGCGTCTTGATTAATCGATTAACGTTTAATCAATTGAATAATTTTACCCAATCAATTAACTAATTAACATTTAATTAATTAAATGATTTTAATCGAAATAAAATTAACGATTAATTTTAAAATCGATTTCTATTTTAATTTTATTAATTAGAACTATTCTAAAATAAAATCAAAAATAAAATAAGTCTCTTTTGTTTCATTTCCTATTTGGTTCTTAGCCAAAAGGGATGCCTTTGGATTCCAAAACCAAAAGGCATCTTCCTAGTCCCTTTCCAAAATCAAAATTTAGAAAATGGCCTAGGTCTATTCCAAAATAAATTTAAAATGGCCTAGGTTGACCTTAGGTCCACTATTATGGACCATAGGTCAAACCCTTTTACTCAACAAATTGAGTAGTGGTACTTTTCATGCTATGTGGCATCCCAATGGTACAAACTATTTGTACCATCAGTTAGCCCACATGACATCAACTAAAGAACAAAAGATTTCAATGTACCATAAAAATTCACAAAACAATAAAATTCGATGTCCACCCCAAAACCACCACCAGCCGCCGGCAACCCTAGGGCCGCCGAAGCCGGTGATAATGCGGTGGGGCGCCGCCGCTTCGGCCAAGCAGCCCTTCCCGAATAATTTTTTTTGTTGTTTTCCGTTTCGTGAATTTAAATCATGCATCTAGATTTAATTACTACACAAAATTAACTATTGCTTATTGCTTAAGCTCGAAACTCTCTCCGATACCACTGTTAGGAAATTTACCCGGGAACGCAGTGGAATTTAAAATTTATTTCCTATTTACCCAAGATCGACTTCGTTTTAGCAACAAGCATAAAAGAAGTAGACAAGAGAATACCTTGGTTGATCCAATTGGATTGACGCTTTGTCTACTATTATAGTTTCTGCACGAAGCCGCCCAAGTGTTCGGCCTCTACCGGTGATCCACATGAACAGCCCGCCGGAATCCCATCATGGATTTCTACTAGAAAAACTCGGTTGCTAGACCGACCTTTTCTCTCTCTCAAAACTCTCTATAGGAAACTATCAATTTTTCTAGTAAATTAGAACTCTTATAATTGTGAATGATACAAAAGAGCTTGGCACACACTACATATATATAGTGTATCATGCGCCCCTATTGATCCCAATCTGATTGAGAGAAGCTTTCTAGTAGATTGGGGAGAAAGAATACGTTTTCCTAATAAAATAAGGAAAATATATTTGATTGATTTATCTCATAATTCAATATCTTATATTAAATATATTTCCAAGATATATATTGACAATATCTTATATTGAATATATCTTTATCTTATTTCCAAAAATCAATGTATACAAATCTATTAATATCTAATATTAATATATGGTAATATTATAAAATTAGTTTGCATAATCCAAGTGTATCTTAATACACTAAAATGGAGCCACACATATGTATATATTGGCTCCCGGAATATTCTTAAATAATATAATACTATGATTAATTAATTTGTAAAATACATGTGTATCATATACACGTATATAAATTTCGACTTATACATTAACTATGTATATTTAATTAATCAACATAATTAATAGCTTGTATTTAATTTATTCATAATAAATAAATATCACCACATTAATTTATCACTATAACACTTCATAGTCGAGATAAATTTTCCTTATTTGGTTATCGCTATAACCGCATTTTAATCCGGCTTGATGTTCGTATGTGTGTGACCCGATAGACTTCCGAATATGTTGGCCGTAGACATAAAGGTCAAATTACGAAAATGCCCTTCATACCTAACGATCACGGAATAGCGTCTAGCAACACACCGTGACTCCCAATCATCGGAAGAGTCAAATGAATGACTACTACATTTCATGTGAAACGGTTACCGTGTAAATAGAATCCTATCGCTGTTACAGTATCCATACGGTCGTACGTCGAGTGTCAAACATCAACGACCGTATCTTATAATCTGGATATCCTACTCTCTCGAAGTAACATATTACTTCTGCTTTGCAAAGACTTTCGAGGATAAGACATTCCTTATAAGAAGGCCCTTTCGGATATTTACTGCTAATATTAGGATACGTGATTTCCGGACGAGCAACATGAATCCTACGCAGGCTTCAGTATCACACCCAATCACTACCACATGATCGCCCTATGGCTAGGGGAAACCTCAATAGTTTCAAAGCATGACAATTCAAACCATGATGCAATGAAGACTCCGGTCTTAGGATAATTACACAACCGCCACATAGTGCGACACTTAATAAAGTAAGTGGGTCGGTCTAACGTACGTATTCTCTAATACACGTCCACGTACAGTCCAAGTGTCTCAACACTTTGATAGACGAGATCTATCCCTACCTTCAATAAGATAGAATACATTCAATACGTGCTAGTCTAATCGTACTATCAATGGCCCATTTAATAGTACATACGAGACATTTAAGTATTAAACCCTTTTAAAGTAAGTCGAGATCTCATCAACCATAATCACTATTATGATTTCTCTCTCACAGTTTGACACTAGGGACGTTATCATATATACAATCACAAATTGGTGCATATATATAAACAGAATATATAATAACATAAAAACCATTTATCATATGTATTAAAATAAAGAAATAGTAGAAATGATCCGACCCGGTCGGATCGGGTCCAACCCGATTGGGTTTAGGACACTATTTCAACAATATAAGGCCATTAGGGATACAAATTTGATTCTCAACCATTCTCTCATTCATTCAAAGATCTATCCATCAATTAGATACAATGTAGTCTTTTGGTGATTAAAGTTTCTTTTCTTTTCTTTTTTGCAAATAAATCATGAATCTTTCATTATTGAATTGTGTTTGGTTTATGTTAATCGTGGATCAATTCGAATCACCGGAGAGAGAGAATTGAGGAGTAGAATCGTTCTTCGTCATGGGCAACATCTATTCCAATGTTTTATTTCATATCTTAGATTCATTATTGTTTTTTGATAGATCTAAACTATACTTGCAATTAACCAAAGAATGTAGTAATTATACGAACCTTAATCCTGATTATTTGATTCATTAATATGAAAACGCAGAATTATAAGGATGCGCCGGTCTCGACGCAGCGACGGTCTTTAACGACACATCGAGACACATAATAAACCCTAATTATGTGGTTCAGCGTCAGCTATGTATGATCAACAAGGTTAATTGACGTTTATTTAGATCTTAACAATCTGGTATTCGTATTCGTAAACTAGAATGATGGAGTATTACTAAAGTGTTAGTTAGGACGTAGTCTGGATCGATCTTTAGGAACGTGTCAGTCATAGTCCATGGCTACCTAAGGGGGTTCTCGGTCTTGAGCCGGCACTCCCTAAATCTTAATGCATGTGGTATTAATACAACCTAAGGTAGGTTAACTACACATTAACGTCTTCTTCCCTTACGATGGAAGTAGACAAATTTAGGGGACTGCACCCGTAGCTTAATTACACATGTAAAACGGATCAGATATAATTTTGGGTTAAGGGAAGATTAGTTGTGATTAGTTTGGTTAATTTCTTTTCAATATATGATTGATTCTTGGTTCATTTGCTTCTCTTTAATTTATGCTTCCTTTATGTTGGTCATAGACCCCCCTTCGGGTTGACCTATAAATTGTGATTGTGTTTAACGTAATTAACTAATACTCTCTATGGGATCAACATTGACTCGCGTTGCTATACTATGATTGACCTAGTCCTCTCACTAGTATAAGAGACTTACAAGCGATCAAGTTTTTGGCGCCGTTGCCGGGGACTATTTATTTAATTGTTAGGCTTATCCAGTAATGTATGGTTAATCTTTTTGTCATTTTTTCTAATAATTGAATATAAATGTGAAGGTTTTTTTCAGCTCTGTGTTCCTAAGGCTGTTTAGCAAAGGATGCGCGGGAGTTTTTTTATACTTTGCATGATTATTTGGTTATTATTTTGAGTCTTGAATCTTTTTATTTTTATTTGGAGCCTTGTAATAGTTTTGGTGTGTTTAAGTAATAAAGTTTTTATGTATTGGCATAATTTTTTATTGCACTTCTTATTTTTAGTTGTGCACTTTACTGCCACATGACATAACTATTTAGTTACTTATCCGCGCCTTGTGGTACTAATATTCTTTGTGCGAGAATTGGTTGTATTAGCAAACCTAGTGCAAGTCACTCCCTGGAAGAAGACAACTTTGGTTCCCGTTCACTGATATGATTCATTTCAAACAGTTAGCCTAGTTCTTCTATTTTCCAAAGCTATGTGTTCTTCTTCTTCCTACTTTTTTATATTTACTTTCCACGTTGGGGACAAAGTTGAGTTTTAAAGTGGGGGGTAGGCACAACAGTTTGTTTGAAAAACCGAGACACACTTATACGCTTACTTTTGTGAATTTTGATGCAATGAATTGAATGAAATAGAATCCATAAACCATTGAATCTGCTTAATACTTAATTCAATAATGATGGATAAAGGGTTTGTCAACTATTTGAAGTAGTGACTTATTAATCATCTATCTTGTTGTAGAATTGACTTTTAGAGCACATATAATTTTGATTGTTTTTTGTTGAATAAAGATGACTAATTATGCAAGTTGAATGTGTTAAACAAGAGATGAGAAGCTTGCACTCTAAGAAAGATAAAATAGAAGCAATGCAAATGTAAAATAAGGTGGAAATTGACAAAACACATAAACAAAGAGAACACAGAGATTTAACGTGGTTTCCGGCATTGTTTCGACTACTCCACGAACATAAAATGAGATATTTTATTACGCACAACGTTACAAGGATTTTCACACACATTGCATTGATTACAAATCTGTATTTATAGACACAAATCCCTAAATTCTAGCCGCCATAAGATCTTTGTCGAAACTGTCATAAATACCCCAAATGTGGGCCCCAGCTCCAACTGTTATCCACTAGATGAAACTCAGATCCAACTGACTTTCTCAAACTTGTAATCAACTGCTCAGATGTAGAACTCAGACTTATTCAGCAAAAACTCACCAGACAAAACTTACTGCTAACTTCAGTAGAAACTTAGTTGCAATTCACCGAAATGACTTTCATATAATTGAATACACTTACTCAACTGACCATCATTTTAGCTCAGTTTCATAGATTAGTTGATCCCGTGTAAGTCACTAACGTCGATATTACTAGCAAGAATACTAGGTACATCATAGTATAGTAAGGGCGAATCAAGGTTCATCCCACAGAGACAATGCAACTATAAGTATAAACGATTCTAACCTAACTAAGAAGGCACATATAGGTGATCATTGACCAACAAGAAACATGAAAGAAACGTGGTATTCCTCCCCTTTCCCACCGACCTACTAACTTGGATTAGGTAATCTTTATATTTACTTCCCCCATAATTTCCTTAAATTAATCGAGTGAGCTTTTAGTTTAGTTTTAAGCTACGGGTGCAACTCTTAACCTATCTACTCCGACCATGGTAGTAGACAATCTATACGCAAGCTACCCTCCTTAATTGGTCCATAATAGCCCATACGCATAAAGAACTAGAATTACCGATATCAAGCGCTAACTCATACCGTTAACCCGCCTAGACAGCTTTCGACACTGATCAGCACGTTCCTAGTGTCCATCAAGACTATGTCCAAACTAACACTTCACTATCAGTACTTCATGTTATTTTACGAATACAATAAGCAGACTGGCCAGATCTAACCTACTGTTAATTAAACATGTCAATCAAAGTAGTTGACGTGAATCCTCCAGATTAAGTTTCCTAAATTTTGCCTCGGTAAACCAGTATAGACCGCCGGTTTACCGGGGTCGGCTTTTCTTAATTCTGGATCTACATTACTCAATTACGATTAATCTAAGTAAATCATGAGGTCGTTAAACATACAGATTAACTAAAACACATAAATACGAACATATCTACCATATTGAAAACAAAAAGAAACGTTCAAAGTTTCATACCTTCAACAATGGAGATCTAGCTCGATCCACTCAAGCTAGAGATGGTGGAGAAGGGAAGGAAACCAGAAATAACTCCTCAAAAGCTTAGAAAAACTTTATTTCATCAAATTGTATAATGTATATAATAGAATATGCAAAACTTATAAAAAATTATGAAAACTTCAGTTGATGCGGCTTTTTATAGATACAATAGCTGACTTATGACTCATAGAAACCCTAACTGACCTTGTAGATGCGGCAAAATCAATTTCGTGTCTCACAAGGCTCTCGGTTTACAGGACCTAGCCCACGGTAAACCGGGCTCACTTTTCTTCAGCAGATCTCTTCTTGGACTTCTTTTACTTGGCCCAACATGCTTTCTTTGATCCATATCCGTTCTCTAATGCTCCAGATTCGGTACATCCTGTAAAACACGTAAAACGAGGCAAAACAGTACCAAACCTTCAAGAAAATAACACAGATACAGAATTACGAACCTAGAAACATACACATAGCATTTGACACATATTCCATATAATAATGAGCCTATCTATCCTTTCTTTGATCAGAATTCAGGGTGAATAAAGGTATAATTAATGGTACCATTTAGAGCATTATCAACTACCCCCCACTTAGCTTTTGATTGTCCCGTGCAAAAAGGCAAAAAGAAAACAACATCCTGATCAGTATACAAGTTAATTAAAAATAGCTATGCCTCACAAAGTCAAGATCTAGATCATGCCACTCATATCCATCAGTAACGCATTAAACACTATTCATATCATGAGCCAATGTTTGTGTGCAATAACTTTCACAATCGCCTAGCAATGCAGACAATCTCACATTACATCAACCCATAGTTGAACTAACCAATCTCGAACATGTTTTTATTAATCTAATTAGCTGGCAAGATGGATCGAGAACCGAGTATTACTCTTAGGCTCACGTTTATCGGCCTAAGAAAAATTCGTGCGTTTTATGCTCCATCGACTCAATTTTTGCCAAAGAGATTATAGATGTATATATTTTAATGCACTTCTCTTTTTTGGCAGGTGAACTCACATAAATTTATCTATCCTCACGGTCTCACTCTTGATAAACTACCGAGTCAGAATTTACTTTGCCTTTATAAGCGTTGGTGGAACATGATTCAGGATAAAGCCTAGGTCAACTTTAGTCAAGGTAATATGCTATCGACTACACACAAAGGAAAGTGAGTTATACGTGCTTATAATGGTGGCTCACAACAGAATATGCACTTAATACGCCACTACTTTAGAAGTGGGCACTTACTTTTACTTGTACATCGTGGAACAAAGATGAAGTCGATTAAATCGAAAAGATCAAAGATATCATAATTTTTTGAAATTCTGTCGAAATGAATCAAAGTCTAGGTGGTGATTAATGCATCAAAGAGAATCAAGAAAATCGCGCAATTAACGGAATATAATGCTAAGAAGCTAAGTGACGTCCCTTACCCCCCACTTAATCGAAACAGTGTCCCCAATGTGTAAGATGTTAAAACTAAAATGAAAAGGAACTTAGCTTCGTTAAGGATGGAGCCAAAGAAGAATTGGATCGTCGTATAATTCGATGGGTGAATGTAAGTAATCCGTGAAGAATCTGTGCTAAGTATCTAAAACAAGCCAAGAAGAATGGTGGTGACAAGAAACTATATAATAATATCACGGTAGTAAAAGAGAAAATAGATAACTCCAAACAGTTTAAGCCGGCAAAATCATTATATTATGAAAAATCCGCTATATTACTAGATAGGAAATAAAAAGAAAAATAAGAAAATGGAAAAGAACAACAATAAAAATAAAGAAATCTAATCCTCGTCATAATAATCCTCCTAGTCATCTCTAGGCTCAAAACCGGGAGGTGGTGCAGAACTTGAGGCAGCAGCGGTGGAAGATGATGCTCTGTGACGTGGGGCAGACCTAGGTGGTGGGGTTTCAAAAGGAACTCCTAGAAAGTCTATAATCCTGTCCATCTTGCGATGCAAACTCGCAATTTATCTTGAATGCTCCTCTAGCAAAGCTCTCTGAGTTCGAGGTGCTCCGTGGACCGGAGTACGCTCTCTCTCAGCTCTCTGACCGACCTGTCTTGGTACTTTTGAAACTGACTGTGAACTGATCATCAGCTCAGGGTCTTCCCACTCGCCACTAACCAGAACTCTGACCTCGTCCTCTAGAGCAAACATATCAATCATAGGCCTATATGGCAACTGCTCGCGCTCAGATGTGGCGGCAAGCTCGTGAATACGGCTATGCATCATGAGACCTATATTGACTGAAGATCCTTGCTCTAGATAGAACATCAACTCTACCCTTTCCGGTGTGACAGATACCGTATGCGTGGTCTGCAGAAGGCGAGTACAAACGAATCAATTGACCACCTTCCTATCCCAAGATAACTCGTTTTCTTGAAAGATGATGGGGGCTCCCATAGGATTGTGCCTCTATTTCACCCCAAAGTAATCAGCGATCATCTGCATCCTCTCTAGATCTTCAATATTGGTTGAGGATGTGTACTTATTTAGTCCCACTGGTGGATTGCGAACCCCGTTATAGGCGTTGATCCTCTCAATCGTGAAGTCGACCTTAACTCCACGGACTCCAGGGTGCGAAAGACAAGCATAAAATTCTCTCACCACTATAGCATTGAACCGCATCGGTGCCTCAGACATATCCAAAATATATGTACCTTTAGGGCTCGAGGCAAGATCATACCACAATCGTCCAACTCTACTCCTCATTCTCGGGCAACCGGTCTTCCGTTCCAATGCCCTCAGAATGATTCATAGATCTCTAAAGAATGAAATTGCTCAACCCCGTTTATCTAGGGGCTTGCATCTCCATATACATACTGGTGACCACTTGGACGATAGGCGGTTCTGCTACGCTTGGGACCCATCCTGATAGATACAGAGACTGATGATGAAGCCGAATCTAAAAATGGACCCTCGGTAAACCGGCCTGCACTTCGATTTATTGGCTCGACTTTTCTCGTTTTCATCGGGGTGTGCTCACGAAAATGGAAGATGAAGAATCGCAAAGACTTCACTAGCACAAATTGTTGGTCCCTTGAAAAGGCTTTGGTTAAGTTTAGAGGGGGTGAATAAACTTAACACTTAAAACTTTTGGAGTTAACAAACTCAAGAACTTCAGCAATTCTGGCCGATACCTCGAGAGTCTCACGACACCTCAAGAGCCTGTTGATACACGTGAGTTCTCTTGACGATTGAGTTTCTTGAATTTGTGCAAATGGAATTATATCAACATTAAGCCTTATTACTTGTTGTCAAATATGATACTAAGTATTAGATACTCAGAGTGTATGTGTGTGATTTGATTTGCTAGATTCGGTGAGGTTGATGTGTGTAATAAACTAAATGCAGAATGTAAGTGCGAGAAAGTAAGTAGGCAGATTTTATAGTGGTTCCAGGTGGTGTAATCCTATCACCCACTCTTCTCCTGTGATGTTGGAGGTAATTCACTACTGATCTTTGATGTAGCCGTTATAAAGATTCCTAAGTTGCTTGTCCTTCACCAATAACTATGGCTTCACAAACCGAACACTTGGAGCAGGTAGGATTCTTTGCTCCAAAGTCTTCCATTGGTCCTTGAAGGTAGGATTGCCTCTTCACCACTCCACCACAAACAACGATCTTTCACACAAAAGTTCTTCACCTGTCTTCATCAGGTTCTTTGTAAAATAAAGAATGAATCAAGTAAATGATTCGATTTGTAAAGCAGACTTGATTAGGATGATATAATCGGCACTTTGCGTCTCCAAGTGTGTAAACTTGATGTAGCTTGAATACATAATACACTTGAATATTTTCTCTGGATCAGTAGCCTTAAGCTCAGTAAGTTCAAAATTATCTCTTGTATTTTTCTCTTAAAGTTCATCATCTTTTTCTGAGTTGGAAGTCCTCTATTTATAGGTAGGAGTCCATGTGACTTGTTTTTGAAATTCAAATAGAACCGTTCCTGGTTTTGTCCCATCTGACTTGCTTTCTGTCACTATTCATAGGATCGACATCGTCGTAATCCTTTTGATGTAATGCGCGCCACCCACCCTTTGACTTGTAACCATTGGATAAAGTCCTGAATCATCCCAACGTCTTTTTAATCTCAGCCATTGATTTGTTTGATAAATCAGAGGTAGTTGGCTATCCTTATCAATGTAATCTTCCAATGTAATCTTGAATTAATCGAGGTATATATATATCAGTAGGTTCATCAGTCTGCTGAAATACCTATCAGTCTGCTGAACTCTAATTTGATGTGTTTAAAACACAATACAGCAGACTTCTTTTATCTAACTTTTATTTGTGAAGTTAGATTACACCTTTTTGCAAATAAGTAAGTTCCAATCACCATCCAACTTAATGAACTTAGACCTTGTACACAAGGTATATGTAATCAGTTTAGGTCATCGCAGACTTGCCTAAATTCTGATTCCATATCCTTGACTTTAATTACTAAGTTTGATCCCTTAGCCTTTATTAACTGAGTTTGAGCTCTCAGCCTTCAGTCTTCAGCAGGTTCCTAACTAGTCTACTGACCTATCTACCCTACTGATATAGACCAGTCTGCTGATATAAATCAGCTGACCATTACAGTGCTTGTTTGATCAAACCTATTCAAAAATCAAACTCTAATAAACCTATACATTTGATCTAGACATCTTTTTGCCTTTGCACTATAACAGTTAGTCTGGCACTCATCACTAAAACTTAGAAATAAGTCCAACAATTTCCCCCTTTTTGGTGATGATGCCAATACCCTCACCTAACAGCAAAGCAAAAAGATAGAAAACAAAAACAGAACAAATTAGGTCATCTTTCATTATAATCATTTGTTCAACTTATTACAGTCTAGCATCAGCAAAGATAAAATAGATTAGTATTCTGATCTACTGTCTTCTTTCTCTTTCCTCTCTTGCTTTCTCAGCTTGTTCTTGATAAATTTTGATTTCTCTGATCATCTCTCTCATCCAGTCATTTTCAATCAGAGTGAAATCAATATGAGGATTCACTTGCTTCCACCAATGCCAAGCTTCAGGTAGAGTTAGATTTATCTGATGTACCCTGAAGCCTAACTTCAATGATTCCTTTGCATTTGTGGTAGGTAAACTCCTTTCACCTCTACCACCTCTACCACCTCTTCCACCTTTTCTTGTGGTTCTCATTGATTTAACTCTGGCCTCCCAGAATTTTAAGCCCAAAAAGGAGTTAAGACCTTCATGAAATCCCTTGTCATGATAGGGTCTCCTTTTGTTGTAGTAGACCTTCTTGTACTGTTTGAGAAGATCATCTGTGAGTGGAAGTCTGCCAGGAGCAGGTTCTCTATATGCATTTGTATCAGCTTCCCATCTCTTCTTTGTGAAAATCCTTTTAGCTTCTTTTGCTTCTGCTGTTTGCTCTTCCCCCTTATTGACATCATCAACAAACCGGGTCAGCAGGCCATGCACACTTTCCTGAGTGACTACTAGGTTGTTCAGTTGACTTTCAATGATTTCAGTCCTAGTATCAATTACTGTGATCCTTCCTTCCATTGTTTGCTCCAGCAGGGTTATCCTTTCAGTGATTTTAGGATCTAGGATAGCAGGTTGTGATGCTGCAGTAGGCTCAGCAGGTCTATGTACCTCAGCAAGATTATCCAACTTTTTATGAATGGATTCAAGTTGATCCTTCAAAAATTTCTCCTTCAGTGTATTGCCCTGTTTGATTCCTCTCACATCTTGTGTTATATCAGCAATGGCATACTGATTAGATGTGTAATTTGAAGCAACTGTCTCAGTAGATCTTCTATTGCTATCCACTAGCTTCATCAGTTCTTCAAATATTTCCTCCTGTCTATCCAGTTGAGTTCTTAACTGTTGCATGTCATTCTTGACAGTCCTCAACTCATTCAAAACTTCTACTGGCACTCCACCAGCCATTCTTCCATCAGTAGCTTCATCAGCAGGCTCTTATACATTATATTGTTGCCTCTGATTGCTGATCACCATAGAAAAACTCATATCCCTTCCAGCAGGGTTAGGTCCTTGGTACTCCTCCAAGATAGGATCAATAGCAGGTTCTTCATTCACTGGTTCATCATCAGTAGATCCTTCACTTTGAAATTCTTCATCACTGTAATCATAGTCCAAAGAAATTGTTCTTCCTCATCAACAACAAAGAAGCCTCATCGACTATCTTTCCCTAAAGTGGCCTTGTCTCCAGAGAGGGCTCCACTTCAAACCTCTTCAACAACAAATGTGAGGGTTTCCTCCAAACCCAAAGATTGTTCCAACCTTTGTCCAGTCTTTGTTTGTAACCCAAAGAAACTGCACCTCATGTTCCAACCTTTGCTCAGTCTTTGTTTGAACCTCAAAGAACCTGAACCTCCACTTCAATTCTTGGATCTGGTGCAATTTGTGCCACAATAACCTGATCAGGGAATAGATCCATGTTTTCCTTTTGAAATTCACTGATATCAGGTATCCTTCTTATGAAATTTGCAGCTTTGGATAAGGTGTCCTCAGTGTCAATGCATTCTTGATATTGAATTGAGTCCTCTGAACTGACACTAGGCTCATTGTGTTCAGTAACCCTCTCATCATCCAAATCTACATTTTGTTGATCTTCAGGTTGTTCAGTAGGTTCAACAAAAAACATATCATCAATCTCACCAACCATCTTGTTTGCACCAATCTCTATTCCCTCATTGATTTGTGCCTCAATATCATCTATGGTGAGATTTTCCAACTCCTCATCCATTTGTCCAGTCTGTTGTCTATCAGTAGACTGTCCTGTACCAGTAGACTGCCCTACATTATGATCAATCAACATTGCAGTACCATTGGTTCCTACTGGACCAGATGGAAAATCACCTCCAGAGTCAGATGAAGAAGATGAATCCTCATTATCATCTCTTGGATCCCTGAACTTGATACCCTCCTCTTTCTGTTGATCTTTAAAGCTATCCATCAATCTAGATTGCAGCATAGTGGTATCAACTAGATCCAGCAAATTCTCCACTCCCAACTTGTCAAAAGCCCATTCTTCAAAGTCTGTCATAGGTTCTGCAGCAGGCTTTTGTCTTTTGTAGAATCCAAACTTCCATTGAAAATAGTCAGCCACTTGCTGGAGTTTTGGATCCACAAACTCTTCATCCTTCTTCTTCTTCACATGTCATTCAAAAGGCATGAAAGACCTCCTGGGAGCAGTTTTACTATCTTGCTGACCTCCAAAGGTCTCCACAAGTAGATTCAAAGTTTCTTCCACAGATGCTTCTAGGTCAGTAGGTTTCTCAGGTTGTATATTAGTGCCTACTACCTCCATCTGTACAACACTTGGTTCCCCCTGACTTATATGCTCATCAGTAGGGTTAGCAGCAGACTGCTCTTCCCCCTGAACTATTGCAGGAATTCCAGGGTCTTGTACCAATGTTTCAGTTACCACAGCAGGTGCAGACTCAGTAGTCTGTTGTGGCTCTTCATCAGGTTGCTCAACAACAACCTGTGCAATTGGAGAAGATTCAACAGTTTCTTCAGCAGGCTCAGGTACAACAGACTGATGTGTTTCTCCAATAGATTTCTCAACAACAACCTGTCCACTTTCAGTAGGCTCAGTAGTTTTTGCAGGTGAGGATTCAACCACTTTAACAGCAGGTTCAGTTTCTGTAGTCTGTTGTGGCTCTCCAGCAGGTTGCTCAAAAACAACCTCTGCATCCTCATTAGGCTTGATAATTGTTAATGGTTCAGCATCAATAGCCTCTCCTTGTACTTCCACTTCTTCTTCTATTGCTTCTTCTTTATGTTCCCTTTGAGCCTCTAAGATTTTCAATTGTTTTCCATTTCCATGTTTCTTTTTATGAATAATCTCTTTCATTCTCTTGGAAAGTGGCTCATCATCAATTTCAATCACAGTAGACTTCCTCTTTCTACTGGCTTCTTTCTGTTGCTCCTTCAAAATTTCAGCAACATTTTTCTTCTCAACTACAGCAGGGTCAGTAGCTTTAACATCAATTGGACCCTCAGCAGACTCAGCAGTCTGTGTTGTTTGCTTTCTTGTTCTTTTAGGCTTTAACATTTCTGTTATCTTCCTTGTGTCAGTAGCCTTTCTTTTCTCAGTAGTCTTCTTTGGTGTAGCAGGCTTAACAACTTTCTTGACCTGCTCACCACCAACATCACCATCTCCTCCATCATCATCTCCATCACTCTCAGTAGCCTCATTATCCACTTCTTCATCATCATCCAGACCAGGGATAGCATAATCAATCTCTTTCTTGTATCTGGACTGGTTTATCTTCTCAGGTGCAACATCAGGATTTTCCAAGTGATTCAGCAGGGCCTGAACCATTAGTCCTAAGGGTAAGGCCTTGGATTTCCTTTTTCCTTCTTTCTCTTCCTTGGCAACCTTCTTCATGTAATGAATGAAATATCCAGCCCAATCAAACTTCATACTTCTGCAAATAATCATCAGAAGTTCTATTTTGGGTTCTGATAGAGTATACATGCTTCCAACAAGGCCTAAGCAATGATTTTGCTCAGCAGATTGTATTCATAACCAATATGTTTTACATTGATGCCTGGAATTGATTTGGCGGCTTCATTGGTTTTGATTTTGTCAACAAAATCAGTCTTTGACAATCCTATTTCCTCAGGATTTACAGGAGCATATATTACTTCATCAAAACCAAAAACTTCCCTCAGTAGGTTTGATGAAATTTCAATTTCTTGAGCATTTACAGTTGTTTTGAATGCTTCTCTTCCTTCTCTTATCACAATATTCTTCCAAAAACTGACAACATTTGTGTATGATATGGTTTCCAATCTTATGTTGAGTATATTTTCCAGACCTGCAAATCTTCTTATCCTTCGACCAATATTGATGGCTAAATCTGTTTTGTTAGCATCAACAACAAAGCCTCTTACACTTTGGCTTGTTTCAATCTGAACATCAACCTTTTCCGCCATTGTTTTAAGAAAGAGATGAAGAAGATGACTTGTAAATCTGCATTCACACAGTGTAAATACAGAGAAAATCAATCTGAGATTTTTGTAGTAGGCTCTGTGTAATAGTATGTGTATATATAGGCAAATGCAGTTGAGACTGTCAGAGCACGTACTGTGCATTTAACCATGATTAATTTGAGTGAATGCTAACTTGACATGTGGCCCATTACTTTCTCCATAACGTTTGTAACCGTTAGATTGTGTTAACTGCGGTTATAAAGGATAGAATAAATATCCCGCCAATCTGCTTTTTGACTTTAATAAGTTTGACTGTGTAACGTATTATTCAGTAGACTTGTCATCGCCAGGTTGGCTCGGCGACTCTTTGAAAAAGATGCTTCAAAGCATTTCACGATAGTGTCACTCTCTCACGATCTTTGATTCCTTCTTGTTTTGTTCAATTGATAATACAATATGAAGTTTAATACCAATGACTGATCTGTCAAGTGAGCTCACCCAACATGACAAAGACCAATCCCCTTGACAACCTCATTTGCTCAATTTTCCAAACATAAGTACATGGAATTGTTGATACCAATGACTAACTGCTAAGTGAGCTCACCCAACATAGCAAAGACTAATCCCCTTGGTGAATTCCGAAGACATCATTGATTATCACCAACTTCAATAATTACAAGTTCAAATCCTTAGTTTAGCAAATCTTTCCTTTGTCTAGTGGTTTAGTGAATATATCAGCAAGTTGATCTTCAGTAGGGATATACAGAACCACCACATCCTTCTTTTCAACATGATCTCTTATAAAATGATGTCTCACATCAATGTGCTTGGTTCTTGAGTGCAAAACAGGATTTTCAGTGATTGCAATTGCACTTGTGTTGTCACACATAATTGGAATTTCTTTTTCTTCAATTCCATAATCCCTTAATTGTTGTCTTAGCCATAGTACTTGTGCACAAAGAACTTTCAAAGAAGAATGTATTCAAATTTTCAAAGAAGTGAAAGTTGATATAGAATTCTGTTTCTTGCTAAACCAGGAGACCAGTCTATTTCCCATTAACTGACAGGTTCCTGTGGTGCTTTTTCTATCAATCTTGCATCCAGCATAATCAGAATCTGAGTAGGATATAACTTTGACGCTTCCATCCTTGGAATACCATATCCCTACTCCCAAAGTCTCTTTTAGATATTTAAGAACTCTTTTGACTGCACCTAAGTGACTTTCTTTAGGTTTAGATTGAAATCTAGTACAAACACCTACAGCAAAGGATATATCAGGTCTGCTGGCAGTAAGGTACAGCAGACTGCCTATCATCCTTCTGTATAAAGTCTGATCAACATCTTTGCCTTCTTTATCTTCATCCAATCTGATATTTGTACTCATAGGAGTTGATATCTTGGTGCTATTTTCCATACCAAACTTCTTCAGCAGCTCCTTGGTGTACTTGGTTTGATGAATGAAGATTCCATCTTTCATCTGTTTAACTTGCAATCCCAAAAGTAGTTCATTTCACCCATCATACTCATTTGGAATTTACTCTTCATTAGATTTGAAAACTTTTCACATAACAATTCATTTTCAGAACCAAAGATTATGTCATCAACATAAATCTGTACCAGCAGGGTGCTGTCCTTCTCATTGATTATGAAAAGAGTCTTATCAATGGTGTCTTTTATAAAACCATTGTCCACCAAGAATTGAGATAGAGTCTCATACCATGCTCTTGGTGCTTGTTTCAAGCCATAAAGTGCTTTATTGAGTCTATACACTTTATCTTCTTGATCTTTAACTTCAAATCCAGGAGGTTGCTGAACATACACTTCCTCCTCTAGAATGTCATTCAAGAATGCACTTTTGACATCCATTTGATATACCTTGAAGTTTTTATATGCAGCATGTGCCAAGAATAATCTGATAGCTTCCAATCTTGAAATAGGTGCATAAGTTTCATCAAAATCTATTCCTTCTACTTGAGAATAGCCTTTGGCAACTAGTCTGGCCTTATTCCTCACAATGGTACCAGATTCATCAAGTTTGTTTATGTATACCCATTTAGAACCAATGATATTTGCATGACCAGGCCTTTCAACTAGTGTCCAAACTTGATTTCTTTCAAATTCATTTAACTCTTCTTGCATAGCAATTATCCAATCTGGATTTGAAATTGCTTCTTCAACAACTTTAGGTTCAACTTGAGATACAAAGCAAGTAAACATTGCTTCTAATTGTCTTCTAGTCCTCACACCTTGTTGTATGTTTCCAATGACTTGTTCAGCAGGGTGATCTCTTAACCATTGTGGATTCTGGTTAGATTGATTCTCAGGAACCTCATCTTCAGTAGGGTCTGTTGTTTCTTCAACAGGGGGTTCAGCAGATCCTTGAATTGCTTTAGTTGTTGCATCAGTAGTATCACCAGCAGGGTGTTCAGCAGGGGCAGAATCAGAAACTTTTAAGTCATCAAACCTTTCCAGGACTTCAACACAATCTGGATCAGTGACTTGTAGATTCTCAGCAGGTTCTGGATCTCCTTCTTTCATTCCAGTGAACTTAGGTTCATCAAACACAACATGTATAGTTTCTTCATGTTTTAGTGACCTCTTGTTCAGTACCCTGAATGCCTTGCTGACTGAAGAATATCCCAAGAAAATTCCTTCATCTGATTTTGGTTGGAATGTCTTCAAATGTTCCTTATGATTCAAGATAAAACACTTGCTTCCAAATGGATGGAAATAGGAAATGTTAGGTTTTCTTCCATTCCAAATCTCATAAGGTGTCTTCAGCAGCTTCTTGTTCACTGAGGTATCGTTTTGTGTATAGCATGCTGTATTAACTGCTTCAGCCCAATACCTTTCAGGTAGCAATGCTTCAAAAATCATTGTCCTTCCTGCTTCTTTTAAAGTCCCATTTCTTCTTTCAAAGAAACCCATTTTTTGAGGTGTACCAAAGAAATGACAAGTTGATGTAGTACACCATTCATTCACAAGATTCTCTTATAACTTTATTGAGAAACTCAGCACTTTGTCCGATCCGATTTTTTACTATCTTGTTAAACTTTTCTCATTCTGTAATCTTTTCAAAAGATCAGGCATCTTCTTGAGTGTTTCACTTTTCTTGTTCATAAATACCACCCAAGTGTACCTTGAATAATCATCCACAACCACAAGGTGTATTTCTTTCCTGTAACACTTGTTGGTGTAACTGGTCCAAATAGATCCATATGCATCAGCTCCAAGACTCTGTTAGTTGATTGCTTAGTCTTTGATTTGAAGCTTGACTTTGTTTGTTTACCTTGATGACATGCATCACATATAGTATCCTTTTTGAATGTGATCTCAGGTAAACCAATCACCAGTTTCTTCTTCACCAACTGATTTACAAAATTTAAGTGATTCAACTTTTTGTGCCATAACCAATTGAGTTCTGACTTGGTATGTACAATCAGACATGTTTCTGGAACTACAGTAGACCAATCCACAATATACATGTTTTGTTGTCTTCTACCAGCCAATACAACTTGATCACCTCTTTCACTAATGACAATGCAGTTGTTTTTGTCAAAAGTGACCTCGTATCCCATGTCACAGAATTGTCCAGTGCTCAGCAAGTTGTAATCAAGTCCTTCCACATATGCAACATTCTTGATTGTAAGTCCATTCCTCACAAGTGTGCCATATCCTCTTGTGTAACCAGGTGTATTTTTGTTGCCAAAATTCACCCTTGGACCATCATTTGTCACAAAATTTGACAAACAGTGCTTATCCTTTGTCATATGTCCGGAACATCCCTTTGTCAAAGTACCTGGACACCCTACAAAACAAAGTTAATACATTTTAGGTACCCAAACCTGTTTGGGTCCATAATGGTCGATGGTAAGCATGACCCACAGGATGTTTCCATAAGGTCTTCTCCTAAAAGTGTCATACTTTGGTTCATACATGTATTCCACACATCCATAAGTTCTAACAGTTGGTTGTGTAGGATTCACATATGTTTTCTGCCCTTTTGGTTTATAATGATGTTTGAAGTGATTCTTGTTGTTAGAAGCATTGGTATAACCATTGGATTGCTGTCTATTAGGAACAGCTCTGTAATATGGAGTCTGCTGAGGTCCCTGCTGAGGTCTTGTATAAGCCCTCTGCTGAGTCCTTTGCTGATTCCATTGCTTAGGTTTTACCCTAGAGCATGGTTATACTTGTTGTTTCTAGCATTAGATGCAGGAATATTCCAATCATCATCAGTAGGGAACAGTCTACCTTTCCCCCTGAGATAAGTATCCCTAGAATGATTAACATTTTTGGGTTTAGGATTCTTATCCTTGGAATATTTCTGGTTTTTACCTTTCTGTGGTCCAGCAGACTTGGTAGCAGTGTGTCCGCTATCAAGAGGTCTAGAAGGCACAAAGCGATTCTATTTTTGGATTTATTCTTTTTATTAAGAGATGTTGACTTCTTTGACTTCTGATTTTGCTTCCTTGAAGCTTTCTCAGTAGGTTTTACTGCCTCAGCAACCTTACTATGAGTTGGATCTTGTGCAGGTACAAACTTAGGACAAATTCTGGTACTAGGTTCAGTAGCCTTACTGGATCCACTCTTTTTGGATTGTTGAGTTCCAAATCCAAGCCCTGTTCTATCACCATAAGGCTTTCCAGATTTGAATGCAGTAGAGGAACAAGATGGTTCAGCAGATTTAGAAGCTACTAGATGTTCAGCAGGCTTATACTGATTCTGTCCAATATCTTTTTCTTTACCTTTGAGAACCCTTTATTCAGCATTCAATCTTTCAACTTCTACTTGAAGAGCTTCTTTTTCAGCCTTCACAATCTCATAACCAGATTGTATTTTCCTCAGTTGATTGAGGATGGCATCCAAAGCTTCTTCATTGTAAGAGTTTCTAGGATTTGAACCATAAGTTGATTCACAATCACTTCCAGCAGGAGTGTTAATTGATACAGTGTTGTATACCTCCTCTGTTTCATCCATATTAGCCATTAATGCATAGTCTTCCATTTCAGCAACCAATGTTGTGTCATCTAATACATTTCCCTTTTCAGATTCCACTTCATACCCTGATTCATCTTCAGCAACCATAGCCTTCTTGCCATGTCTTCTTTGCTGACTCTTAGTCTTCAGTAGATCTGGACAATCAGGTATGAAATGTCCAGGTTTCTTGCAGTTGAAGCAAAGATAATAATGTTCCTTACTTTGTTTTAAATCAGGACAGTCAGGTTTGAAGTGTCCTGGTTTCTTGCATTGGAAACACAAGTAATCATTGTCTTTTCTTGAATCATCTTTCTTCTTTTCACTGAATTTCTTAGTGAAATTCCTTGGAGAACTTTTTCCAGTCTTCATCGTCCTGATCTTCTTGCTCAGTAGGGCAATCTGCTCTTGCATTTCATCCAACAGATCATCTTGAGCTCCTGATGTCTCTTCTTGATGTTTGGCAGCCAATGCAGTTGTCTTTGGTTCCTCTTTTTCAGTAGTAGGAACCAATCTCTTGCTTAATTCGTAAGCTTTAAGATCTGAGAATAATTTGAAAGTATCCTCTTCATGTAGCTTTCTCATTTCTTCTATTGCAGTGACTTTCATCTCCCAAACTTCTTTGTCAGGTAATGCTTCCAAGATTTTTGAGTTTATTTCTTCTTTTGAGTAACTTACATTCAGTAGGATAAGTTCATCTAGGATAGCATTAAATCTTGACTCCATTTGCTCAATGGTTTCATTTGGTAGCATTTTGAACTTTTGAAACCTCTTTTTGGCCACACTGATTTTGTTTTTCTTGAAAGCATCAGTGCCTTCACAGATTAACTGTATCTTGTCCCAAAGTTCCTTTGCAGTTTTGCAATCTTTAACCTTCATGTACATATTGCTATCCAAGGTTCTATAAATGATATTAATAGCAATATTGTTGAGGTTGGATCTCTTTCTATCTTCAACAGTCCATTCTCTTTTTGGTTTTGGAATGTACTCTGTCACATCACTCACTGTTACTGACTTGGTAATTTCCAGTGGTCCATCTGTCAGCACATCCATCATTTCATCATGAGTTGCAGCAAGGTAAGCCTGCATTCGACGTTTATATTCATCAAATCTATCTAGAGAACACATCAGCATAGTTCTAGCATACTGGTTGTTATCCATGATGCAAAGCTTTGAAAATCAGTAACTTGAAAAAGTTTCAAAGTATTTTCACTAGCACAACAAGTAGGATTACTTCAGAACAGAAGCACTGCTCCGATACCAATTGTTGGTCCATTGAAAAGGCTTTGGTTGAGTTTAGAGGGGGGTGAATAAACTTAACACTTAAAACTTTTGGAGTTAACAAACTCAAGAACTTCAAGAAACCTGCTGATACCTCGAAGAGTCTGCGACACCTCAAGAGCCTGGCCGATACATACGTGAGTTCATGACATTGAGTTCTTGAATTTGTGCAGCGGAATTATATCAAAATTAAGTCTTATTACTTGTTGTCAAATATGATACTCAGTAGTGTATGTGTGTGATTTCAGTTGCTAGATTCAGTTGGTTGATGTGTGTAATAAACTAAATGCAGAATGTAAGTGCAGAAAGTAAGTAGGCAGATTTTATAGTGGTTCCAGGTGGTGTAATCCTGTCAGTCCACTCTTCTCCTGTGATGTTGGAGGTAATTCACTAAAGATCTTTGATGTAGATGTTACAAAGATTCCTAAGTTGCTTGTCCTTCACCAATAACTATGGCTTCACAAACTGAACACTTGGAACAGGTAGGATTGCTGCTCCAAAGTCTTCCACCGGTCCTTGAAGGTAGGATTGCCTCTTCACCGGCTCCACCACAAACAACGATCTTTCACACAAAAGTTCTTCTTGTCCTTCAAAGAGGTTCTTTGTAAAATAAAGAATGAATCAAGTAAATGATTCGATTGCAAAGAGCTTGATTAGGATGATATATAATCGACTTGCAGTGTTCAAGTGTGTAAACTTGATGTAGCTTGAATACGTAATACACTTGAATATTTTCTCCGGATCAAGAGCCTTAAGCTCGAGAAGTTCAAAGAGGTGCTTTTGTAGCTCAGAATTATCTCTTGTATTTTTCTCTTAAAGTTCATCATCTTTTTCTGAGTTGGAAGTCCTCTATTTATAGGTAGGAGTCCATGTGACTTGTATTTGAAATTCAAATAGAACCGTTGCTTTGGTTTTGTCCCATCCGACTTGCTTTCGTCACTATTCATAGGATCGATAATCGTCGTAATCCTTTTTTGAATAATGCATCTATCCACCTTTGACTTGTAACCATTGGATAAAGTCTGAATCATCCCAACGTCTTTTTAATCTCAACCATTGATTTGTTTGATAAATCGAGGTAGTTGGTCTGTCCTTATCCATGTAATCTTCCAATGTAATCTTGAATTAATCGAGGTATATATATCGGCGAGTTCATCATCATTGAAATACCTATCGATCTTTGAACTCTAATTTGTCGTGTTTAAAACACAATGCAAAGCAGACTTCTTTTATCTAACTTTTATTTGTGAAGTTAGATTACACCTTTTGCAAATAACTAAGTTCCAATCACCATCCAACTTAAGGAACTTAGGCGTTGTATACAAGGTATATGTAATCGTTTAGGTCATCACGGACTTGCCTAAATTCCGATTCCATATCCTTGACTTTAATTACTAAGTTTGATCCCTTAGCCTTCATTAAGCGAGTTTGAGCCTCACTCTTCGGGTCAAGAGGTTCTCGACTAGTCTCATCGACCTATCTACCCCATCGATATAGACTCATCACGATATAAATCGGTGACCATTCTGATGCTTGTTTGATCAAACTTATTCAAAGATCAAACTCTAATAAACCTATACATTTGATCTAGACATCTTTTTGCCTTTGCACTATAATAGTTAGTCTGGCACTCATCACTAAAACTTAGAAATAAGTCCAACAACAACAGAACTACTAATCAGCAATAGGGATGGAAAAGGTGGTTTTTTTGGTTTTCAAAATGGAAGAAGGTTTGATTTTTGGTGGAGGTATGGTGGTGATAGTGGTGGTGATGGGGGCCGAAATTTGTAGAAAAAGAAGAAATGGAGAGATTTTGGTGATGGAAGAATAAGATAGTTGTTGATGATGATGAATAATGGTGGTGGAAGGGTGTTTAAATAGGATAAATGATGGAAGGTGGAAGGATTTGGTGGGATAGTGGGTAGAGGAGTAATTAGGGTGTGGGATTTGAGGGGTTTGATTGATGGGATTGAGGTGGAGTTATGGTGGAGTGTGTCCTCCACGTGTCTCTAAAAATTCTTTTTTTTGATCTGACACTCAGAAACTGGAAAAACCTTGCTCGGTAACCCAGAGGTAACTCCCGGTTTACCGGGGCTTCTTTTTCCCAGATCTCTCTGTACTCCTTCTATGCACACCTTATAATAAATTCTTGCTCAATCCTGACATCAAAATGACTAGTTCTTTACTCCTTTTGTTGTTATTTCTGAATCAATCCTAACCTACTTCACTAGAATCCACAACGAGTAAAAAAAACCTTTCCAACAACCATCGGTTTCAAGCCTGAGGGTGCGGTAGGATTAAAAAAAGCTCGTCCCTTCATCCAGCTACTTTTATTCATTCCTATTCTATCTAAGGGTTCATGAGAATAGTTCTGAGTTTAAAGTAGCCAGCTCGACTTACCTTCGGATCTTCAATCAGTCAAAAGTCGGGACCTTAACTCGCCAAACTTGCATTTTCGAGGTTTCAACCATCATGCACTTCCCTTCTCGTCGGTCATTATCTTTCAAGAGTGCCTTTTCCCGGTTTTCCATAGAAACTTTCTGAGCTCTCTTCCTACATGCCTCTCTCTCTTTTCTCGTGTGTTAGGTCATCCTCTACTTCGAGATTTAAACCTTATGCCCAAGGACTCCACATTTTCCACTTTAAGCTCTACTTTTTCACTACGCAATACGGATGGACTAGCTTCCATGAGCGTCTTGCTGTGGTCCTTCTCTTCGCTCTCTCTAAGCATTAATCTCATGAATTCTTGCTCACATGTTTCTACTAAAACCTCTCGTTGCCTATGCCCTTCCTTTTCTATCTCCATGATTTCCACTTTTCCTGAACCATAAGTCATCCTGCAACTTTCCAGCCTATTCTCTAGGGCCTCTAGGATTTTCATCGATACAGCGTCATTGTTCAATCTTAAAGTGATATCCCCATTATTGAAGTCCATGATTGCTCTGCTGGTCGCTAAGAATGGTCGACCTAATAGAACAGGGGCACTCGGATCCTCAGGTACATCTAAAGCTGTTGGTCCCAGAGAAGGGTAAAACTATAGTCAGAGGGGGGGTGAATGACTATAGTGGAGTTTCAAAAACTTTTCTTATATTTAAAAGCTTTCGGGCAGTGGATAAGTCCCTTCTTTAAATGTCGATTCAAAGTAGATTATGCAATCACAGATATAATATGTAATGAAGTAAAGTGTTGTAAAGTAAATTGCTGAAAGTAAATAGGCACAAAGGTTTATAGTGGTTCAGGGTGGTGTAATCCCTTAATCCACTCTTCTCATGTGATGATTGAAGGAATTAACTATTGTTTTCACAGATACAATAGTACGATTGTCCTTGGCTACACAAGCTTCACAATCTCCAAGACTATCACTCTCTGGCTACAAAAGCTTCAGTGACTTAGTCTCTATCACTGCTGCTTGAGAACAAATCTTTCAGCAGCTATCACAAAGGTTGCAACTCCTTCTCAGATTCCACTGATTCAATTGCTTCAGTTTGATCTGAATTGGATTCACATTTTTGTTGATCAATCTTAGAGCTTGATGTGGAATCTGAAGTTCTGATTGCTGAGTTGATCTCTAGATGTTTCCTTGAGTACAGATAGAAGGCTTTTCAAATTGATAGAGTTTCTGCTTGTTTCTTTACTAATTGAATCATTGTTTTTCCGGTCCGTCAATGCCTTCTATTTATAGCCTTGATAATCCTTGATTTGAATTTCCGTCCGTTGGCTATTTAATGTGGGGAATAATCCTTGATTTAATTCTTGATTCCCCCTCAATTTTATTCTCCTTCATTTCAATGATCGGATTTTTCTTCAAACATTTATCAGAAAATCCGTCTTTGATTGATCCTCAATTGATTGTGTATTTAGTGCTTGATCTTCTTCATTTGACATATGAGCAAGTAAATTTTACTTGGCCGTTCCCTGAACGGTTAAGTAATCCTCCTGACTTAGCTGTCTTAGTTCTTCCTTCACTGATTTGTCTTTACTCAGCCGATAGTCAGTTCACTCTGCCAGTTTACTGCTTTGTTATTTTCTTTGATGTTTCAGGTACTTCTTGTACTTCACTGATCCTTAATTTGGGCGAGATCAGTGTACACCATATTTGACAATGTCTTCTATCATTTAGATTATAACTTAGACTTATCCAAGGTCATCACAGACTTCCTTGGTTATAAGGCAGGCCATAATGTCTTCATGCTTCTCTGCTGGTACTTAGCTGGCTTCACTCTGCCGGATTTCTGTTTCACTTTGCCATCCTACCAACTAGTACAATACTTGTCTAACTCAACTTATACAACATGTCAGACTCTAAGTAAAGTCTTATACAGACATTTCTAACTTATTTCAGGCTTGCTATAACAGCTAGTATGACCATCATCAAAACATGTTTAAATGTTCCTAACAATTTCTCCCTTTTGATGATGCCAAAACCCTCATTAGCCTGAATATAAGTATGCAAATTTTCATAATAAAAGCAGAATAAAACTCGGAGATTTTATTCATCCATTCAAGGGCAAAAAGGTAAGTCTTTAAAGAATTATTCAAAGGCAAAAGGAGAATTTAAGGACTTCTTCTACTTTTTATCTTCAAACCTGATGCCCTTGCCCTTGTCAGTTGAGCTTTTCTTCTTTTCACTGGATCTTTCAGGCGGCTTACTACTTCCTTCCCCCTTTTTGGCATCACCAAACCTTTCTTCCAGGATTGTGTTGGCTGACTCAGATTCTGGGAGGGGCCCAAAACTTGCCTCCAGAATTTTATTTGTTGCTCCAGTGACATTGAGTAGGGTGTTGAGTTGCTTCCCTGATTCGTCTATAATCTCATCAAGAGCCTGAATGTGAGCAGTGTGCTCATTCAGAGTATCCACCAGGGGTTTAAGAATGCCTTCCACTTTGTCAGAGAGAAAGTCAAGATTGGTTTGAACATGGTAGGGATGAGATGTTTTAGGTTGCAAAGTAAGTTGCCCTGTCTCTCCATCATATCATCTTGAATCTTAATGTGACTGATGAGGGCCTCAATTTTGTGATTTAAAGAGGTTGCATCACTCCTTAAGGCAGTTTTCAGATTTTGCCTGCTTTGGTACTGCCTCTCCATGTCCACAATTAGAGGTTGAATATATAGATTGAAAATTCTCTATGGATCTGCTTCTGCTGGTGCTGATGCATCAGCCTCATCTTCTTCATTTCCTGCTTGGGCAAATGCATCACCCTGCTCTTCTTCCTCTTTCTCTTCCTCTTCCTGTGCCTTTTCTTTTTCATCTTCAGCAACCTCATGATCAGAGAGATATTGGTGAAGTTCACTTGCAATGACTTGTCTTTCGGAGGACTGGCCTTTGTTTCCATGTGCTAGAGACTTGGTTTCTCCTGCTGGTGTTCCCTCTTGACCAATGTTGGGGGTGCTGACATGTTCAGCGGAGTGAGTCTGATCAACTGGCTCACTCGGCTGCTTGTCAACTTTGCTGATGCTTCTCAGAATCACCTCTTGAATTGTTAGGTCATAATATCAGAAAGGCCCAACTTTTCGTGATCATCTTCAAGATGATATCCTTCATGTTGCTCTTCTTCCCCTTTGTCCTCCTCACTGTCAGTATCATCTTTCTCTTCTGCTTAATCAGATGATGTAAGACGGTATCCTTGTTCACCTTCTTCCAGATAGGTGACTTCTTCATGTTTCTCTTCCTCAGTGGATGTATCATCACTAATGACCATGGGACTATCCTTATTGCTGGCACTAATCACAGGGGTGCCATCTTGTGCCTTTTGAGATCTGGTTCTTCTCCCCACTCCTGATCTGCTGGTCTCAGGCTCCTTCCTTTTTCTTCCAACTGTGGCTTGTGATTTCTGGGAGGCTTCCACATAGGTGAACATCACCTTGGCCTTGTGCAGTGGGTGCACATAAAGTGGTTTCACCTTCATTTGATTGAAAAGATGTTAAAGGGGAATTCCAAACGACTTTCTTTCCCAGAAATCACCTTTCTTCTGTAAGTTCTTACTGGGTGCCGTAATTTCCAGGTCACGTTCCTTTTTAATTTGGTGCTTCAGTCTGTTGAAGATAATCTCTGACCAATTGAATGAGATGCCTTGATAGATAATGGCCAGGAATTTGACCCTGAACTCGGTCATATTCTCCATGGACCCCTTCCTTCCTTCAAGATTTCTCGTTATTACGGGAGCAAACTCAGCAAATGGACATTTGAGGGCTGATCTAGGGAAGTTGTACTTCTTACTATGCTTTTTGGGGTTCTTGGCAATTTCGGTCCAGAAAGTATTAATGTTGATCTGCATCTTCTTCACATCGACCGGACCAGTGTTGGATAGATTTAAGAATCTATGGAGAAGACCCTGAGTGATAACTACTTCTTTGTCAAACATTTTACTTACAATGCAGTCTGGGTCACTCTTCTTCTTGCTGGGCACGAATTTTGCATTCTTCCAAAATGCAATCAGGGTTTCATAGCATATGCCAGTGATTGGAGGGTTTAGAAAGGTCATCAACCCCAGATTGATGCAGCCATCAACCAATCTTTGGGCTTGTGTATCGTGTTCACAAAAAGGTAGATAATGTTCCGGTCTAAAAAATGACCCTGTGACGATTGATTTTTCGTAGTATTTTTCTGTGGGAGAGATTGAATAGGATGATGCCATTTTTCTTTTATATAAGATTGAGATTGGGAAAAGCTTCAATTTTTCCGAGAAAATAGGGCTTATGATTTGCAAGAGAGCGTAAAATATTCTGAGAATTCTCTAAGTGTGGTTTAAATAGGATGATTTTTGGTAGTGTGAACGTGGTTGAATATGGAAGGATTTTGTGACGTAATGACATGATTTTATGTATATAAATCACGGTATTTGAGTGTAGTGGGGGAGTGGATTGAGGTAAGTGATGATAAATCCCGGGAATCGAGGCGTTTTAATTCAAAAATAATATAGTTACCTCCACGATTATAATTTGATCTCCACGTGTGTAATCTTTGTTAGGTGTGATGCCCGAAAGACAATTTTGTAATTGTTTTATTTAATAAATGAAATGATATTATTATTCATATTTATTATTCTCATATTCACCGATGTGACAATAGTATTTACACTACAGAAAACCCTAAAGTATATCGTTTATGTAATCACTTAACTCAGTGTATGGTATATACACGGGAGGATTGAGTTAGTGAAGATGTACTTAAAATACAATTAGCCCGTAGTGAAGTTAATCGAGAGTATCGGGTCTCTCCTTTAACGTGCTATTAATGCGCCCATAACACAATAGGTGTGATTGTCTTATCCGGACTTTCGGTTAAGAGAACCTAATGGGGCATTTGTATATGATAGATATATCATATAGGGCTGGACCGATTTGATTAGAGTTCACGATGTAATTCCGTAATCGAGAAGTCTTATCGAATCAATGGATGATCATATTTATGGATATATCTTAATCCCGAGGTGATCACGACCAAGCGCTTGAATTAGTATGAAGTTTGACTTGACGGTTAAGGATTACACCGAGTCTGTGATCCGAATTACCCCATCTTGGCATTTAATGGATTGAGTAAGTAGTCGTGTTATCACGATATACGGAATCCATTCCTTCCATTTATGGAAGTAGATAGATTAGATTCCTTTATTTGTTAATCCTAGAAACCGATCGATCCATGGAGTTCATATTACAATCGATTAGCTACCGGTGAGTTGTATGAATTAATTGATCACTAGGGGTTAATGGTAAATAAGGATAAGAGGTTCTAGAAAGGGTTAACGGTAACTTCCCGATTTAGAATGAGCAAATCTATGGAGGATTAATCCATATGTAATGATTATATCAATGGACGCCTATTATTATTATTCTCGTAAGAGATAAATATAATCTTATAATCGGAGGAGTGCAATCACGGGATTATGGTGGCATATTCTCGTGATTGATTTATCGAATATAATTATTACGTTCGTAAGATAATTATTTATTTGATTTATCGGAGCCACGATTATTAGTCCATGGTCCCCGACGTGCCTCCCGATATAGCATAGCTATTCTCGGACGTCGAATCCTAATAATATTAATTTAGTTCTTGTTGGATTTTATTAAAACGATATGTGAATTAATTGTTTAGTGGACTATTAAATTAGTTGGGCTAAATAATTAAATATGTGAAAAATGTTTTTTTCATGATCTTGGTCAAATCTATTGTGTATGGTCGAATTTTTGTGACTAGGTCACAAGGATAAATTTCGGCCCCATGTCATTGTTTTATGGAACAAGAAATTATTTTCTTGTGTATTAATAAGACATGTGCATAAAATATTTATTTGATAAATATTTATGGTAGAAAATAAAGATAAATATTATTCTAGATTTGTTCTAGAATATTATGGGATTATCTTTTATTTAATGGGATTATTATAATTGATTTTGTATTAATTATTAAATCCTTGGAGGCTAAGTTTTACTCTCCTATATAAAGAGAGTTCTCCCAAGCCTTACACACATGTAAAATTCGACTTCTCCTCTTAGAGAGGAAGAAGAAATTTTTTTCGCCAAGGGGATTTTGGGGAAAATCTTGGAGATTTTTCCGGGTAGCATATCGGAAGGATTCGAGACGAGGATTTCCTTCCACCGGGAGTTGCTTGGATCACACGTACGGAAGATCGTGGTGCTCTTCACACCTTGTTCGTTCTTTCTATTGCGGTTCTTCAACTTGGATTTTGAGATCCAAGAGGTATGTTCTACAACCCCCTTGTAGAGTAGATCTAGTTATTTTATTACGTGTATTTTATAGATCTAGATCCTTAAATCGCTTCCGCTGCGGATGATATTACTAACAGTGGTATCAGTCGCCAGGGTGATCTATATTTATACATATAAAATATAAGATCTAGGAGTGGAAAACATGTAGCTTTTATTGTCCAATTTTTTAATTTGGCCAATGCATGTTTATATATATTTATGTTGTTGCGATTGTTGTGGTTTGAAGAGATGGATTGGGGTTGGCATTGTTTACCCGTTAGATCTATTGTAAACTCATATAAACGATGAAAATTCGTTCATATGAGTATAGGAAATTATGTAATTTATTTTTTATTGCAATTTTAATTTCCAGTAATTAGATCTGTTTAAGAGCTGTTTAGTTATTTAGTTTTTCCCGTTGATCGAGCCGTTGAAACAACGATCCCTCCGGTCAGAATAAATAATAAAAGGTGATGAGCAATTCCACAAAATTTCGCGTCGATCGTAGTCCGTTTTGATATCCGTTTGTTGCTGCAAAGAAGCTGTTGTAACAGAAAAACGCAGGATTCACAGAAACCCTACCTGTGACTTCCTCGAATTTCTGGGAAAGTTTAGACCGTTGAAACGAAAATCCAACCCGTCAAATCGAAAAATATGGAGTTTTTGACGTAGAATAAAAATTTCAGGTCGATCGGGATTCATCTCGATTTCCGATCGGCCTCGGGAAGTCTTTGAGGCCTTTCGCTGTAAAAAGTCGATCCAGCAGCAAGTTGAGCGGCTCACTGGAGAACATTGACAAGTCAAATCTCCGATCCAACCGTCCATATTGAAGCCCGAGGAATGAAGATCAGATCTGAAAAGTTTCGTCACGATCAAAGCTCGTTTGGTTTCCCGATCATCGAAGAATTTGAACATTTGCAGATTATGTTAGAAAGTAGTAAACCCTAGTTAGGGTTTGTTTAATTTTTTTCGATATATTAGATAATGGGGTACCAACAATCCATCTCGGTGTTTAAATTTTCCATAATTTATTTTTTATGTGTTTGATCATAAAATAGATATAAAATCGGAATTGCCATGACATGCATCATATCATAAATTCACTCCATGCATACATGTAGAATTTTAATTTTGGTAATTAAAATAGGCATGTATACAAACTCGTGTAATTAGTTGAAATTTAATTAATACGTGGTAATTAATTAATTTAGTACTAATTAAAGATCCGAGGACGGGTTATGAAATCGTTAAGCCTTTTAGGTGTGTGTTCTCGGTGAACCGCCTTAAAGCCCAAACGAGATCACGTTTTCGATTCGTAGTGTCTACGAGATTGAATGATGGTAAAAGAACAATAAATCTTGGATAAAAGCGGTTCGCTTATAGGTTGGGTGGTCAACTCGAGCTAGGCTCGATCGACTTAACCCTCCTAGTGTGATGTATGCACGGGGTCCGGCAAGACTAAGCTACACCGGAGAGCGGAGGGTGATTCCTTCTTATCTCAATGGGGCTCTCTTGACCCGACTTCGTCCGATTGTCACATATGTTCCAACGAATAGGACAGTAGGCTTGCCTACGTTACCGACACCATTCGAATCCTTGATTTGATGTGCTTTTATGTTAACATCAAAAGACGTGGTTAGTTAACCCACCACCACTTCCAAAATATTGAGTGGGAGCGGGGAGGCGATAGCCAACCCCACGGCCTCTACTATAGATACAAGTAAGTGAGAGAAGGGTGACGCCGAGGCGCATTGATTTCGTCCCCTAAGGATGGTGTTCGCCCCTATCAACATTCATGGCTTGGTCTCCGAAAGGATAGGATTTCCGGGTACTCGTCGGGTCACCGACCTATCCTAAGACGGCATACTCGGGCGTACTAAGAGATCCGATATAGTAGGTCACACTCATCATGGGTATTTTTTGATAATATCTAGGCTAAAAAAGGAAGGTAGTCAATGAATAAAGGGATGTTCGATTCTCGTGGGATGTTCGATTCTCACAAGTTATTCATTGATGAGATTGTCTCGATTTAACCGTCATCTCTTTGACCTACCCTAAGGCGGCACTGAGATGCGAGGTTAAAACCTTGGAATGGTAGAGTAGACTTAATTTTAGTTTACAATTCCTAAAATAAAATATAGTAGTGTTAACTTGAATTAATATATGTCATTTTATTTACAGCATTATATCCCTTACTAAATTGCTTAAAATTTATAATTGACTAGTATTGACTTCATTAAAAAGTGGAAAGTAACTAGGACGTTGAACTAGTTAATCGATAATGCAATTAATTTTCGGAAGAGATATTTTTCTCTTAAGCCTTTTAAAAACCAGAGTGACATATAGTGTCATTCGTGTCAAACGGAAGACAAACTTAGTTTGATCAAAGGTGATTTTGGACTTTGAAATTCTTCTAGTGAATTTTGAGTGTGTAGTGATTACACGAGTAATTTTCTAATTGAAAAATTGGAAAATCATGAAGTATCGCTAGTTGGACGATATTTGGAATCGATGAACTAGTGGGAGCTTTATGATTTGTTGTTTTTCTAGAACATTAGAAAAGTGTAACTGACTACACACGTAACCGTTCTAATTGAAAAACCGGAAAGTCATGAACTGTCGCTAGTTGGACGATATTTGGAATCGATGAACTAGTGGGAGTTCTATGATTTGTTGTTTTTCTGGAAATATTGGAACTATGAGATTTTTTCTAAATCGGAAAATCATAAATAAAGCATTGCTCGTTAGACGGTATTTGGAACCGATAAATTAGTGGGAGCTTTAATATGATTTATTGTTTTTCCTGGTATATTAGAAAATCCGAGAAGTTCCGACGAGTAACACTCGAAATAGACATCCCACGGTTCAAGAGTAGTGTCTACTCAAACGAATCGCCGGTTCAAGACTGTTTTCATTCACGGAAAGTCAAGAATGGGAGAATATGTCTAAAAGTGTTAGTCATCTAAACTAAGAAAATTTTAAGGCTGAACCGAAAATTAATTAAACTGAAAATCATAGGATAAGGACAGTGATTTTGGATCACCAACCTATGAATCCTTGGCGATTTTCTCGAGCTAAGTTCTTTGGAAGAACAAGGTAGCAGTGCATTTAACGATTAAAGGAGTAAACAACGGGCAGTTAATTTTAGCTAGAAAAGTGGGAGTGATATATGGAAATGAATCTCGGATTCAATCCTTGGATATCGCGGAAAAATTATTTTCTGTTTAAGATTCGTTGGAACGAATGGATTTACCTTCTATTCGATAATTTGTTTGTCGTATAGAAAGTGAATATACCATTTGTAGTACGAATCCAAGACTCGGACTTTTGTTTGATAAAGTCAAAACCACTTAGAACTGCTGAAATATGTATATAAAACACATCTTAAGAACTATTAAGAGCAATTGGTTTCTATATTTAGATAAACGCTTCTTCATATTCCATAGTTAGTGCATAGTCCCTAAAAGACAAGACCTGAAGACTGGCTCAGGGTGATTCCTTTCTCCCAGTCTGGTTAGATTGTCTCAAAGGTTCAATGACTAAGTTTCCTTTCAATCGGGAAAGGATAATGGATATAAAGAAGTAACATAGCTTGTTCATGATGACCTTCGGGGTCTGATGAAAGATACAAGATAGTAGGAGCTTCCGAGTAGTGACTTCTTGTCTGATAACTATTCAAACACTCCGGAAAGTTTATCCAAAATATTTTGAGGTTTCTCTGTTTTCAACAGAGATAGAGTATTCTATACTCAGAAATGGGCCATCACATAGTCCTAGGGACTGATGCTCGGCCTGCCTCATAGTGAAATACTTTCACTAAGTGAGAAACCGTTAAATTGCCTCATATATGTTTTTAGATGTGCTACAATACACTTCTTAACTCAATAAAGATATTGGAAGTGAAATAACGGTTTACATTGAAATGTAAGACCGAGAAGTCTACCTAGAATATGCTTTGAAATTTACGGATAAGGTGTGGATTCGGTTCACCCCACTTCCATAAATATAAGCATTTAGCACACGGTGCTTGAAGGTAAGACTGGTAATTTCGCGCATCCGGTCGGTCAATGACCATTCATGATATATCTTTTTAAGCTATTGAGTATAAAGGTTAGATATAGGATTCTTGAAATCGGGAAGGACGATTATAATGTTGCATCCTTTACGATAGAGTCCATGAACAAGAAACCTTGAACCTTGAAGCACGTTTACTAAAGGTAGTTACTAACTGATTAAAATCAGACCACATCCAACATCGGTTGTTGGTGATAACACTAAATACTACTAGATCAAAATTTCGATCCACCCAGAATGTAGTGGGAGTATGGTTTATTCATTACCCATTGCGGGTTCTGAGGACTTAATGGTCTACAGGATCGATTGATGACCTATGGCATTTTTGTGAGCAGTATAGGATTCTGATAATAGAGGTTGGTTTAATAGCCATAACCCTGTGAAAGGAGTTCGGTACTCCAGTTCTGTTCATGCTCTGGTAGAACCACCTGAGCGTCTCAGGCCCAGTGGGAGTAATTGGATCTACTCGGAAAAGAGTAGAATGAATTCGGTCTTGCATGATTTCGTTCAAAAGCAGAAAATAGGGGTGATTCCCTGAGACTTTCTTGCCAAACAAACGGAGTCTGGATTCATTCGAACAAAGGGTATTGCCTTATGAACTTATGACGAGGATGATATCAAGGCTTATGTCCTTTGTGGATAAAAGCAAACCTCTCGGTCACTAGAAGTCATATATTTCTACAATATGTGTAGTTGACGAGAATATTTATAAAGTCTGTTTCTAGATCTGGATATCAATTTAGTATGATGAGTGAATATATAAATATATATTAGTGTTTGTGAAGGATAACATTGCACTGGGCTTGGCAACAACATAGGTGTGCTATCTCAAGTCGAGATCTGACAATACCACAATTCTCTGCAACAGAGATTTGGACAACATTCTTAAGAGTTTGACTCGGTCGAATTCATTAGAATCAGTCACTGGTTTCCCATCCATCTTATTGGTTAAGATGATGCATCTGTGTATGCAACATTCAACGAGGAAGTTCTACCCTATGCCTCAGGAATGACTCTCTAAATCTTTGGATCAAGAGAAATGGGATAGATTCTCTTTCTAGTAAGAGATGGTCAGGTTGTTGAACGTCAACTTTGATCGAATCTTAGATTCGGCGGTTAACAAAGCAAGTTTAGTATGTCCTTTAGTATCTTGAAGAGAACGAGGAATAATATGCGGACATATTCATGTGTGAACTTGGATATGTGTGATACACTGATTTTGACTTAAGTCAGATTGAGGATGATCGTTAAGTCGATCTCGGGCTCAAGATTTACTCGCACCACATGATTAGATGGACCGTAACGTTTCGATTCTACGGATCGCCCTCGAGCCGATTAACCTGACTAATCATTAAGACCCATGACATTTAGATGTAGGTACTTTCCGAGTCACCGACCTATCCTACGACGGCATACTCGGAGTGTACTTTGGAATCAAATGGTTATGATATGCTTAATGGGTACTAGAATACGGGATGGGTCTCCATTGCTTTAGAGCAAGTGGGAGTGATAGTTTCTTTGTATTTTTAAATAATATGGTGTGCTTTAAAACAATTAATCACATGCTTTCGTGCAAGTGGGAGATTGTTAGGTGTGATGCCGAAAGACAATTTTGTAATTGTTTTATTTAATAAATGAAATGATATTATTATTCATATTTATTATTCTCATATTCACCGATGTGACAATAGTATTTACACTACTCTGAAAAACCCTAAAGTATATCGTTTATGTAATCACTTAACTCAGTGTATGGTATATACACGGGAGGATTGAGTTAGTGAAGATGTACTTAAAATACAATTAGCCCGTAGTGAAGTTAATCGAGAGTATCGGGTCTCTCCTTTAACGTGCTATTAATGCGCCCATAACACAATAGGTGTGATTGTCTTATCCGGACTTTCGGTTAAGAGAACCTAATGGGGCATTTATATATGATAGATATATATCATAGAAATTGGACCGATTTGATTAGAGTTCACGATGTAATTCCGTAATCGAGAAGTCTTATCGAATCAATGGATGATCATATTTATGGATATATCTTAATCCTGAGGTGATCACAGTCAACTGCTTGAATCAGTATGAAGTTTGACTTGACGGTTAAGGATTACACCGAGTCTGTGATCTCGAATTACCCCATCTTGGCATTTGTCTTTGGATTGAGTGAGTAGTCCGTGTTATCACGGATACGGAATCCATTCCTTCCATTTATGGAAGTAGATAGACACGATTCCTTATTTGTTAATCCTAGAAACCGATCGATACATGGAGTTCATATTACACTCGATTAGCTACCGGTGAGTTGTATGAATTAATTGATCACTAGGGGTTAATGGTAAATAAGGATAAGAGGTTCTAGAAAGGGTTAACGGTAACTTCCCGATTTAGAATGAAGCAATCTATGGAGGATTAATCCATATGTAATGATTATATCAATGGGACGCCTATTATTATTCTCGTGAGGAGATAAATATAATCTTATAATCGGAGGAGTGCAAATCACGGGATTATGGTGGCATATTCTCGTGATTGATTTATCGAATATAATTATTCGTTTCGTAAGATAATTATTTATTTGATTTATCGGAGCCGCTGATTATTAGTCCATGGTCCCCGACGTGCCTCCTGATATAGCATAGCTATTCTCGGACGTCGAATCCTAATAATATTAATTTAGTTCTTGTTGGACTTTATTAAAACGATATGTGAATTAATTGTTTAGTGGACTATTAAATTAGTTGGGCTAAATAATTAAATATGTGAAAAATGTTTTTTCATGATCTTGGTCAAATCTATTGTGTATGGTCGAATTTTTGTGACTAGGTCACAAGGATAAATTTCGGCCCCATGTCATTGTTTTATGGAACAAGAAATTATTTTCTTGTGTATTAATAAGACATGTGCATAAAATATTTATTGGATAAATATTTATGGTAGAAAATAAAGATAAATATTATTCTAGATTTGTTCTAGAATATTATGGGATTATCTTTTATTTAATGGGATTATTATAATTGATTTTGTATTAATTATTAAATCCTTGGAGGCTAAGTTTTACTCTCCTATATAAAGAGAGTTCTCCTAAGCCTTACACACATGTAAAATTCGACTTCTCCTCTTAGAGAGGAAGAAGAAAATTTTCGGCCAAGGGATTTTGGGGAAAATCTTGGAGATTTTTCCGGGTAGCATATCGGAAGGATTCGAGACGAGGATTTCCTTCCACCGGGAGTTGCTTGAATCACACGTACGGAAGATCGTGGTGCTCTTCACACCTTGTTCGTTCTTTCTATTGCGGTTCTTCAACTTGGATTTTGAGATCCAAGAGGTATGTTCTACAACCCCCTTGTAGAGTAGATCTAGTTATTTTATTACGTGTATTTTATAGATCTAGATCTTTAAATCGCTTCCGCTGCGGATGATATTACTAACAATCTTCCATAGTATAATCCTCCATAACTCCTTTGATTTTCCACATGTATAGAACTGATTTAGTTCACACTTTAGTTTGTTGTTTGCCCCAATAAATATTCTGGTGGTGTGACTTGGCTGGTCACTAGGCCGGTGTAGTGGCTTCTTCACTGAGCTGATGTATATAAAATTGTTCCTAACAATCAGGTAAGTGAACTCCGCTGATTACCAGTGCTTTACCTGCCAGATGAGCGCACCCAACATGGCAAAGGTTCAGTCAGCTGGTGGAGTCACTCGGCTGATTACTCCAGTTAGCTGCTTCTTATGACTTAGTCAATTTCTATCATTCCCAACTCAATTCTCAACTTGCTAAATCTTTCATGACTGAGTGGTTTTGTGAAGATGTCATCCAATTGATCTTCAGTTGGTATGTATCTTAGAATAACATCTCATTTTTCAACATGATCTCTGATAAAGTGATGTCTCACATCAATATGCTTTGTTCTTGAATGCAATACTGGATTTTCAATAATAGATATTGCACTTGTGTTATCACACATAATTGGAATTGTCTTATCCTTTATTCCATAGTCCCTTAGCTGTTGTCTGATCCATATCCCTTGTGCATAACAACTGCCTACTGCTATATATTCTGTTTCAGCTGTTGATGTGGATATAGAGTTTTTCTTTTTGCTGAACCATGATACTAGTCTGTTGCCTAGCATTTGACAAGTTCCAGAGGTACTTTTTCGATCTATCTTGCATCCAGCATAGTCAGAGTCTGAATATGATATCAGCTTGAATCCTTCATCTTATAGATACCAAATTCCAACATTGATGGTGTTCTTCATGTATTTGATTATTCTTTCGGCTGCTAGAAGGTGAGATTCCTTTGGTTGAGCTTGAAATCTTGCATATACTCCTACTGCAAATGCTATATCAGGTCTGCTTGCAGTTAGATAGAGTAGAGATCCAATGATTCCTCTATAAAGCTTCTGATCAACATCATTTCCACTTTCATCTTTCATCTTTTCCAAGAATAACTCTTGCACACATCGGTGTATCTGATGTGCCACTAGTGTCCATGCCATATTTGTGTATCAAGTCTTTTGTATACTTGGCTTCATTGATAAAGATGTCATCCTTCTTTTGCTTTACTTGTAGACCAAGAAAGTAATTTAATTCTCCCATCATGTCATCTGAAATTTTCTTTTCATCAAGTTTGCAAATTTCTCACATTGCTTCTCATCTTCTGATCCAAAGATAATGTCATCAACATAAATTTGAACTAACAAGGTGCTTGTTCCCTCCTCTAGCTTGAAGAGAGTCTTATCAATAGTTCCTTTGTTGAATCCATTGTTGATCAAGAATCGTGATAGTGTCTCATACCAGGCTCTGGGTGCCTGTTTGAGTCCATAGAGTGCCTTTTTGAGCTTGTACACTTTATCTTCTTTCCCTTTGAGTTGAAAACTAGGGGGTTGTTCCATATATACCTCTTCTTCCAAAAGTCCATTCATAAATGCACTCTTGACATCTATTTGGTAAACTTTGATGCCTTTGTGGGCTGCAAAAGCTAGAAAGATTCTGATTGCTTCCAATCTTGCTACTGGTGCAAAGGTTTCATCATAATCTGTTCCTTCTACTTGAGAGTAGCCTTTTGCAACTAGCCTTGCTTTGTTTCTGACAACTGTCCCTTGTTCATCCATCTTGTTTCTGAACACCCATTTTGTTCCAATGATGTTAGCCATGTCTGGTCTGTCAAAAAGTTCACAAACCTCATTTCTCTCAAATTCATTTAGCTCTTCTTGCATAGCTGTAATCCAATCAGCATCTTGAATTGCATCATCTATAGTATTGGGTTCCACCTGTGATAGAAAACAAGTTAGCATGTTCTCCAGTTGTCTTCTGGTTCTGACTTCTGTGTCAATGTCTCCAATGACTTGTTCTTCAGGATGGTCTCTTAGTCAGTTTAGGTCAGGTTGAAGTTTCTCTTGACTTGGTGCTTCCACAACTTCAGTTTGTGCATCAACTTCCTGCTCTTGTGTTGGTGCCTCTTGTATTGTGTTGCTGGGTGCATCATCTTGATTTCCAAAGATGTGATTCACAATGGTGGCTGGTACTGTTGTATTCATATAAGCTTGTCTTTGTGCAGCTTCTTCTTCAAGTTCTTGTAGGCTTTCACCGTTTGTATTTGGTTCATCAAAGACTACATGAATTGATTCTTCAATTACCAAAGTTCTTTTATTGATTACTCTGAAAGCTTTGCTTGTATCTGAGTATCCCATAAAGATTGCTTCATCAGTCTTTTCATCAAAAGTATGTAGCTGATTATAAAACATTTAGATCCAAACATATGTAAATGTGAGATGTTAGGTTTTCTTCCATTCCATATTTCATATGGAGTTTTTCCATGATGTTTGTTGATGATTGATCTGTTTTGATTATAGCATGTTGTGTTTGCTGCTTCAGCCCAAAATCTCTTTGGTAAGCATGCTTCTGCAATCATTGTTCTGACTACTTCTTTGAGTGTCCTGTTTCTTCTTTCTGCTACACTATTTTGTTGTGGAGTTCCTGCTGCTAATAGTTGATGTAGTACTCCATTCTCTTCACAATATGTTCTGATAATCTCATTTAGAAATTATGTGCATCAATCTGATCTTATCTTTGTAATCTTCAGTTCCTTTTCATTTTGATTTCTTCTTAGCAAATCTGGCAGCTTTTTGAGTGTCTCTCTTTTCTTGTTCATGAATATGGTCTAAGTGAATTTGGAGAAGTCATCCACCACTACTAGAGTGTACTTCTTTCCACTTACACTTACTGGTGTGATTGGTCCAAAAAGGTCCATATGCAGTAGATGTAAAATTCTTGTTGTAGATTGATAGGGCTTTGACTTGAAGGAGATTTTGATTTGCTTCCCTTTTTGACATGCATCACAGAGGCTTTCCTTTTTGGATATGATCACTGGTAGGCCTTCAACTAACTTTTTCTTTGACAGTGTGTTGATGGTCTTGAAGTTGAGATGATTCAGTCTTCTATGCCAAATCCAGCTGGTTGATTGCTTATTTTTTACAAGCAAACATGTTTCTGC
Source organism: Gentiana macrophylla (assembly GCA_026214975.1). Lineage (NCBI taxonomy): Eukaryota > Viridiplantae > Streptophyta > Magnoliopsida > Gentianales > Gentianaceae > Gentiana > Gentiana macrophylla. Next base: position 83,900,106 of record CM047809.1, on the reverse strand, counting down.
TTTTGCTGTCTGCCAATCTACCACATAAATGTTGTCTTCTCTTCTTCCTGAAAGTACAACTATGTTGGTTTGGCTGTGGATTACCTTGCATCCTTCCTTGTTGAAGTGTACATTGTAGCCTTTGTCACATAATTGACTGATGCTTAACAGATTGAAGCTCAGTCCTTTAACATAAGCCACATTTTGGATTTTCAAACTGTTTTTGAGCGTTATGCCTTCCCCCTTAATTTTTCCTGGGTTTTCTTTGCCTCCAAAGGTTACTTTGGGTCCATCAAAAGCTTTAAAGTCAGTCAGCCATCCCTTGTTTCCTGTCATATGTCTGGAACATCCACTGTCTATGTACCAGACATCCTACAAAACAAATTAAGTATGGTTAGGTACCCAACACTGTTTGGGTCCATGCCTGTTAGCAGTCATGCCTCCTACTCCAAGTGTATATCCAAAGGATCTTCTCTTTGGATAATTGAAGTCATCAACTTCATATGTATAAAGCACGGCAGAATAGCTTCTAATATTTCTACTAAATGTATTATGATACTTTTCTCTACTTTTTGGTGCATTTTCATCCCTTTTCACTCTCCAATATGCAGGAGGAAACTTATTTCCATGTTGCTTCTTGTGTCCAGGAACATGCCTTGGTTGGTTTTTCCTAAACACATGTTGCATTTGATGAAATGGTTTCTTCTTGTATTTTGGTGGTGCAACATTCCAATCATCCCTAGAAGGGTAAAGTCTTCCCTTACCTTTCTAAAAGCCTTTGCCTTTACTTGGCTGGATTGATGATTTAGTCTGTTGTTTCACTACACTAGGTTTTGACTTCACCGGTGTAGGATGAGTGGTTGAAACTATGGTCTGTCCTTTTTCTGAATTTTGGTCCAGGCTTGGTCCTTGATTTAGAATTGTGTTGTCCATTGTTTCTAATTTCATAACTGTTGTAGCCAAGACCTGTTATGGATCCAAACCTTTTGGGGGGTTTGTAAGTTGGTGCATTAAGTGGTGCAGTGGTGATCTTGACTGGTAGGGATATTTTCTCAGCTGATCTTTTAACATCATATGGGTGATCATCTGCTGCTTGTTGATCAGTGGAGTAAATCTCCTTACTAGTTTGTTCAGCTTTTATTTCATCCAGTTCTTTCTTCAATCTTTTATTTTCCCTTTTCAGTTTCTCACATTCTTGTTCCAGAATTTCATGGTTTACTTGAATTTCATCAAATTTGCTCATGAGATTTTGAATTAGGTTTGCAAAATCTAAGGGGAGAATAGAAGATTGTGCAGTGTCTGATGCGGATGCACTGGATGATGAGTATGAGCTAGATGTTACCTCAGTTTCATTAGATTCTTTAGCTATAAGGCATAAGTGAGATTTTTCATTGTCTGAGCTGTCAGCTTCATCATCATCAGAATCATTTTCAGATGATTCTTCATTCTTTTCACTGCTGGTTTCAGCTTTGAGTGCCTTCTTGCTTTTTCTCTTTTCAGTTGGCTTGTACTTTTTCTTGTCCTCATCTTTGTCTTTTTCTTCTGGACAATCAGCTTTGAAATGACCTTTCTTCTTACAGTTGAAGCATCTGTATTAATCATCCTTTTTCTTCATGTCTCTGCTTGAGCTTGACTTCTTGTAAGATGATGAGCTTCCCTTGAATTGCTTCTTCTTGCTAAACCTGTCAAAACGTTTGATCAGTAAAGCTATCAGTTCTTTTAGCACATGTGTCTCTTTGCTGCTTGAGTCAACTGTTTTGCTCTGCTGGGGTGCAACCAGTGCACTGGCCTTGTGTGCCTCTGTTGGTGCACTGTCTTCACCGTTCAACTCAAATTCATGAGCCTTTAATTGAGACATCAAGGTCAAAGTGTCAGTGTGTTTAAGGTTTGTTGTTCCTCTAAGCACTGATGTGATAATCTTCTATTTTTCAAGTAGACCTCTCAAGACTTTCAGGCACACCTCTTTCTGTGGATATGTGTGTCCAAGTTGTTGCAATTCACTGTTGATGCTTGAGAATCTGTTGTCCATTTGGTCAATGGACTCTTCAGTCTTCATTTTAAAGTTTTCAAATTTCTGTTTTACAAAAGATAATTTGTTTTCCTTGACTGCTTCTGATCCTTCATTTATCAGTGCTAGTTTATCCCACATCACCTTTGACGTTTTGCAATCTTTGATTCTCATGAACATATTACTGTCAAGAGTCTTCAAGATCATGTCTTTTGCAACAAAATCTAGATTTGCTCTTCTTATCTCATCCTTGGTCCAATCCTTCTTGAGTTTGTCTCTTTCCCTTGATCTGCTCATGTGGTTACCATATTTGTGATCTTGATTGGGCCATCATTAATTACATCCAGCATCTCCTCATGAGTTGCTGCAAGATGAGACAACATCCTAATTTTGTATTCATCAAAATTATTAACATTGAATACAGGTACCTTTGACATAAAATTTGGGGAATCCATAAGTACAAATAAGAGATATATATATATATATACAAACCACAAATTTGAAAAACTACTTTGAAAATATGTGATATTCTTGTTACCAGAAATTAGATCTGAACTGGTTTTGATATTAGGAACACTGCTCCGATACCAATTGTTGGTCCCAGAGAAGGGTAAAACTATAGTCAGAGGGAGGGTGAATGACTATAGTGGAGTTTCAAACACTTTTCTAATATTTAAAAGATTTTGGGCAGCGGATAAGTCCCTTTTTTAAATGTTGATTCAAAGTAGATTATGCACTCACAGATATAATATGTAATGAAGTAAAGTGTTGTAAAGTAAATTGCTGAAAGTAAATAGACACAAAGGTTTATAGTGGTTCAAGGTGGTGTAATCCTTTAATCCACTCTTCTCTTGTGATGATTGAAGGAATTCATTATTGTTTTCATAGATACAATAGTACGATTGTCCTTGGCTACACAAGCTTCACAATCTCCAAGACTATCACTCCCTGGCTACAAAAGCTTCAGTGACTCAGTCTCTATCACTGCTCCTTGAGAACAAATCTTTCAGCAGCTATCATAAAGGTTGCAACTCCTTCTCAGATTCCTCTGATTCAATTGCTTCAGTTTGATGTGAATTGGATTCACATTTTTGTTGATCAATCTCAGAGCTTGAAGTGGAATCTGAAGTTCTGATTGCTGAGTTGATCTCTAGATGTTTCCTTTGAGTACAGATAGAAGGCTTTTCAAATTGACTGAGTTTCTGCTTGTTTCTTTTCTAATTGAATCGTTGTTTTTTCCTGTCAGTCAATGCCTTCTATTTATGGCCTTGATAATCCTTGATATGAAATTAAGTCTGTTGGCTATTTAATGTGGGGAATAATCCTTGATTCAATTCTTGATTCCTCCTCAATTATTCTTCTTGATTTCAGTGATCGGATTTTTCTTCAAACGTTTATCAGAAAATCCATCCTTGATTGATCCTCAATTGATTGTGCATTTAGTGCTTGATCTTCATCATTTGAAATCTGAGCAAGTAAAGTTTACTTGACCGTTCCCTGAATGGTTAAGTGATCCTCCTGACTTAGCTGTCTTATTTCTTCCTTCACTGATTTGTCTTTACTCAGCCGATAGTCAGTTCACTCTGCCGGTTTACTGCTTTATTATTTTCTTTGATCTTTCAGGTACTTCTTATACTTCACTGATCCTTAATTTGGATGAGATTAGTGTACACCATATTTGACAATGTATTCTATCATTTATATTATAACTTAGACTTATCCAAGGTCATCACAGACTTCCTTGGTTGTAAGTCAGGCCATAATGTCTTCATGCTTCTCTACTAGTACTTGGCTGGCTTCACTCTGCCGGATTTCTGTTTCACTTTGCCATCCTACCAACTAGTACAATACTTGTCTGACTCAACTTAAACAACATGACAGACTCTAAGTAAAGTCTTATACAGAGATTTCTAACTTATTTCAGGTTTGCTATAACAGCTAGTATGGCCATCATCAAAACATATTAAAATGTTCCTAACAAAACAGTGAAATTTATTGGAATGAGAATCCTTCTGCCTTAATCGTACAATCCTTTAGTAGGCCGGCAGGCATATCTCAGGTTCGATCGACAAAGGTCATGGACCGTGTTTGATCCATGACAACCGGAAGCTTAATCTTTTGGCAAATGGAGAGAGGAAGAATGTTACAACTTGCACTGGAATCACAAAGACCTAAACCTACAGATGTACCATTGATAGAGATTTGGAGTCGAAACGTTCCAGGGTCTCCTAAATTTTCTGCTGTATCAGAGTCCAGGTATTCCTCAGACTCTGAGAACATAGTGTCCGGATCCTCGTCTGGATCATCAGAGTCATAGTCGGACGAAAGATCAATTAGCTCGATAGGAAACATACCTGGCCGATAAGTCTCATACTCCTTCAGGTTTTTGTCGGCTTCCTGTTTAAGCTTTTCAGTCTCCTCCTCCACATGCTATTTATCAGCTTCATATTTCTCTCTGGCTTCTGATCCAGGATACATAGAGTTTGGCTTAATGTTCAACACAATACGAGGCATTGCGTTCGACTCGTCTAGCCTTAATTGCTAGTGCTTGACTGAATTTCCTAAGAGTCCTGATACTCCTACAAAAGAGACAAAATAAAACAAAGAAAAGATTAGCAACTCCCGCTTCAGTTGGGGATGAGCCCAACTATTGTGGACCTACTAACTTAAATCAACTGGGAATAACACAGAATAACAAAAGTTGTTCAGAATTTGATTTTCTAGGCCTCGGTAAACCGGGGGTAAGCCATGGTAAACCGGACCTAGAATCCCTTATTCTGACAGATTAACAGGTGCAGGGTTGATCCAAAATGACTCAAGACTCAAAAGAAAATAAATTAAATAAAAAAATGACTTCTTAATTAGAATTAAAACGTTTATCCTTAAAATTGGCCATTGTCCCCGGCAACGGCGCCAAAAATCTTGATCGCGTGTAAGTCACTAACGTCAATATTACTAGCAAGAATACTAGGTACATCGTATTATAGTAAGGGCAGATCAAGGTCGATCCTTCAGAGACAATGCGACTTTAAGTATAAACGATTCTAACCTAACTAAGAAGGCACATATAGGTGGTCATTGACCAACAAGAAACATGAAAGAAACATGTAATTCCTCCCCCTCTTCCCATCGATCTACTATCTTAGATTAGCTAATCTTTATATTTACTTCCCCAGATAATTTCCTTAAATTAATCGAGTGAGCTTTTAGTTTAGTTTTAAGCTATGGGTGCAACTCCTAACCCTATCTACTCCGACCATGGTAGTAGACAATCTATACGCAAGCTACCCTCCTTAATTGGTCCGTAATAGCTCCTACGCATAAAGAACTAGAATTGCCGATATCGAGCGCTAACTCATAATGCTAACCCGCCTAGACAGCTGTCGACATTGATCAGCACGTTCCTAGGGTCCATCAAGACTATGTCCAAACTAACACTTCACTATCACTACTTCATGTTAATTTACGAATACAATAAGCAGACTGGCCAGATCTAACCTACTGTTAATGAAACCTGTCGATTAACGTAGCTGACGTGAATCCTCCAGATTAAGTTTCCTAAATTTTGCCTCAGTAAACCGGTATAGACCGCCGGTTTACCGGGGATGGCTTTTCTTAATTCTGGATCTACATTGCTCAATTACGATTAATCTAAGTAAATCATGGGGTCGTTAAACATGTATATTAACTAAAACACATAAATACGAACAAATCTACCATATTGAAGACAAAAAGGAACGTTCAAAGCTTCATACCTTCAACAATGGAGATCTAGCTCGATCCACTCAAGCTAGAGATGGTGGAGAAGGGAAGGAAACCAGAAATAACTCCTCAAAAGCTTAGAAAAACTTTATTTCATGAAATTGTATAATGTATATAATAGATATGCAAAACTTATAAAAACTTATGAAAACTTTAGTTGATGCGGCTTTTTATAGATACAATAGCCGACTTATGACTCATAGAAACCCTAACCGACCTAGTAGATGCGGCAGAATCAATTTCGTGTCTCACAAGGCTCTCGGTTTACCCGACCTAGCCCACGGTAAACCGGGCTCACTTTTCTTCTTTTTCTTCAGCAGATCTTTTCTTGGACTTCTTTTACTTGGCCCAACGTGCTTTCTTTGATCCAGATCCGTTCTCCAATGCTTCAGATTCGGTACATCCCGTAAACACGTAAAACAAGGATGCCAGGATGCCAGGATGCCAGGATGTACCATATGCATTCGTCAATGCCAGGATGTACTTGTACCAGACTTCTCCACATAATCCACCCAGCTGATTTGTCCTTAGCTGAGTCTCCAGATTTCAGTTTATAAGCTTTGAATATTCACCAGGTTCAAACATAACTGAAACTTGCTCTGCTGAACTGGTTTAGTGAACATATCAGCAGGATTATCCTTGGTACTGATCTTCTTCACTACAACCCTCTTCTCATTTCTCAGAAAATGATACCTCACATCAATATGCTTGGTTCTATTATGATGAACCTGATCCTTAGCTAGACAAATTACACTCAGACTGTCACAATAAATCTCAGCTTGATCTTAATGTAGTCCCAAATCACTGACTAGCCCCTTCAATCAGATACCCTTCTTAGCTGCTTCAATAAGAGCCATATATTCAGCCTAGTAGTTGATAAATCCACTGCGTCCTGAAGAGTTTCTTTCCAGCTAACAATTGAATTTCCCAATGTGAAAAAATAACCAGTCATTGATTTTTTTGCTATCCACATCACCTGTATAATCAGCATCACAGTACCCTGTGATCAGTTACTAAGTATCACCTCCATAAATGAGACCGACATTAGTTGTACCCCTAAGGTAACTGAATATTATTTTCACGTTTTCCAGTGTTTCTTTCCAAGTTGAGTCATAAACCTGCTGATAACACTGACTGCCTGAGCCAAATCAGGCCTAGTTTACACCATGGCTTACATCAGACTGCCAACTGCACTAGCATAGGGAACTCTTGACATGCACTCCTTCTTCTCTTCTGACTGTGAATCAAAAACTAACAAATGAATATTTGATGCCATAGGGGTATCTATTGGATTTGCAGCAGACATGCCAAACTTGGCCAAAATCTTCTGTATATAGTCCTGCTGAGATAAAAACAATTTTTTTTCTGACTTATATCCCTCCAGATCTCCATCCCAAAATTTTCTTGGCTGCACCCAAATCTTTCATTTCAAACTCAGCACTAAGAAGGCCTTTCAGATACTGAACATCATATTTCTTTCTTGCAGCTATCAGCATGTCATCCACATATAACACAAGATAGATGTATGATCCATCTTTCAGCTAACTGTTGTAAACACAGCAATCATAAGGACTTATGCTATAACCCAACTGGATCATGTACCTGTAAACCTTTTATACCACTTCCTAGGATCATGCTTCAGTCCATACAAGGACTTCATCAACTTGCATACAAAGTCTTCCTTCCTAAGAACTTGGAATCCTTCTGGCTGAGTCACATATATCTCTTTATCTACCTCACCATGTAGAAAAGTCGTCTTCAGATCTAACTACTCAAGTTCTAAGTGCTGTTGTGCCACCATTTCTAGTAACACTCTGATTGAAGCATGTCTGACTATTGGTGTGAATATCTCATTAAATTCCACCCATTCTTTCTGACTGAACCCTCTTGCAACCAAACGTTCTTTATACTTCACTCCTTCTGCCTCGGTTATTCCTTCCTTCTTCTTGAAGATCTATTTGCAAGTAACAACTTTGCTATCAACTGGATGTTTAACTAGATCCCAAGTCTGATTCTTCAATAATGACTCTATTTCATCTCCCATGGCAACAAGCCATTGAGATGCTTCAGAACCTGAAACTGCTTCCCTATAAGTAGAAAGTTCAAAGCCATCCAATTCATCTACAACTTGAAGTGCATATCCAGCCAAATCATCAAACCTATACCTCTTGGGAGGTATCCAAACATTGGATCTTCTAACTCTGCTGACAGCTATAATTTGCTGACCAATATTAGTTTGACGCGGAACTGACATTCGATCAGCTAACTGGCTTGGATTCAGTTCTAGTTCAGTAACCAGATCAGATGAGTGCTGACTTAGATCAGCTGAGTGTTGCATCTCAACTGAATCCATCTGAAGCTCCATCTTATTGTTAGAACTCTCAATTTCAGCACAGGTTTCAGACTCAGCAGTCTCTCTCACTGATGAACTAAGCATAGAATTTTCATCAAAAACTGCATCTCTGCTGAGAATAACTCTGTTTTTTGTTGATGACCAAATTCTATAACCCTTCACTCCATCAGCATACCCCACAAACAATCCTTTCTTGGCTCTTGGTTCCAGCTTCCCTTCACTCACATGATAATAAACTGTGCTTCCAAAAACCCTTAGAATTGAATAGTCAATAGGCTTGCCTGACCACATCTCAAAAGGTGTTTTGAGACAGATCCTTGTGTGAAGACTCATGTTGATTAAGTAGAAAGATGTTGTTACAACATCTGTCCAAAATCTCCTTGACAAACCATCATTAGAGAGCATACATCTTGCCCTCTCCAGAAAGTTTGATTTAGCCTTTCAGCTACCCCATTCTTTTGAGGAGTATTCCTAACTGTATGATGTCTGACAATACCCTCATTTCTGCAAAACTCATAAAACTCAATCCAGCAGAATTCCAGACCATTATCTATACGAAGCCGCCTGGTCTTCTTCCCCAACTGATTTTCAACTAGATCTTTTCATTGCATGAAGCTCTTGAATGCCTGACTTTTGTGGTTCATTATCACCACCCAAGTCATCCTTGAATGAATGACACAAAATATCTGTGACCACCAATGACTCAACCTTAGATGGCCCCCAACAATCAGAATGAATGCAATCAAGTGATGACTTTGTGTTGTGTACCCTTTTTGAGAACATGCCCCTATGAAGCTTCCCAAACACACAATGCTCACAAAAGTCTAGATGCTTGACTTTACATCCCCTAAGAAGATCATTCAAATAAAGAACCTGCATTCTCTTTTCACCCATGTGACCCAGTCTCATATGCCACAGTTTTGTAAGCTATGACTGATGAATCTCAGCAGATGCCACAGCAGCAGAACCAGTGATCGGCCTTTTCTAAGTGTCGAATCTCACCGGCAGTGAACCGGGTCAATTGTAGCATAGAATTGGTGAGTCAAGGTGTATCCCACAGGGAATCTGGTCTAGTACCAAAGTCGGTCTCGTCCCTAGTTCAGGTCAACACAAATATTGAACGTGGTGATTTGTCAGATCACCGATTCTACAAACTAAATATACAAAACAAAAGAAAGATCTAAAACTATATAAAAGAGATAGCCGAGCTATGATCCAATCTAATACTCACAAACCCTAGCTAAGTCCCGAGGCATTATTGCTTCACCTAAAAGTTCCCGATGTTAAGTAGGGTGTCGTTTCCTGGCTCTCAGAATAGACATTATTTCAATAATCTACCCTCCTATGTTAGGTTCAACAGTCCGCTGACCGGATTTAACTGACCTCACACAGTCTACGATTCATGAAACGCTCGACAATTCGATACAAAACCTCACACACAAAACCGAATCAGAACAACTCAGTCGGTTTCACAGGCTGATCCTAGAATCCCGGTTCCCGTATCCTCTCGCAAAATACATATGTAAAGACGATATGTGTGATACTATTATCAAATGGCCAATTTAACAAACGTGATACGAATAAGTTCTAGAACTACGGTAGCATCGAGAATCAACAGTTAAACATCAAGGACACCACATGAACAAGCTAAGGCTCGATTTCGAAGACTATCACATAACTCGACTATCGGGAAATTAGCTACTCATTCTATCAACAAAACAACAAGAAATCAACAAGAAAGATAACATAAATCAATATTGAAAGCAAGAACAAGAAAAGAAAACGAAATACCGAATATATTACGCCTAGAAAATCGGTTCACCGAACGAAATCCCGTAAATAACGCGTCAAGCTATCTCCGAAATCCTCCAGATTACAATGATCTACAACTAAACTAAGCTAATATATCTATAAACCTAATCTAAGCTAAGAAAAACGCAGAAAAAATGGTGAAAAACGAGTTGGGGAAGAAAAAGATGACTATTAGATCCAAAATGGGGTTTTTTTTAGTGTTTTGGCAGATCTGGACGCTAGGCGTGCACCTAGGAAAGTGCAGGCGCACGCCTAGAATTCTGAAAACATGGACTGAAACTTTTTGCCAAAATTAACTGCTAGGCGTGCGCCTAGCATTTGTCAGGCGCGCGCGCGCCTAGCTAACATACCCTCAGTAAAACGGCCATAACATTGTGTGTAGACCTCCGATTTGAGTGATTCAAAATGCGTTGGAAATATAATTCAATTGTCTACAACTTTCATGAAGATGTCCAGCCCAGAAAATGCCTCTAAGGTGGATCAAAATGCAGATCAATGGAAGGTATGGTTGTAGTACCAACGCGTTTTGATCCGTTTGAACGTTTAAGCTTCGGACACACATTCCAATCCTCATATATCGCCTTCCGGACATCTCGAACACCTAAGTCTTGTACAAAATCACAAAAAATACCACACATAATCCCTACAGGACACTAGGGTGACCGAGAGTGTATTAAAACACCGAAAAATAATGATATTTTAAGACTTTTCGTCCAAGGTCTCGAAATGATAACCAAGGTGTAAAATACATCAAAATACAATCAAATGTCTCCGGAAACGTATAAAACGAGGTATAATCGGGGTCAAATCACATAGAAAATGATATCTAATTTGACTCTCATCAACTACCCCCTACTTAGCGTTTGCTCGCCCTCGAGCAAAAATGAGCGATTCAATAATAAAGATGGAGTCAACATTGAAATCATACATTTAGTCTATAAGAATTGAAATGATAAAACACAAGTAAATGGCACAAATGCATAAGATTTAAGTTCAACCTTGTATTGAGAAAAAGAATGTGTGTGTGTGTGTGTAGCTTCTTCGACATTTGTCACCTACGACCGGTTTAGATTATAGACGTTTAATGTCCGAGGTTACACCATAGGCTTATACTTCATAAACATCTCCACTAATCAAGGTCTATCAAAGTCTAGTACGGTCGAGCAGGACTTGCAAAGTTATACCGTTAGGCTAGGGTTCGGGTAGCGAAAGGGTATTTACGAAAAAAATAGAAAAGAGAGGGTGCAAAGAGCTTTAACCGAGGTAAATATTCAAAACTCGGCTATCATTTTCTCTTCAATATTTCCGACTATTTACAACTTCGGAATCCAAACCCTAACTTCAACTTTTTCTTTCTTTTCTTCTACTCAACAAAACTATAGTACCATAGTCCATTTTTGGACTCATAACAAACTATAATTACATACACTCTGTTTTTTTCTTTTCTTTTCTCTTTTCCTTTTTTTTCTTATATACAACAAAATTCCGAACAAAACTAGAACCTACACATTGCTACACTCCTCATCCCGAATAACTCGTAAATCACGACTCCATACCATTACTTACGTCTCAACAATACCACGCAACATCGTAAAAATGTGCAGAACGAACAAGCTCAATTGCAAGGTAGTCAAGGATATGTAGACCGAAAGAATGTTAGGGACATCGATTTTCACGGGTTAGTAACACGAAAGGCTAGTTCGGGTGGCGGTCTAACCACCCTACAAAAGCCTTAGAGGGGTAACAGTGGATTAAACGTTTAGGTTGGCCTTTGGCTCTGATCGGGTCAAAATAAATGCCAAAACCGTCATCCCATACCTAACAACGACGACCTTTCTATTTCGCCTCGAAGTTACTAGTATAAGTTCTAGGTAACCGGGTCATTAATAGCTACCATAATCGTTCACTAGTCAAGGTGATTCATGAATTCGAAGCTAACATGATAAAACTATAACATTCTCAATACATGATCACAACACAAACCAAATGCATATATACAATCACTATATGATTAACAAAACAATACTAAAGGCTCAATGCATCACAAACAATGTCAAATCCATCAAAATTCTTGAAAACTGATTCATTTACACTAAAGGGATAACAATCACTGTGTATAACTCGTTCAACATGAAAACGAAACATTGAAGCTAAACCAACCACCCCCTACTTTAAAACCAAACACGAATGATAAGGGTAGAAAACTTAGCTTACAACCGGAAAAAGCACGAGTACGATCACGTGGCATCCATAAAAGTCCTCCCAGGGTACCTGTGCTAATATTGACAAGCAACACCAAAGATACGAGATACACAGGTATGGAGACAAAGAATCGAAACTAGACGGATCACCACAACTTATCAAAAACCAAAACACCACAAAAGCCCCCCCCAAACACATGTCCTCGGATTATATTACAACAAAACTTACCCAAGGTGTCATAAAACACACTAAAGAAATACAGTGAAGCACGAGGGGAAAAGAAAAGCAATAAAAACACATTCTAAGTTTATAGTCCTCAGCTCGACTTTCTACCCCCAACTATGTCAAGGATAGCTATACTAAAGGAGAGCAAACCGTTGCTTCTCCCTACAAAAATCATAAGAATTGAGCACCCCCTGAAAATGAAGTATGATAAATATGGGGCTCAATCCCCACCACCACAATTTGTTCGATCAGTCCATTGCACAGAACAACGAACTCACTTTCCCCGAACTGAAACATACTCCAACTAAAACGACTCAAGCACCAAGTACGAACATTTAGGCTCAACATCAACAACAAACCCAATAGGGTGCAACCCCTAGGAATAACAGTAGTGCTTGAAGAGAAAGGAATAGATGATTCAATAATATCAGGATTCATACCCTCTTCGTAGCATTACTCAGGGGTGACTTCAAGCAAAGTCTCACGTTCTCTCCTCTCCGCCAACTTTCTCTCGACAAATTGATCTACTTGAAGAGCTAAGTTCTGTATGGCTAGCTCCAAGTTCCGCATGTCTGTATGCATTGAAGTCTGGCCATTTAGAAGCTCTTGAAACTCCTCTTGGATCATTTCCTCCGTGTAAGTCTCTGATTCTTGAGGCGGAGGTGGAAGAGTATCGAGTTGTTGATCATAGTAACTTAGGGCATTATCCCACTCATTTCCATATGATGTGGTGTATGGGTTGAACTGGTAAAATGGTTGTGTTGGGTAACCCATAACACCGTAATTGTAATATCCGAATGGGTAAGGATAGGAGCCATAATTGTAGTATGGATTCATTATCTTCAAATTGGGAAACAACACGAACACAATCACGGTATCTTGTCACTACCATTACCGGAGTATGTAGTGTGATCACAACAACAACAAAGAAAACAAACTATACATAAAAAACAAGTAAGAAAAACGACCTGATCCTAAGAACTTAACGAACTTTCAAGATATCAACCCGATTCCCCAGCAACGGCGCCAGAAATCTTGATCGGCCTTTTCTAAGTGTCCAATCTCACCGGCAGTGTACCGGGTCAATTGTAGCCTAGAATTGATGAGTCAAGGTCATATCCCACAGGGAATCTGGTCGAGTACCAAAGTCGGTCTCGTCCCTAGTTTAGGTCAACACAAATATTGAACGTGGTGATTTGTCAGATCACCGATTCTACAAACTAAATATACAAAACAAAAGAAAGATCTAAAACTATATAAAAGAGATAGCCGAGCATGATCCATTCTAATACTCACAAACCCTAGCTAAGTCCCGAGGTATTCTTGATTCACAGTTCTTGATGTCAAGTAGGGTGTCGTCTCCTGGCTCTGAGGATAGACATTATTTCAATAATCTACCCTCATATGTCAGGTTCAACAGTCCGCTGACCAGATTTAACTTACCTCACACGGTCTACGATTCATGAAACGCTCGACAAGTCGATACAAAACCACACACACGAAACCGAATCTAAACAACTCAGACGGTTTTACAGGGTGATCCTAGAGCCCCGGTTCCCGTATCCTGTCACAAAATACATATGTAAAGACGATATGTGTGATACGATTATCAAATCTCCAATTTAACAAACGTGACAAGAATAAGTTCTAGAACTACGGTAGCATCGAGAATCAACAGTTAAACATCAATTTTTTTTGGTTAAAGGTAAAAATTTTATATAACCAAGGTATGCAAAGTACAAGAGATTACATCCTAATCATAAAAAAGAAATAAACTAACACTACACTAGTGTTGAGAAGAGGTTAGATTTGTTGATTCCAAGCCGCATAAGACCCCGAGGTTATATGCAACAAGAAACAACGACCACTAAACACATATCAACACCCTAAAATCATCAAAGGGTCATGTGAGAGCATAACTCACAGAGCATATCCCAAGGTGTGTAGAGAAACAAAATAATCTCATACATCCACCAACAAAACCTACTAGAAATCACAAAAGATATACAAAACCTAAACATTAAGGTGTAAAAAGTGTACAAGGAAATGCAGCTGCATTATGTAAAACATATGTGTTTTAATGCAAAACAACACATCATCAATCTTCGTAGGTACTCCACTGAAACCTCTTTCTGTTTCTCATGTACCAAATCCATTAAACAACCACGAAAACAGAGGCACATCTAGCCACATTTGCATGAGAAGTTCCCTGCATTTCCTCTTCATCCATCTAAGAGCAAAGATTATAGTTTCAGTCTTCTATTGATACCTAGCCACAACGACCTTGCCCCAAATCATACGAGGAGATTGGACACCTGAAAAACAGATGAGATGAGGCAGATTCATTCACCAATCCACACAAGGAGCAGAGTTTGTCATCAAAATGAAGCTTATCAGTAGTAAGCATAGCATGTTTCATGGCCATCCACAACAAAAAGCAGTGTTTTGGGGTGGCTCTAGGGTTCCAGACAAGTCTGTACCACCAAACCTTGGGACTTTGGTGCCTAAAGAAATCATAAGCTTTAGCAGGGGATAATTTGATACCAATGGACCAGTTAAACATCAATGACACCACATGAACAAGCTAAGGTTCGATTTTGAACACTATCACATAACTCGACTATCGGGAAATTAGCTACTCATTCTATCAACAAAAACAACAAGAAATCAACAAGAAATATAACATAAATCAATATTGAAAGCAAGAACAAGAAAAGAAAACGAAATACCGAATATATTACGCCGTAGAAAATTGGTTCACCGAACGAAATCCCGTAAATAACGCATCAAGCTATCTCCGAGATCCTCCGGATTACAACGATCTACAACTAAACTAAGCTAATATATCTATAAACCTAATCTAAGCTAAGAAAAACGCAGAAAAATGGTGAAAAACGAGTTGGGGAAGAAGAAGATGACTATTAGATCCAAAATGGGGGTTTTTATAGTGTTTTGGCAGATCTGGATGTTAGGCGTGCGCCTAGTAAAGTGCAGGCGCACGCCTAGGATGCTGAAAACACGGACTGAAACTTTTGGCCAAAATTAACTGCTAGGCGTGCGCCTAGCATTTATCAGGCGCGCGCCTAGCTGACACACCCTCAGTAAAACGGCCATAACTTTGTGTATAGACCTCCTATTTGAGTGATTCAAAATGATTTGGAAAGATAATTCAATTGTATACAACTTTCATGAATATGTCCAGCCCATAAAATGGATCTAAGGTGGATAAAAATGCAGATCAATGGAAGGTATGGTTGTAGTACCAACGCGTTTTGATCCGTTTGAACGTTTAAGCTTCGGACACACATTCCAATCCTCGTATCTCGCCTTCCGGACATCTCGAACACCTAAGTCCTGTAAAAAATCATAACAAATACCACACGTAATCCCTACAGGAAACTAGGGTGACCGAGAGTGTATTAAAACACCGAAAAATAATGATATTTTCAGACTTTTCGTCATAGGTCTCGAAATGATAACCAAGGTGTAAAATAAATCAAAATACAATCAAATGTCTCCGGAAACGTTTAAAACGAGGTATAAACGGGGTCTAATCACATAGAAAATGATAGCCAATTTGACTCTCATCAACCAACAATAGCTAACCCTTGAAGTATATACAAGATCCCTTTCTTGACTCCCTTGAGAACCACAACTGAGTTTTTAAGACACTCAGCACTCCACCTTCACCCTTGAAATTGAATCCTCTGCTGTCTAAAAAACTAAGAGATACCAAGTTCTTGGTCATCTATGGAACATGTTTAACTTCACCCAGATTACAAAATCTTCCATCCTCTGTCCTCAACTAAACTAAGCCAATCCCAGCTACCTTGCAGACCATGTTGTTTGTCATAGATATATGACCACCATCTATCTGCTGATAACTTGAGAACCACTCTTTGTGAGGGCAAATATGAAAGGATGCCCTAGAGTCCAGAATCCACAAATCAGTATGATGTGCTGACTCTCCTGCTACTAGAACCATATCCTTATCTGAGTCATGCTTTCAATCACTCAAAGCAATTGTGCGTAGCTCCATTCTCCTGCTGTTTCTTCCTCTTTGGACAGTTGGACTTCCAATGTCCCTGCTCCTTACAGCATTTGCAAACATCTGTGGACTTAGGGCCTTTGGACCTTGTCTTCTTGGAAATTCTTCTTCCTAGACTGCCCATGCATTTTCCACTGCTGCTACTGACTACTAGTCCAGTAGCCTGATTGTCTACCCCTGTTGCCTTATGTCTCAGCTTCCTAGCATGCAAGGATGACCTCACATCCTCCAAAGCCATTGTATCCTTCCCAACTGTGAAGGACTGCACAAAGTTCTCATAGGAAGCTGGTAATGAAACCAACAAAATCAACGCAGCATCCTCATCCTTAATCTTAACATCAAGTGATATTGTGTTCAGCTAATCAAGGTGATCTAACAACTGAGATCCCTCATGCATCCTCGGGCTGAATAGCCCCTGCTTCAGCAGCAACTTGTTGGTCAATGACTTAGTCATATACAAGCGTTGACCATAACTTGGCAGCGGAGTTTTCATCAGCAACTTTTGTGATAACATCATCAGACAAGCACAACATGATGTTTGAATGTGCTTTCTCCTCCAGACTGGCGTAATCTGCTGCACCGGCATCTTTTTTATCAGTTAAAGAAGTCCACAATGCTTGTTGCTTTAACAAGGCATGCATCTTGGTTTGCCACAAACTAAAATTGTTCCTCCCTGTAAATTTATCAATCTTCGCATTCATTGCTGACATCCTTTTTGCTAAAGAACATACATTTGATCACAGAATCCTAGCACCGGTCACTGGTCTTGGTGAAGATCAACTCCGTTCAACCTGCAATTTCTCTAAATCTATGAATCAATGCTCCAATACCATTTTGTTAATACACAGATGAGAGACTTGCACTCTAAAAAGATAAACTAGAATCAATGCAAACGTAAAAGAAGGCCAAAATTGACAAAACACTGAAACAAAAAGAACACAGAGATTTAACGTGGTTTCCGGCGTTGTGTCGACTACTCTACACAGAAAAAGAGATATTTTATTATGCACAAAGTTACAGGGATTTTCACACACATTGAATAGCTTACAACTTTGGTATTTATAGGCACAAATCCCTAAACCCTAGCCGCTATAAGATCTTTGTCGGAACTGTCATAAATACCCAGACGTGGACCCCAGCTTCAGCTGTTATGCACCAGATGAAACTCAACTCCAACTGTCTTTCTTAGACTTGTAATCAACTGATCAGATGTAGAACTCAGATGTATTGAGCAAAAACTCAACAAACAAAACTGACTACTAACTTCATAAGAAACTCAGTTGCACTTCACCGAACTGAATACATTTACTCAGCTGACCATCATTCTCAGCTCAGTTTCACAGATTAGTTCCACCAGTTTATTATTAGTTTAAGAGATCAAGTCACTTAACTGACAGAATGTCAAAATACTTGTCAACAAGAACTTGTTTCATTCTTGAGTCAACTTAGGGATGACAGAAATTAAAAGGATTTGGTAGTTTGAAAAAAAAAATTTGAGCGAAAAAGTGAGTATCTTTAGAAAGAAAAGAGTGAACTGCTAGAAAAAGCAAAATCTATTGGCATGATGGTAGCAAGTCCGGTAGTTCGTTTGACTAGAAGTTTCTTGCTAGGCACCCACCATTGCAAGTGTCCTTCTTGAGAATCTACATGGCCCGTGTATAAAAAATATATAAACAAACGTGATCCTTGAGTAGTACTCGGTGCTTAAATCCTTCCCAGCCTTAAGATATTCTTGATTTGTTTTGAGCTTATTGTTTGACAAGTTGAGATTACGAGACATGCATAATTTGATTCTTTTTACGATTTCAACATGATAAATTTATCCACACACACTTTGGCTCTACTACGAGATAGTGCTTAATGGATTACTGATGGATATGTGTTGACTATCATCTTATTTAGATTTCTTGAATGAGTCTGTTCTTATGTAGTTTGTAATTGTTTAGGGGTTTTTGATTGATTTAAAAGCTAAGTAGATGATAGTTGATGACGGTCAAACTGGTATCATATTTTACCATCAACTTACCCCGGATTTGTTCTCAATGGTTGTATTATGTATGAAATCATGGGTTAATTGGCTAAATGTGATTAAGTCACGTTTGGGTGGACTAATTTTGTATTATGTGTATTAACCATGTACTTTGTGTTATTTGTCGGAAATAGAAGCTACTATGTGTTTTATGGTTTTATTGATAGATGAATGATTATTTGGAGCATTATTTGGGCTGAATATGAGATTCAATTGATAAAGAAGTGAACGGAGCTGAAGTTGAAGTATTTTGAGCCAAGATTAGACTCAAGAATTTGATTGGTGATCATTCAACGCCGTTTATAAAGCCTTACATGGAGGATTGGGCTTGAACTTCTACATGAAATTTGTAGGGATTGAAACAAGTATTTCAGCGCACTTTGAATCACCCAAATTGGAGTTACGGAAGCCAAGTTATGGTCCAAATACCGAAGTTGTGCGGTTCAAGAAGCCCGACGCGGCGGACCCGGCTCTTGACGCAGCAAGCCTGAGGAAAAATGGCCATAAACGCATTTTCTTGTCCTCCAAAGATTAGGTTTTCCCATAGGTTGGTTTATACACCTTATATAAAGCCATTAGGGCTACGAATTTTTATTCTCAACCATTCTCTCATTCATTCAAAGATCTATCCATCAATTAGATACAATGTCGTCTTTTGGTGATTAAAGCTTTTGTTTTCTTGAAAATAAGTCATTAATATTTCATTATTTAATTGTGTTTGGTTTATGTTCATCATGGATCAATTCGAACCACCGGAGAGAGAGAAATGAGGAGTAGAATCGTTCTTCGTCATGGGTAACATATATTCTAATGTTTTATTTCGTATCTTAGATTCATGATTGTTCTTGTGATAGATCTAAACTATACTTGCAATTAACCAAAGTATGTAGAAATTAATCAAACCTTAATCCTGATTATTTGATTAGTTAATATGAAAACACAAAATTATAAGGTTGCGCCGTTCTCGACGCGGCGGCGGTTTTTACAGACGCGTCGAGACACCTAGTAAACCCTAATTCTATAGTTCAGCGTCAGCTACATCTGATCGACATGGTTAATTCATGTCTATTTAGATCTGGCCAATCTGATATTCATATTCGTAAGCTAGCATGATGAAGTATTACTGAAGTGTTAGCTAGGAAGTAGTCTGGATCGATCTTTAGGTACGTTCCAGTCATTGTCGATGGATGCCTAAGGAGGTTCTAGGTCTTGAGCCGGCACTCCCTAATCTTAATGCATGTGGTGTTAATACAGTTTAAGTTAGATTAACTACACATAGACGTCTATTGTCCTTACAATGGAAGTATACAAGTTTAGGGGACTGCACCCGTAGCTTAATTACACATATAATGCGGATCATATATAATTATGGGTTAAGAGAAGATTAGTTGTGAATAGTTTGGTTAATGCCCTTTCAATATATGATTGATTCTTGGTTTATTTACATCCATTTTATTTACTTTTCCTTTATGTTGGTCATAGACCACCCTTCTGGTTGACCTATAAATTATGGTTGTGTATAATGTAATTAAATAATAGTCTCTGTGACATCGACTTTGACTCGGATTGCTATACTACGATTGACTTAGTCCTCTTGCTAGTACAAGCGCTTTACACGCGATCAAGTAACAATAACAGTAACAATGCCTTACCCATTACTAGATCTTGAAATGCAGTAACACCGCAATTCACATGATTTTTTTACAGTAACACTACCTTAATCTCTCCCATTTTGCATTGGCATACTCATCAACAATAATAGTAACAATAATATTTACAGTAACACATGGATACTCATTACTATTTCTCATTAACAATGCTTGATTTATTACTAGATCTTTAAATGTAGTAACAAAACACTTCTCATTACTATTTTATAGTAACACTGGCATACTTATTACCATTTTTGCAATGCACTACCTTAATCTCTAATATTTTGCATCGCCAAGATATTTACAATAATGCAGATCCATACTCATTACCATATCTTCAGATGCAACAACACAACAATTGTCATTACTCTTTTACAGTAACAATAAATAAATATAGATTCCAAGACAGTAACAAGTGCATAATGAACATTATGTTACAGTAACAGTCAATTAACTACTGATTACTATGAATTCTCAGTAACAATTCTACAATATCTTCTAATTTCTCTTAAATTAAACAATAGAGAAGGAGAAAACTGACATGCATTACAATTTTACTGATTTTGTAGAAACAATTTCATTTAATTAGTAGATATAGTCAAAATTTGCAAGAGATAAGAGAGAATCGAAAAATTTCACAGTATCTCAGTTCTGAGATCTTACCTTTGTTGTTGTTCATCTTGCTCTTCTTCGGTTTTCTTGTCAGAGCTTCTTTTTCTTTTACCCATTGTGTAAGAATTTCTGCAAATCTTCCATGTAGATGCTTCTAGCTTGCAATTAATTGATAAATTTATCAAAAAAACTGTGTAATGTAACTGGAAATTTTGGTGGAATCGTGCTTTTCTATAACTGATTTCTCCAAATTCGCTACGTCGTGAGGGTGGGTTTTCGGATGTTCTTTCGTCGTGGTTTTTCCGTTTTTCTTGCGTCGTTGTTTATGTGGAAGGGTATTTTTGTTCGGTATTAAAAAGTGGATTTTAGTCGGAGGCCTTACCCCCTGTGTAAGAATCAGAATCTGTAATCACAACCCGAACCGAACTCCGAATCAGTCGGACCAATTCATTCCGGATATGAGTGTTAGTAATATCATCCACAACGGAAGCGATTTTAAGGATCTAGATCTATAAATTACACGTAATAAAATAAACTAGATCTATATCTACAAGGGTGTTGTAGAACATACCTCTTGAATCTCAAAATTCAAGTTGAAGAACCGCAATAGGATGAACGAAGGAAAGCGTGAAGAGCACCACGATCTTCCATACGTGTGATCCAAGCAACTCCCGGTGGAAGGAAATTCTCGACTCGAACCCTTCCGATATGCTACCCGGAAAAAACCTCCAAGATTTTTTCCCCAACCCTTGGCCGAAAATTCTTCCCTCTAATTTGCAAGAGTGGTCGAAATTTTTATTGTGTATGTTAAGGCTTGGAAGAACTCTCTTTATATAGGAGAGTAAAACTTAACCTCCAAGGATTTTTATTTTGCAAATAAATAATCCACTAAATAAAAGATAATTACATAATATTCTAGAAAAAATCTAGAATAATATTTATCTTTATTTCTTACCATAAATATTTATCCAATAAATATTTTATGCACATGTCTTATTAATACACAAGAAAATAATTTCTTGTTCCATAATAAAGAGGGGGGGCGAAATTTACATATATTGACCTAGTCAATATTAATTTTGCCATCACACAATAATTGGGCCAAGATTATGGAAAATGTCTTTTCCACATATTTAATTATTTAGCCCAACTAATTTAATAGTCCACTAAACAATTAATTCACATATCGTTTTAATAAATGTTATTAGGATTCGACGTCCGAGAATAGCTATGCTATATTAGGAGGCACGTCGGGGACCATGGACTAATAATCAGCGGCTCCGATAAATCAAATAAATAATTATCTTACGAACGAGAATAATTATATTCGATAAATCAATCACAGAATATGCCACCATAATCCCGTGATCGCACTCCTCCGATTAAAAGATTATATTTATCTCCTCACGAGAATAATAATAAGCGTCCATTGATATAATCATTACATATGGATTAATCCTCCATAGATATTTCATTCTAAATCGGGAAGTTACCGTTAACCCTTTTAGAACATCTTATCCTTATTTACCATTAACCCCTAGTGATCAATTAATTCATACAACTCACTTTGGTAGCTAATCGATTGTAATATGAACTCGCATCGATCGATCGGTTTCTAGGATTAACAAATAAAGGAATCGTCTATCCGCTTCGTAGAAATGGAAGGAATGGATTCCGTATCTGTGATAACACGGACTACTCACTCAATCCAAATTACAATGCCAGGATGGGGTAATTCGGACCACAGACTCGGTGTAAGCCTTAACCGTCAAGTCAAACTTCATACCGATTCAAGCGGTTGATCGTGATCACCTCGGGATTAAGATATATCCATAAATATGATCATCCATTGATTCGATAAGACTTCTCGATTACGGAATTATATCGTGAACTCTAATCAAATCGGTCCAAATTTCTATATGATATATCTATCATATATAAATGCCCCACTAGGTTCTCTTAACCGAAAGTCCGGATAAGACAATCACACCTATTGTGTTCTGGGCGCATTAATAGCACGTTAAAGGAGAGACCCGATACTCTAGATTAACTTCACTATGGGCTAATTATATTTTAAGTACATCTTCACTAACTCAATCCTCCTGTGTATATCCCATACACTGAGTTAAGTGATTACATAAACGATATACTTTAGGGTTTTCTGTAGTGTAAATACTATTGTCACATCGGTGAATATGAGAATAATAAATATGAATAATAATATCATTTCATTTATTAAATAAAACAATTACAAAATTGTCTTTCGGGCATCACACCTAACAATCTCCCACTTGCACGAAAGCATGTGATTAATTGTTTTAGAGCACACCCTATTATTTAAAAAATACAGCAAACTATCACTCCCACTTGCTCTAAAGCAAATGAGACATGTCTCTAATACCTATAGTCTCCAAGTGTCGACTAAAAGCTTCAATCGACAGCGTCTTGGTGAATGGATCAGCAGGATTATCGGCGGAGGCGATTTTCTTGACGGAAATGTCCCCTCTATCGACAAAATCGTTGATCACCCAGTATTTTCTCTCTATATGCTTCGACTTACTGTGCTTTCGAGATTCCCTAGAGTTGGCAATGGCCCCATTGTTATCATAATAGAGAGTAATAGGATCTTCAGCATTCGGGACAACGCCTAATCCGCTGATGAACTTTCTTAACCAAACTGCTTCTTTTGCTGCCTCCGAGGCCGCTATGAACTCAGCTTCCATTGTTGAATCGGCTGTGCGGGATTGCTTTTGGCTTCTCCATTCAACTGCACCGCCACCAAGCGTAAACACTGAACCAGAGGTAGATTTTGAATCATCTCTGTCTGACTGAAAGTCAGAATCGGTGTACCCCGTTAACTCCAAACTCCCACTCGAATAGACGACCATATAATTTCTGGTTCTCTTCAAATATTTGATGAGATTCTTTCTGCTTTGTCAAAGGCGGTTGCCCTCGATTTGATGAAAACGGTGACTAAACCAACGCCGTAACAAATGTCAGTCTCGTACACCTCATGGCATACATAAGACTACCAACACCGAGGCATATGGCACTCTTCCCATAGCCCGACCTCTTGAGGAGTTTGAGTCCCCGAGTCTTAGAGAGGTAAACGCCGTGACGGGTTGGTAGAAAACCCTTCTTTGCGTTCTCCATATCAAGCGTGCCAAAGACCTTATCTATATAAGTTGCTTGGGACATGAGCCAACATCCTGTTCTTGCGATCCCTTATAATTTGGATCCCTAGAACATAACTCGCTTCTCCCAAATCTTTCATTTGGAATTGCGTGGTCTACCAACTTTTCACGTCGGACATCATCCCCTTATCGTTGCCAATTAGGAGTATGTCATCAACGTACAACACTATAAATACAACACTATCTTTGATAACCTTCTTGTACACACAAGATTCAAAGCAAAGTGTTGTTGAAATCATAAGACTTGATCGTGTGATCGAATCTATGATACCAGAACGAGATGCTTGCTTCAACCCATAAATGGATCTCGAGCAACTTGCACACCATGTGCTCTCGACCTTCTTCAATGAATCCTTACGGTTCTTTGCATATAGATTTCCTCATCAAGAAAGCCGTTTAGAAACGCTGTCTTAACATCCATTTGCCGATTTCATAATCCGGACATGCAAACAATCGAAAGGAGGATGCGGATGGTTTTCATCATGGCCACGGTGAGAAGGTTTCCTCGTAGTCTATACCCTCTCATTTGTGTGTAACCTTTGCTACCGGCCGTGCTTTGAAGGTTTCGACCTTCCCATCTACTCTTCTCTTTCGCTTGTAGAGCCATTTACATCCAATGGGCCTTTCACCCCGAGGAAGTTCTACAAGTTTCAGACCGAGTTAGAGTACATAGACTCCATCTCTTGATTCATTGCGTCAATCCATTTATCCTTATCGTGATCCAAAGAAGGCCTTCTTATAGGTCGGAGGATCATCTTCCACCCCATCGAAGCGACTACGTTTGCCTCTAAATCCATGCCGCATCGAGCCGGTGGCGAACCACTCGCAAATGACGTCTGCGGGTGGAACAGAATGTCGGAAGTGATTGTTGTATTATTAGTGTTGTTTACAGGAACATCAGCAGCCACAATAGGCCTAATGTCATCGGAGAGTAATTCCTCTAGTACAATTTTACTTCGAGGTCGGTGGTCTTTCATATAACTTTCCTCCAAAAACGTAGCGTTAGTCGAGACTAGCACTTTGTTATCTTCCGGATCGTAAAATAGACCACCACGTGTTCCTTTTGCATAGCCTACAAACAAACATACTTTCGTACGTGATTGTAGCTTGGTAGTCTTGTCCATCAACACATGTGTAGGACAACCCCATATGCGGAAGTGACGCATGCTTTCGCGATGTCCCGACCACATCTCAATGGGTGTCTTTTCGACAGACTTTGACGGTACTGCATTCAAAATGTAGACCGCTGCTTCTAAAGCATAACCCCAAAAGGATATAGGTAGTGAGGCGTAGCTCATCATTGATCTAACCATGTTAATCATTGTCCTGTTTCTCCTCTCAGCAACTCCGTTTTGCTGAGGTGTCCTAGGCGCTGAACGTTGTAAACAAATTCCTTTTTCAGCCAAGTAGTCAATGAACTCAGTATCTAAATACTCACCTCCACGATCCGAGCGAAGGCATTTCAACGACTTGTCTAGTTGCCTTTCGGCTTCTGCTTGGAACTCCTTGAACTTTCCAAAAGCCTCGGACTTCCTATGCAGCAGATAAACATAACCGAATCTCGAGTAGTCATCAATGAAAGTCACAAAGTACTTGTATCCGCCTCTAGCTTGTACGTTCATCGGACCACAAAGGTCTGAATGCACTAAGTCTAGAGTTCCCGTGGCTCTATTACCCTTTGATGAGAAGGGACGCTTAGTCATTTTTCCCTCCAGGCAACACTCGCAGACTGGAAGTGTGTCAACAGATGACTCTCCTAAGGCTTGAGCCTTTTCTAGTCTTTTGAGTCTTTCCAAGGAAATATGGCCGAGCCTTAGATGCCACAAGTATGTTTTATCTTCTTTTACTTGAGAAACTTTCTGCCTTTTAGCAGATCTTTGATGAGCAGTTTTAAACATTTCAGTATTAAGTAGGGGAGCTTTATGTGGTCTTACAAAATATAAACCGTTTTCATTTATAGTTGAACATAATTCAAAGCCATTCTTCGAAATAACAAATTCACCATTCAAATTTGAAACAGAAAATGATTGTTCAACTAAGGCAGAATGAGAAATCAAATTTCTCCTGAAATTGGGAATAAAATAAACATTGTCTAAATGTAAAATTCTATTATTAAAATGCAAGTCCACAGCTCCCACTGCTTTAGCCGAAATGAGCGCCCCAGTGCCTACTCGCATCACTTGAGAACCCTCTTCCAGCTCTTCATACGAACTAAGAATCTGCAATGAAGAACATACATGGTTAGTAGCTCCAGTATCAAGTATCCGAGTGGACACATCTTTAGCTACATTAAAAGATTCCAAGAATAGTAATTCCAAATTACCTTTCTTATCTTTCCCAAATGATAGCCTTGATCTTGCCATCTTTCACATCACGAAGATATTCGGACAATGGCGTTTCAAAGTGTCCTACCTCCTTACTGATAAAAGCATTTGCCCTTGGGCTTGGCGCAAATCAACTTTCTTGGCTTTCTTTTTCTTCATTGGCTTGGGCACAGGTGCAACATTTCCCTTCTTCTTTGGTTTAGCCTTAGGCTTGTTTGAAGACTTGGCCGGCCATATTGGCTTGACTTTCTTATCCCCTACTTGGACCTTATCTTTCGATAGCAGGCCCTCGTAGATAGTCGAGTTCATTCAAAGATCTCGTGTCATGGTCAACTCATGTTTTCCCATCGACATCGAGTTTTGAACAGGATAAACTCGAGGAGTCAACGATTACAAAATCATTGAGACTTGAGTTGCTTCATCGAACATTGATCCATGAATACCGGCGTCATTGAAGTAACTGATCATATTCAAAACATGACCATTCACTGCTTGACCTTTCTTCAATTTCGTGTTAACATCCATCCTTATGGCATCGTGTCTTGCTTGATTGCTAGGTGATCCAAACATCGAAGTAAGTTTCTGTATGATTTCTCCTGCGGTCTCAAACTCTTCAATCTGGGTCCTAATAACCTCCGACACTGCCGCCAGGATGATCCCACGAGCCCGGTTATCTGCCTCGATCCAGCGATTACGCTGTTCGATCTCAGCTTTACCAGGTTTTTGGATCGCCACCGTAGGGCATTCAGAAGTGAGTACATGTTGCACATTCTCATATGTGAGTACCACGTTTAAGTTACTCTTCCATTTCTTAAAGTTGTTTCCCGTTAATTTTTTGAACAAGAAAGAGAAATTTGAGCGAGACATTTTCTTTGAAAATAAAATGACATGTATTAATTCAAGTTTAACACTACTATATAAGTTTATTTTAGGAATTGTAAACTAAAATAAGTCTACTCTACCATTCCAAGGTTTTAACCTCGCATCTCTGCAGCGCCGCCTTAGGGTAGGTCAAAGAGATGACGGTTAAATCGAGACAATCTCATCAATGAATAACTTGTGAGAATCGAACATCCCACGAGAATCGAACATCCCTTTATTCATTGATTACCTTCCTTTTTTAGCCTAGATATTATCAAAAATATCCTTTATGAGTGTGACCTACTATATCGGATCTCTTAGGCACGCCCGAGTATGCCGTCTTAGGATAGGTCGGTGACCCGACGAGTACCCGTAAATCCTATCCTTTCGAGAGACCAAGCCATGAATGTTGATAGGGGTGAACACCATCCTTAGGGGACGAAATCAAAGCGCCTCGGCGTCACCCTTCTCTCACTTACTTGTATCTATAGTAGAGGCCGTGGGGTTGGTACTGTCGCCTCCCGCTCCCACTCAATATTTTGGAAGTGGTGGTGGGTTAACTAACCACGTCTTTTTGATGTTAACATAAAAGTACATCAAATCATGGATTCCGAATGGTGTCGGTAACGTAGGCAAGCCTACCCGTCCTATTCGTTGGAACATATGTGACAGTCGGACGAAGTCGGGTCAAGAGAGCCCCATTGAGATTAGAAGGAATCACCCCTCCGCTCGTTGGTGAAGCTTAGTCTTGCCGGACCCCCGTGCATACATCACACTAGGAGGGTTAAGTCGGTCGAGCCTAGCTCAGTTGACCACCCAACCTATAGGCGAACCGTTTTTATCCAAGATTTATTGTTCTTTTACCATCATTCAATCTTGTAGACACTACGAATTGAAAACGTGATCTCGTTTGGGCTTTAAGGCGGTTCACCGAGAACACACACCGAAAGGCTTAACGATTTCATAACCCGTCCTCGGATCTTTAATTAGTTACTAAATTAATTAATTACCACGTATTAATTAAATTTCAACTAACTACGCGAGTTTGTATACATGCCTATTTTAATTACCAAAATTAAAGTTCTACATGTATGCATGGAGTGGATTTATGATATGATGCATGTCATGGCAATTCCGATTTTATATCTATTTTATGATCAAACACATAAAAAATAAATTGCGGAAAATTTAAACACCGAGATGAATTGTTGCACTTCGTATCTAATCTATCCTAGGAAAACAGATAAATTACATAATCTATGTCTTGAGTCTTGATCTTTGAATCTTGAACTCGAACCGCCGGATCACGAACCACGAACACCCGAGAGGAGAAAAGGTCTTTTTAATTAAATAAATCCAATTTATTATAATTAATCATATATATATATTTTATTATATGCGGCTGCTAATAATTATTTTCCAAAAATAAATTTTTTTTTTTTTTCTGCTATGCGGCTGTTTACCAAAAAAGATTTTCCAAAAAATATATCTTTTTTTTTTCTTTTCTCTTTCTTTCCAAAAACGGCAGTAATATTAGATGGAAAAAAAATTAGGTTTACCAAAGATTTCATGCAGCCGCATGCATTAAAACAACCCTAGCCGCAATTTATTTATAAACAGGACTTATAGCGACGCTTTTCAGCGTCGCAGAAACTCCTGTAGCAGTTTTTAATAAAATTTTATCCGTTTATCCTCGTTCATACCTTGGGTTTCGCCTTGATCTTCAAATTTTCCAGCAAGATCTTCATCTTTTCCAGCCCGGATATTCAAAATTACAATAAAAGATGCTACTTTTACATATAAATTTCAAAAATTGACATAAATAAATACAAATCCTATGCTCAATTGTTACTAAACAAATGAGCTACAATAGATCTAACGAGTAAACAGTACCAACCCCAATCCATCTCTTCAACCAAGACATTCATAACATAAAAAATAATCATGCATGCGTCGGCCCCTTTTTAAAAAAATTGGGACAAAAAAAAAATCTACATGTTTTACCACTCCTAGATCTAATATTTTATACGTAAATATAGATCACCATGGCTCTGCTACCACTGTTAGTAATATCATCCGCAACGAAAGCGATTTTAAGGATCTAGATCTATAAATTACACGTAATAAAATAAACTAGATCTATATCTACAAGGGTGTTGTACAACATATACCTCTTGAATCTCAAAATTCAAGTTGAAGAACCGCAATAGGATGAACGAAGGAAAGCGTGAAGAGCACCATGATCTTCCGTACGTGTGATCCAAGCAACTCCCGATGGAAGGAAATTCTCGACTCGAACCCTTCCGATATGCTACCCGGAAAAAACCTCCAAGATTTTTTCCCCAACCCTTGGCCGAAAATTCTTCCCTCTAATTTGCAAGAGTGGTCGAAATTTTTATTGTGTATGTTAAGGCTTGAAAGAACTCTCTTTATATAGGAGAGTAAAACTTAACCTCCAAGGATTTTTATTTTGCAAATAAATAATCCAATAAATAAAAGATAATTCCATAATATTCTAGAACAAATCTAGAATAATATTTATCTTTATTTCTTACCATAAATATTTATCCAATAAATATTTTATTCACATCTCTTATTAATACAAAAAAATAATTTCTTGTTCCATAATAAAGAGGGAGAAATTTACATATATTGACCTAGTCAATATTAATTTTTTGCCATCACACAATAATCACAAGCAAGATTATGGAAAATGTCTTTTCCACATATTTAATTATTTAGCCCAACTAATTTAATAGTCCACTAAACAATTAATTCAGTATATCATTTTAATAAAGTCCAATAAGAACTAAATTAATATTATTAGGATTCGACGTCCGAGAATAGCTATGCTATATTGTGAAGTGCGTCGGGGACCATGGACTAATAATCGTGACTCCGATAAATCAAATAAATAATTATCTTACGAATGAATAATTACATTCGATAAATCAATCACAGGAATATGCCACCATAATCCCGTGATCGCACTCTTCCGATTAAAAGATTATATTTATCTCTCACGAGAATAATAATAAGCGTCCATTGATATAATCATTACATATGGATTAATCCTCCATAGATTTATTTATTCTAAATCGGGAAGTTACCGTTAACCCTTTTAGAACATCTTATCCTTATTTACCATTAACCCCAGTGATCAATTAATTCATACAACTCTTTGGTAGCTAATCGATTGTAATATGAACTCGCACGATCGATCGGTTTTAGGATTAACAAATAAGGAAGCTGTCTATCTCGCTTACAGAAATGGAAGGAATGGATTCCGTATATGTGATAACACAGACTACTCACTCAATCCAAAGACAATGCCAAGATGGGGTAATTCGGACCACAGACTCGGTGTAATCCTTAACCGTCAAGTCAAACTTCATATGCGATTCAAGCGGTTGATCGTGATCACCTCGAGGATTAAGATATATCCATAAATATGATCATCCATTGATTCGATAAGACTTCTCGATTACGGAATTATATCGTGAACTCTAATCAAATCGGTCCAAATACTATATGATATATCTATCATATATAAATGCTCCACTCAGTTCTCTTAACCGAAAGTCCGGATAAGACAATCACACCTATGTTGAAATAGTGTCCTAAACCCAATCGGGTTGGACCGGATCCGACCGGTCGGATCATTTCTACTATTTCTTTATGTTTATACATATATAAAATGGCTTTTACATTTGTCATATATATGTTCTTTTAAAGGACCAATTATGAATTGTTATATGATGCGTCCTTAGTATTAAAGCGTGATAGAGAAACCATGATAGCGATTATGGTTGATGAGATCTCTAATCACTTTAATAAGTTTGATACTTAAATGTCTCTAGGCGATGTAATATTAAGCAGGACATTGATAGTATAAGCAGACTAGCACGTATTAGATGTCTTCGTCTTTAAGGCGGAGGATAGATCTCGTCTATCGAAGTGTAGAGACACTTGACCGTGACGTGGGCGTGTATTAGAGAATGCGTCGTTAGGTCGACCCACTTACACGGATAAGTGTCACACTATGTGGCGGTTGTGTAATTATCCTTTTGACCGAGTCTTCATGGCATCACGGTGTGGATTGTCATGCTTTGACACTATTGAGGTTTCCACAGCCACGGGGCGATCATGCGGTAGTGATTGGGTATGATCTTTGAAGCATCGCGGAGTATACATGATTGGTCGTCCGGGAATCGCGTATCTATGATTGGGATCGAATATCCGA
This sequence comes from Gentiana macrophylla, assembly GCA_026214975.1. Lineage (NCBI taxonomy): Eukaryota > Viridiplantae > Streptophyta > Magnoliopsida > Gentianales > Gentianaceae > Gentiana > Gentiana macrophylla. The sequence continues at coordinate 83,868,802 of CM047809.1, read as the reverse complement.
AATGGCCTTCTTATAAGGAATGTCTTACTCTCGTGAATCTTTGCAAAGTGGGAGTAAATGAGTTACCGAGAGAGCTTGATATCCAGATTATAAGATACGGTCGTTGATGTTTTGACACTCGACTAATGACCGTATGGATATTATTACAAATGATAGGATTGTAAGTTACACAGTAATCTGTTTCACATGAAAGGTAGTAGTCATTGCATTTGACTCTTCCGATGATTCGGGGTCACGGTGTGTTGCTAGACGCTATCCCGTGATCGTTAGGCATGAAGGGCATTTTAAGTAATTTGCACTTTGTGTCTACGGCCAACATATTCGGAAGCCTATCGGGTCACACACATAAGAACATCTAGCCGGATTAAAATGTGGTTATAGATGATAACTAAATAAGGAAAGTTTATCTCGAGACTATAAAGGTTATAGTGGTAAATTAATATGGTGGAATTTATTTATTATGAATAAATTAAATACAAGATATTAATTATGTTGATTAAATAAAAATATATATATTATATGTATATGGCCGAAAAATATGTGTTTGTGACACACATAGATTTTGCCAAACTATTTGATCATGTTATTATTAATTAAATATATGGCCAAAGATTGTGTGTGTATTGACACACGTGAATTGGCCATAATGTGGCGCCATCTTTTGTGTATTTGGATACATTTGGATTTATGATTTAATTAATAAGATTACCATAATATTAATATTAGATATTAATAGATTTTGAAAAAATAGATTTATGGTAATAAGATTAATATTCAATATAAGATATTGACAATATCTTTGAAATATTTAATATAAGATATTAAATTAAATGAGATAAATCAATCAATTATATTTTCCTTATTTTATTGGGAAAAGGTTTTCTTCTCCTCCACACCTAGTAGGGGCGCCCCAACCACTATAAATAAGAGGGGGGTGTCAAGCTCTTTTGTACATCACAATTGCAAGAGCTCATAGTTCTTGTGTAAAATAGAGAGCATCCTATGAGAGTTGGAGAGAGGAAAAAGGGGCGGTCTAAGCAACCGGAGTTTTCAATAGCAATCCATGATGGGATTCGGCGGTCGTTTCATGTGGACTAGCGGCAGAGGCCGAACACTTGGGCGGCTCTATGCAGAACTACTCTCTTAGGACGGTCAAAGCGTCGATCTTATAGATCAACCAAGGTAACCACCGCTTTAGCTTATTTGTTTATTGCTTAAACGAAGTCGATCTTGGGTAAAAGGAAATCAAATTTTGAATTCATTGCGCGTTCCAGCGTAGATTTCTACTACGGTGGTATCAGAGAGAGCTTCGAGCTTAAGCAATAAGCATGTTATTTTGCGTAGTTAATTTTATCGTTTTAAATCATGTAATTAAAAGATGAAAGATTTTAGATTCGCAAAACGATACACGAAAAGAATAAATAAATAAAAATTAAAAAAAAGGGATTGGGTGGTGCTCGGCCGACTGGCGGCGGCACCACCACCGTCCGGCGACGGCGGCGGCGGCGCGCATATATTTATCATTTGTCGGCATGGTCGCGATGGTCTCTTTCTTTTTGTTTTGTGTATTTTGTGTTTCTATATGGTTCATGGTTGTGATTGGTAATTCGTTTTGTTTAGTTGTGTCATATGGCTAACCAATGGTTCAAATAGTTTGGTAATTTGGGATGCCACATGACATTAAAATAATAATGGCCTTTTCAAACTTTGTTTGGAATAGGCTAAGCCTTTCAAATATTTGATTTGGAATAGGCTGAGCACAAGCCACTTCTAAAATTTTGATTTTGAAAAGTGGTGAGCCTAAACCAAAATTATTTGGCCTTTCTAAATATTTGATTTGGAATAAAGCTGAGCCTTTTCAAATATTTGATTTGTAAAAAAGGCTAGGCAAGCCACTTCCAAAATTTTGATTTTGGAAAGTGGCTGTGCCTGCCAAATTAGTTTAGGAAGATGCGCTTTTAGTTTAGAAACCGAAGGCATCCCTTTGATTAGGAATCAAAAGGAAAGAAATAAAAGAGACTTAATTTTAATTTATTTTTAGAATAGTTCTAATTTATTAAAATTAAAATTAAAATCGTTTAAAATTAATCGTTAATTTTATTTCGATTAAAATCATTTAATTAATTAAATGTTAATTAGTTAATTGATTGGATAAAATTATTTAATAGATTAAATGTTAATTGATTAATTAAGACGCAAGTAGTTAAATTTTAATTTTATCTTTTTCATAAGATGTTATCGTATGGATTAGATATAGTAGATATAATATGATTATATGGAATTCGATTGATCGTGGACTCGACCGATAGGATAGATGTGAATGATTTAATTTTCTGTTGGTTTAAAAATTGTCCAGCCGTTATGAAGAACGTGACCTAGTTTATTTTCTGCATTTTATCCCATTTCCGTTAGCTCCCCCGTGTGCGCGGGTGTATTTATTTTATTAGATAGAATTAAATGTAACAAGAATGGAGAGTAAGAAGATGAAGACCAAAGAAAGAAGAAAATAAAGATCACATTGGAGAATGGAGCATTAAAGATCCTATTGGAGGTTCTTAGCATTACCCTTAGATTGTGACCCGTGGTTTAAATCGGTTTGTATTGAAACCGCACTCTAGGAAAAGTCCATGATCATACCGGTTACTTTACGCATTTATTTATTTTGTGCTTGTATTTATTTTATATGATACGATAGATGCATGAATAGGCACGATCTAGATAAATGTGTAGGATATATATCTATAGAGATAGATATAATTGATGACACCGAAATTAAAATTAATTAAGTGAATTAATTTACGAAAAATACTTCCACAACAAAAATCAAGTCGAAAAATTGTCTCCCAATATTATAGCGCAGTGAAGAGCCTTTGTTCGGATCCAACTGATCGGCCCTCGTCGGGAGTTGACCTACCACGGGTCTATCGTCGTTATTGAGATATGATCGTATGAGATCTCGCGAATATTGGGTTATGACTTGACTAGAGTATTACGGTGATTGGCCTCGTCGGGACCGCCTTATTCTAGAGGCAAAGGGTTGACTACCACATAAAGATGTGAATTGTCAAAGAGTTTACTAGTCAACCACCAAGAGTCACATAGAGATGTGATTGGTAAGTGTTACATACCTTTCGAATTATTCGGTTGATCGGCCTCGCGTCGGGAATCGGGGTAACGAGATGGGATCTTGGCCACTAAAGAATTTTGAAAGATTCTTGAAAGTCAATTGGGAGTAGTTGACTAGTGGGAGCAAAATCATAAATCAAAAGACCATTTTTGATTTTGCGTGTATAAACAACAACACTCTTTTATTTTCATTTTTATGTTGTAGTTTTAGCAAACTTTATATTTATGTTTTATTCTCGATTAGTAAAACCAAATTATGACTATTAATTTTGAGAAACGTTCTCAAATATGGTTAAGTAATTTTAATCCTTTTAAAATAAGCAATGACATGAACCATCCCGTTATAGTAGTTAGAGACAAGGAGATTACATAATTGATGCAGTGCTCCGAGACTTTAATTATTAATGAAAGCGGAAGCTCATGATATGATTAAATCATTTGAAATAAGTTTCAACGAATTAGTCATATATTGGATACGATCCAAGATGATCATTCAGTCATACGATGACAATTAATTCAAACGTTGGATAAGAATGACCACATCCAATTTTGGAAAGGTTGTTTTCAAAATTGTAAGATTTAAGTATCGACTTAATTCTATCATTGCTTGAAGGTTAATTAAATAGTCAATGTTTTGAATACGATTCAAAAGGTTAAATAAACTATTTAATAAACTTTAGATTTTCTTTATAAAAGGAAATTGAAGACATAGCTCTTGTGATCTTTCTTAAGTCTTATGAAGACTACACTAAGAAACATTTACAAGTGCTTGAAGGATTAAAATGAAAGTTAGGGCATGTGCTTAAATAGAGAACTTATTGAAGTTTCTATTCTAGGCAAGTGTGTTGAGATAAACCTATCTAAGTTCAAGTCAACTCTTAGATATATGATATCTTGCGAGTGTGATTAAATTAGAAAGAATAAATACAGATATGGAAGGTGAAGCAAACGTTGTAACACTTACCATAATCTGGATCTAGTAAACTGATAAGGGAACTAAATAAATGTTATTATGTTCCGGTTCTTATAAAGAACATGCTTTGATTATTTGTTAGGATTTAGTAGACATATTCAATTGTAAAGAATAAATGTTATTCGATAAAGTTGGAAGGTCTTTGAATCTAACATACTAGATTGATGTCACTATATAGATGATATAAGTGATGAGATCTCAACTAAATATTTGTATGGTTATTATCCTTGATTTGTGGTTACTCTAGACATAGTCTCTCTGGAAGGGAAGCGTGTAATTAAACGTCATTCTGATGATGTTAAACCATATGATTATGAATCATGTGGTTTATGCGTATCTTATCTAAAGATGACTAAAATACCCTTTTATGAAAAGGTTGTAAAATCTAGAAAAATTGTCTAAAGCCTGAACATACCGATGTTTGTTGGCATGTGACAATTAATGCCATAAATAATTGTTTATTAATCTCTACGACTATAGTCAAGTGTACTCAGTGAAGTGCATAATTGGAAAGCCCAAAAGTTCGAGCGCAAGATTTAATATGAGATTGATGAGCTACTTAGAATTAATCTTCAATTGGATTGAAGTAATTAATACTGAAGGGTGTTTGAAGTCGCCTGCGAAAAGGAATAAGATTCTCCTTGAAGGATACCATCTTTGGGATACGCAATTAGATTGTGTTCCCAAAATGGAAACAACACTTTATATGATAAAGGTGTGACACAAGCCGTCGCGGAGTATCCCTTACCCGTTTCGGGATAGTGCCCTTATACTTAACCTAGTTCCAAAGAATAAAAGTTGAATAAATTCCATATTAGATATGGAAGAGGATAATGTCGAATCTATCTTAACCGATGATTTGAAGTTGTCATAGGCAAAGTCAGAAAGGCTTAGAGCCTAGTACGACATATACAACTTTGTGGAATATCTTAGCAAGTACGCTTGATATTGTTTACTTGTCCGTGGAGCAAAATGTTTGTCTCCAAACATGCTGTCTTCTAGAGGAAGTGACTCTTCCAAAAGAGACAGTGGGAGTAAATAAGATCTCAAAAGAGTTTGAGAACTACAAAGATATATTCAACCAATGGAACATGAGTGCACGGCCTTGCGTAAGCGATGAGGTGTAGATCACCGCTCAGTGCACACAAAAGTTACAGTAAGTCTGTGGATAACCTTAAGCCCAAAAGTGGCTCTTTGGTATGTTCATCCCGAAGAATGAATATCTCATGACTTATGAAAGAATGTTTGAGAGGCAAGATTGAGAGATATGGCCAGGAGCCATAACATCCGAATTAGATTCCATCGGTGACAACCAGGTTATGAACCTAGTCTGTCTTACCAGAGGAATGTCCTGTAAGGTCGAGCCCGATCCCTGCGAGATAATACTTGTTATAACCCGTATCATGACTATATGATAGTGTTGAAGACGTTGGGTAAATGACTCAATGTTCATAGACGATAACATGATATGTGAGCCCACGAGATCCATTTATGGACTCATACAAGTTTCTCTAGACGATTTCTTTGTTTGATAATCAAAGGAGTTTGATTGAGTCAAAAGAAGGATATGCCCATGTGCAAGATGGATAGTGGGAGTGTGTTACGATTTTTGAATAAGGTATTGGATATCTCTCTCATGAATCATCTCCCCATGTCACAGTCAATTAATGTTTGGTAATTCAAGATCTTTACGAAAGCACTTGGATTAGCAGTTCTTATTTTAGAAATGAGAATCTATAGCGATAGATTTAACTGCTGTTAAATTATAGTTTACCTATATAGATGTGATGCTAAAAGAGTTTAGCATAGATCGCGTAAGGAGATACTGCTAGCCAGTGTTCTCAAGATCTATCTATGTTAGGACGTTCGTCCTAATGATAAGGTGAATGATGATGCTTATGGAAGGTTTCCTTCGCTACTGCGATAGGAACCATCTTATAGGTAATACCGGATGTTCATAGTCCATGATAGTCATGAGCAAGTATGAAAGTAAATCTGGTGAATGTCGAGAATATCCTTAAACAAGTTAAGGGAGAGTTCCTGGTTTATTGAAACTTGGAATTAGATAAACGTAGATATACAGACGTATATCCTAAGTCTTATGAAGGCGAGTGGGAGCTACAGTCTGGGTTTGCAGTCACTTTAATTAAGTGATACAGTGAGCTGGAAATGTTCTAGCATATGGGTCACTGTAAATTCTACAACGAGGCCAAAACACAGTAGTGCCTTAGAGGCGCAGCGGGAGCAATACATGGATCTAGAAGGTTCATTCCTGAACCTTGTACGGTTCTTCCACTTCTTCTATATAGCTGATGTAGTAAGTGGATTCATTGCTTGAAGCAAGGACCAGGGTCTCGTCGGAGATTCGTGTGTGTGTTGAGGCGGTCCCTTTGACTTGGTCATTTGGAGCATAGTATGAAGATAGTCTAAGTCCCCACGGATAGCGATCCGTTTAAGGCTAGAGCTGGTTGCGAGTATTGCATAAGATTCTTGTGTTTCAACTTGGTCTTGAGTGTGCGAGTGATTGGTTTTAGGCCAAGTGGGAGATTGTTGAAATAGTGTCCTAAACCCAATCGGGTTGGACCGGATCCGACCGGGTCGGATCATTTCTACTATTTCTTTATGTTTATACATATATAAAATGGCTTTTCATTTGTCATATATATGTTCTTTTAAAGGACCAATTATGAATTGTTATATGATGACGTCCTTAGTATTAAAGCGTGATAGAGAAACCATGATAGGCGATTATGGTTGATGAGATCTCTAATCACTTTAATAAGTTTGATACTTAAATGTCTCTAGGCGATGTACTATTAAGCAGGACATTGATAGTATAAAGCAGACTAGCACATATTAGATGTCTTCTGTCTTTAAGGCGAGGATAGATCTCGTCTATCGAAGTGTAGAGACACTTGGGTATGCGTGGGCGTGTATTAGAGAATGCGACGTTAGGATCGACCCACTTACACGATAAGTGTCACACTATGTGGCGATTGTGTAATTATCCTTTGACCGAGTCTTCATGGCATCGCGGTGTGGATTGTCACGCTTTGACACTATTGAGGTTTCCACAGCCACGGGCGATCATGCGGTAGTGATTGGGTATGATCATGAAGCACGCGGAGTATACATGATTGGTCGTCCGGGAATCGCGTATCCTATGATTGGGATCGAATATCCGAAATGACCTTCTTATAAGGAATGTCTTACTCTCGTGAATCTTTGCAAAGTGGGAGTAAATGAGTTACTTGAGAGAGCTTGATATCCAGATTATAAGATACGATCGTTGATGTTTTGACACTCGACTAATGACCGTATGGATATTATTACAAATGATAGGATTGTAAGTTACACTAAGAATCGTTTCACATGAAAGGTAGTAGTCATTCGATTTGACTCTTCCGATGATTCGGGGTCACGTGTGTTCTTTGCCAGACGCTATCCCGTGATCGTTAGGCATGAAGGGCATTTTAAGTAATTTGCACTTTGTGTCTACGGCCAACATATTCGAGTTCTATCGGTCACACACATAAGAACATCTAAGCCGGATTAAAATGTGGTTATAGATGATAACTAAATAAGGAAAGTTTATCTCGAGACTATAAAGGTTATAGTGGTAGAATTAATATGGTGGATTTATTTATTATGAATAAATTAAATACAAGATATTAATTATGTTGATTAAATAAAAATATATATATTATATGTATATGGCGAAAAATATGTGTTTGTGACACACATAGATTTTGCCAAACTATTTGATCATGTTATTATTAATTAAATATATGGCCAAAGATTGTGTGTGTATTGACACACGTGAATTGGCCATAATGTGGCGCCATCTTTTGTGTATTTGGATACATTTGGATCACAAGAATTTAATTAATAAAATTACCATAATATTAATATTAGATATTAATAGATTTTGAAAAAATAGATTTATGGTAATAAGATAAATATTCAATATAAGATAATGGTTATCTTTCTTCTTGCAAAGTAGAACCAAAGCCAAGCCTTACAATTGGTAATGGCTTCAATGGCAGTGATGAATAGTGCTGCTTCACTCTTCTCTTTTTCTTCTACTTCTTCTTCTCTTCTGCCATTAGTCTCGTATTGCTGTGTCCCTTCCACTTTCTCTTTATTTCCTGCTAAGCAGACCAGGGTTTGCTCGCTACTTGTCCCATACAAACCGAATGTTCTCACCAATCCTTGTGCTGGTAGGAGTATTGAGAATCATGGTGAATCTGTTGACGGCGCAGCTCAAGATGAAGATGAAGGAAAGGAGGAAACTTTCTTGTATTCCTTCACACCTTTGCCATTGCTCTTCGTGGCAGCTCTTCCTGGAGGTAACGGGTTTTTATTGTTGTCAGAGTGATTTTTTCAAACATCTTATCTGCATTTGAAAGTATTCTGTTTTTTCTTCATGCTTTTTTCCAGCTGCAACTGTAAGGTCTTTGTTTAGCCCTTTCGTTGAGATTGTTAAGTCTTTGAACCTTCCAGAATGGTTGGTGCACTGGGGTCATCCTGGCAATATGGTAGTATTCACTTCATTCCTCTTTGCTGGTTTTCCCTTTACTTACATTTTTTTCTTAATTGATTTAAATTAATTGACATATTTGTGTTTGGAACTATTGTCTGGTGATTGATTGTAGGCTGTGGTGCTTTTTGCCATGGGTGGTTATGGAACCTACTTAGGCTTTCGGATCCGATTTACCGATGATCTGGTAAGAACAGCAATGGCTGGCATTGCAATTATGATATGTTCCATTTATTGCTTATAAACAGAACAATTAAACATTCTTCCTGAGAAAAATTTATCCCATTTCTCTGTAGAATGCTTTTTGAATACAGGTAATGATGCAGTCGTGTAATACACGAAAACATACCTTCGGTGTGGAATCATTGATCAATCATTATTGCCACACCCAATAATCAATAGCTTCATACAAGGGTATCTTTGATGTGTTGGAGATATATCCATGAAACGAAAACCGCAAGCCAAAGCCTTAACATAAAACATCAGATATTACCAGCAATGAAACACTAATGTTATGCGTGAAAACAATATTGGCTTGCAATTGTGTATCTGCATTCCGAACCTTTTTCTAAAGCAACAGGCCTGATGCACATTAGTTCTTTGATATTTCCAGGACGAGAAGGCGAAAGCCAAGGATTTGCATCCAAAACTTCTTGGAGGAATGTTTTTCTTTTTTGCTCTTGGAGCCACCGGAGGAATAACTTCTCTGCTCACTTCGGATAAGCCTATATTTGAGAGGTATTCATGGATTTGCCTATTCTTGTCCTAGATTATAAGATTTGGACATGTTATTTTACAACTAAACACGAATATTAATTTCTCTGCAGTCCTCATGCTGTTACCGGTTTTATTGGCCTTGCTCTTTTGACTGTACAAAGTATATTGCCTGCATTATTTGAGGTAAAGAATTTTTTAAGCTCAAAATATACTGTCACTACACATTTGTAGATCATTAATCATGATAATACTTGTTGGTCGATAGGAAGATTATATTCCCACTACATGGTTCCATTATAGACCATGTTGAGAACGATTGGCGGATGCCAGACCCGTTAATTGATCAATGAACTGCAAGTTTGTAGTGGAACAATATAGTGTCATATCATTTTTTTGATTAATAAAGGTTCCAATCATTAATCAATGGCCTATAAGTGTGTTGTGATATAATTTTGTGGTCTTATCATATTCGAAAGTTTTATTTCGGAGTAAATTTGAATGTTTTGGCTAGGAGAACTGCATTGTTTAATCTGCTTTCACCTCTTAATGACAGGGAAATAGTGGATTGAGGAACATTCATGGTATCTTGGGTAGTGGAATTATGACATTGTTTCTAGTCCATGCTGCCCTTGGTCTTCAGCTTGGCTTGAGTTCTTAGTCCCTCAAAATGATAATTTTTAGGGTTAAAAATGATTACTTTTAGGACAATAATCTTATGTGCCCAAGATTAACATCTTGAAATCATAAGTCAACATTTGGTGAATTACCTTTTCTCTGGTTTTCCTGACTATTTAATTATAATCATGGAAAGAATCTTTTGTTTCTAGCATCTAACTACATTCTAAATTCTTATACAAGAGAGAATCATATGTTGCAAAACACGTAAGGCGTCAGAGGTCCTGGAGTTTGTCAGATTTGATAAGAGAAATTTATGTTTAAGATAGTAAGCGAGAGTATTGCAAGTGCACGTTGTGCATATGAGTACGCATATGTTTGATAATAAGGATGATGATCCCTTATATAATGTACTATCAAGGACGGTAGTTAGCTTTGAGGATTTCAAACAACAAGCGATTTATAGGTTCTAACTTTCGTGACTACAATGTAACTCTTAAAATGCTATGTACAAAGGAAAATCTAGACGCTTTAATGTGTTATGCAGACACCCGTATATATCTCATGTACAATCGATCTACATATTTACATCAAGTAACTAATGAGGGATGAGAATAGATACACTAATTCGCCAGAGAATGATAGAGCAAACCGCATTGGAGAGAAACTATCGTGCATTAGGTGTTTGTGAGTTTATATCAGCGAGATGGATGTGATTAATCCTTTCACACACACTCACACACTGATAGCGGTGTGTCGGGAGGGTGATTTGGATGTGCATCACACTCACTCACTTGGTACAAACCCACAAATAACCGTTGTTGTCCCATATATCTTCTCGCTGCATTGTGTTACTACATTTTTGTACAACATCGTTCTACGAGTGGGTCCCACCACGCACACGTATTTGCCAAAAGTTGCTATCACTCCCAACCCATCAACATCTTCCATACAACTGCTCTATTTTATCTCTTGGGACGGAAAAACCGTCACCTTCATCAAGTAAAACTCAGTAAACTTCCCATTCCCTATCTTCAATCATGTGCCTCCCGATTTACGCCTGAAAACAAGTATCCCACTTCATTTTATGATTAAATTTGAGATACAAAAACAACAACATTGTTATATCTAGAAATGAATACTAGCCATGAATATTTGGACAGATGTTACCGAAAAAGATGCGGTGTTGAGCATCTTCAAAGCAAGGGTGATGTCATGGAAAACAAGGGACGACCCTTCCTGCACAACTCAACAGGGTTTGCAACCAAAAGTTCTCAGATCGGGACCTCGACCGACTAATGCCACCCTCGGCCAGGCGACATAGTTCCATTGTTAAGCGAGAACAAAGAGCCCTTTGTATGCTTGGTGCAATTATTTTCTTACCATCTCCTTGCATAACAAAGCAGATCTACTTCACATTCTCCTTTCCTTTTCACCGTGAACCGTCCGTAAGATACCCGGCAGAGAAAAGCCCGGACATATATAGTGAGAATTACAAGGTTGTAGACTCGTGCACGTAGTAGAAAACAAAAATGAAAAATTACCTGAATGTTGTAGTCCTTTAAAGTTCTCATAATATCATATAAGTCACCTTTGTGATCCCCCGCAAACAACTGACCAGAGTGTGAGCGGGACTCGATTTGTTGTCAATCGTGAATCGATACATTGTCCAAGGCTATATAGCTACTTTGGTTTTCGTTTACCATCTCCACGTTCAATATGCCGTCAGTAATTTCATGAGGTAGAAATGATGGTCCATGAGAACATGCAGGCACATCAGGGCCAACCATTTCTATATCACAATTCATCATGTCATCACCCAAAGCCTCTTGTAAATGATCTGATGTATCCACCTGCCTTTTTTCCGTATGCAGTAATTAACCATAGACAACACACTCAAAGCTCGGTTATACGGATCATTTGACTCCGTTACAGTGTATCATATAAAATAACCTCCTCAATACCCACAAGTAAACCCAAAAGATTTCAAAAAAGAAAGAAAAAAAAAAAACTTAGTAGAGGGAATGAACATGCACACGGGACCGCACCTTGTGTCAGTCACATAAAGTAGGTGCACAGCTTTCCCATCTGGAGTTGTTAATACGTTCACTTTCTTTATTACAAGTTCAAGCTCACAGAGTACCTCGGTCACGACTGTCGGAAAAAACAAAACATCCTTAAAACTCGGCCCTGAATGCACGCCACTCAGGCATCCACAGAAAAAGTTGTCAAGTAAGTTCCAAATCAAAAGGGACTCCAAACCATACAGCAAATAACCTTTCCACCAATCCAATTAGTAGGCATTATATTCAATGATCAGAAATGGAAGAAAAGTGAACAACAATTTGTATAAAAGAAATTTACCATATTCGAAAAAAACTTCTTCAAGAATTAACTATACCGTGTAAAAGGCCTCTTCTATTTAAGCAACACAGCTTCAGAAGAAATACATCAGAAGGCTTTGGTGGCTGCAACTCATTATGGTATAAGGAATTGGCTGAAGTGCATGATGGGCATGCATCTACCAATCTCTTCTTCAAGAGTGGCCACCTTGTTTTAGGCTTGCCAATAACCCAAAACACTAAGTAACACCATTTCCCATCTGTAGATACATCTTCATGCCCACCAAAATTGAAACAAAAATTAGCTAAATTATTTATACAAAATCAGCCAGGAAGGAATGAATGTTCCAATTATCAAGAATCAAGATTGCTCTTTTAATACTCTTGAGGAAGAAGTAACAAAACCCTTTGCACAGCCTATCTTGAAAAAGAGTCTGAATACCAGATATTTAAGAATAAATTGCAAATTTAGAAAATCTTAAGAAACATAAAGATTTGATGATTATCAAATGGGTGGATTTTGAATTGGGAAAGTCTTTCTTGAATTAAACTACACACTACAAACTAAAGAATCAAACAAGGAATCGGAACAAATTGCATACCAACCGTGACGATAGAGAGACCAAAAGAGAGAATGATACGGCAGAGATCACTCCCAAACCAAGTCTTGTCGGGGCAATTGGTTGTAATAACAGATTGGTTCTTCTTCCTTCTCAGATTGCCTCATAATCACTTGCATCATCGTACATTTTCCCCATTCTTCTTCTTCAATTTTCTTTCTACACAAACACAACAGTCAATGTGTTCTGATTATTAAATTTTTTAAGAAAATAATGCTAGTCTGAATTTAAAGCTTCATTAGTGACTATTTAGATTCTTCCAGGAAAACGTATGTTTCTTTCAAATTGGAAAATAACAAAATAACGAAGGAAACAAATGATTCAGTTTTAATAAAAAAAAAAAGGAAAGAAAAAAGAGAGAAGAAATAAGATGATGAAATCATCATGAAACCGAAACCTTGGCCATGTTTGGTTTCAGGTTGGATTGGGATTGAATTGAGTCATGATAGAGAAAATAAAATAAAATAATGTAAAGTAATGATTATAAAGTTGAAATGTTATATTGAAATTTGTGTTGATGAAATGATTGGTGAGATAAATTTTAATGAAATATTATATTAATAAAGTAATGGTTGAATAGTATGGGTGGTAAATAAAATGAATTGATTAATATTATTTTATTTGTTGATGGTGAAATGATTGGTGAGAAAAATATTAATAAAATAATAAAATAAATAAAATAATAGTAAATAAGATAGTGGATGAATAAAATATTAAGTTGGATCCAAATGGATCCAGCCTGAAACCAAACAGGTTTACTTTCAAGTTGCAAGGAGACCGTAAAGAAAAAATGGATATTTGTTTAAAAGGAGTGGTTTTGACACATAATTAGGCACTTAGAAAACCTAAAAAAGATAATTGTTTATAAGGACAAAGTAACAATTTTTGGACAAAATTAACCCTATTTCCCATTCGTTCAACTGTAGCCATGGCCGGCTGGGTTTTCATTTCAATGTCGTCAAAATCTTCGGAATCGACCCTCTCGGTGCTAATCAATTGCAAATCCGTCGACGCCATGGGTAAGCATAAAATGGTAGATTTTAGGCTGAAGATTTGCTTTCTCCTCCCTTCCCCATGGAGGATACCACTAAAACCAAAACCTTGAATCCATCAACCATTATAGAAAAGCTCCCGGTCCAAATAAAGATAACCAAGATTCACTACACCGCATAATTCTTCTGATTTGTAAAACGTAATATTTGAATATTCCTGATTTGATACTTTAGTTTTTTTGGCATTTCAGAAAGCTGCTCATGAGTATGGAAATTAGTTCTTGTCATTCTGCTAGTTGACGATTTGTTCTAAAATCTAGATGTGGAACCTAGAAGTACCATTAATGTACCATGGACAAATCTTTCTGTAATTAGAGGTCGCAGGTTGGTATGAAAAGATAGTAAATTCGATCTTCAGATTTGGCGATATGTCTATAGTGATCGATTATCCTTGAGGATAGTTGGAAGGACTCGGTTTCCGGTAATTATGAATGCTCTTGAAGGATATGAAAATGTTAAGCCAGCTATACTGAGTAAAACTTACGACTCTTGAGGGATATGAAAATGTTGATGGTGAAGTGGATGCTAGAAACATGAAGGGTAGTGGAAATTCAGCTGCTAAAGCTGTCATTCCTGGGCTACCGGATGAAAACAAGGGTGAATATATTACTCCGTCTCCTATAAGCAGTGGTTTTCCGCAGCGGTAAATAAAAATATAAAAACCCGCTAGTTGTGCAAAATCGATTTGAAGAAGCAAAGGTCGGTCTTATAATCTGAGCTAAAATACTGGGTTTTTATCTTCTTTATTTACCGCCATAAGTAATTGCACATGGATGAAAATGACGTTTTCGCAAATTCGTTGTGAAAGGTTTGTCTTTGGGGGTTTGTTTGTTGTAATCTTGCTCTGAATCTCTTATGTCCTAGTACCATGAACACTTTTCATTATATTCTTTCCTACAACATTCCAGGTAGAGCCGAGCATTTGAAGAAAGAACTTGATTCTGTAAAGAACATGTGGAAAAACAGAGCTGATTTGAAGGTGGAAGATGCATGCATTGCAGAGCTGTTTGGACTGGAATGTTTTGCATGGTATTGTGCCTGTAAGATCGTGGGAAGGGGATTTACATTCACTGGCTATTATGTCTAAAATATATAACCACTTGCAAACATTTCTCATATTAAGTAGTAATAGTGCCACAATAAAATGACCACAACAAATTGCACAACACACTTTTAGACCATTGATTATGATATGAGACCTCTTGATTCAAATGGATCCCGAAAAAATCAATGGTGAAAAAGTTTGTTGTGGTACTTTGTTGTGAATATTTTGTTGTGGTACTTTGTTTGATTTCAGGTTTCTTTTGAATTCAATTGATTGTTTGGATTGAGAACTTGAAAGATAAAATGAATTTTGAAAGATTTGAATAATTATGCTCATGTTTTTTAACATCCAAAATTTACGATCATTTGAGAATTGATGCAGTGACATTGATGTCACTGCACTTAAGTGACATCAATGTCACTGCATATACAATTTAATACACAAATTCGGTAACTTTGTAAAATAAGTGTAATGTCATTCATATTAGGGGTGTAATCGAGTCAAGTCGAGTGGTCACTGCATCGCAGTGGTGAATGCATCACGATGGTCACCGCATCAGGGGTGGTCAATGCATCACTGTGGTCAATGCATTGTGATGGTCACTGTATCGCGGTGTCAATGCATCAGGGGTGGTCAATGCATCATGGTGGTCAAGACATTGGGTTGGTCATTGCATCGCGGTGGTCAATGCATTGGGTTGATCACTGTATCGTGGTGGTGAATGCATCGCAATGTTTCTGCATCGCGGCGTCTCTGCATCGGGGGTGGTCACTGCATCGCGGTGTCTTTGCATTAGGGGTGGTCACTGCATCGTGGTGTCTCTACATCAGGGGTGGTCATTGCATCGGGGGTGGTCACTGCATCGCGGTGTCAGTGCATCAGATGTGGTCACTGCATCGCAGAGTCTCTACATCAGAGGTGGCCACTGCATCACGGTGGTAAATGGATCTGGGGTGGTCAATGCATCACGGTGTCACTTCATCGAGGCGTCTCTGCATCGCGGCATCTCTACATCGGAGGTGGTCACTGCATCGTTGTGTCTCTACATTGGGGGTGGTCACTACATCGCGGTGTCTCTGCATCGTGGGTGGTCACTACATCGCGGTGCCTTTGCATCGTGGATGCATCTTTTCTTGAATGATAACTCATGTCTCCAAATTGTTGAGTTCCATCTTCTATCCCAAATATAAGCTTTACATCAATTCTAGTTGGCTTTTAATGGTCATTGCCAATATCAAAAGCTTTCTTATCTTTCTTGTGTGCATTTATAAGGTAATTTAGCATATCATTCTTCTTTCGGGTCAATAAAGCCTTTTCTTTTCCAGTGCCCTAAACTGATGTTTAAATGGAGTTTCCTTCATTAAGTTTCGATGCTCTTCTGTTATATCTTCAGATATGTCATTGAATATCTACTATATGCTATTCAATGTGCATTTGTATTGTTACCTTGTTCTATAAAAATCATAGACAATGTGTGTAAACATGTATACTATTGAAGTGACACAATATAGTTTTTAATAAGAAGACACCTATAAGGTTGAGAATGTAGTGACACCATATATTCATGTACCATGCAACTACATCTAAGTTAATTTTACACAAAGTTGCTTCAATTTTTGCAATGGCAATGCATAGATAATGCAGTGACATGACATTTTCAAGGTTGATAATGCAGTGCACCATATATTCTTGTACCATGCAGTGGCAATGCCTTGATAATGTAGTGACATGACATTTTCAAGGTTCAAAATGCAATGACATGACATTTTTAAGGCTGACAATGCAATGGCACCATATATTCATGTACCATGCAGTGGCAATGCCTTCATAATGCAGTGACATGACATTTCCAAGGTTCAAAATATAGTGACATGACATTTTTAAGGTTGAAAATGCAGTGGCACCATATATTCCTGTACCATGCAACTACATATAAGTTTTTGTACACAAAGTTGCTTCAATTTTGTAGTGGCAATGCATTGAAAATGCAATGACATGACATCTTCAAGGTTCAGAATGCAATGACATGACCTTTTCAAGGTTGATATTGCAGTGGCACCATATATTCCTCACCATGCAACTACATCTAAGTTTTTGTACACAAATTTGCTTCAATTTTGTAGTGGCAATGCATTGAAAATGCAATGACATGACATCTTCAAGGTTCAGAATGCAATGACATGACCTTTTCAAGGTTGATATTGCAGTGGCACCATATATTCCTCACCATGCAACTACATCTAAGTTTTTGTACACAAATTTGCTTCAATTTTGCAGTGGCAATGCAGTGACATGACATTTTCAAGGTTGAGAATGCAGTGGAAACATATCTTCATGTACCATGCAGTGCCATCTGAGTTCTTGAACATAAAGTTGCTTCAATTTTGTAATGGCAATGCAATGAAAATCAGTGACATGAGATTTTCAAGGTTCAGAATGCAGTGACATGACCTATTCAAGGTTGAGAATGCAATGGCGCCATACATTCCTGTACCATGCAGTGCCATATGAGTTTTTAGTTAATTTTACACAAAGCTGCTTCAATTCATGTAGTGGCAATGCAATGATATGACATTTTCAAGGTTCAGAATGCAGTGACATGACATTTCAAGTAGCATTTACACTCATACAGTGACATGCATATTGAGAAAACAATTTGAACAGACAATTTGAACTTTTCTTTTGTTCTAATTTAGTGACATTTGATTGTTACTAGTTCAAATGGCAACAAGAACTCGGTGACTACCCCGGTGTCATATTTCCAAGAATAAGAGCATATTTTTCTGCTAGATCGAGATTCTCTTTTGTTCTATTGTATACTTAGAACATATTTTATATTGTATGCTATGTATTAATGTATTACTTGCTTTTCTTTGCTTTTGTCGCTCATCTTCGCTTCACCGCCGGTAAAATTTCCACTCTTTGCAATGGCTGATTTTCCAACCGATCTCTAGCAACTTTGCTCCTCTTCGCTTCTGCTCTAGCAACTTTTATCGCTTCTCTTCGATTTTGCTCTTTCGGTTTTTTTCGCCGTTCTCAAGGTTGGATAATAGACGTTGTTTGTAGTTTCGTCGGGTTTGAAAGTGCGAAATTGAATATTTTGTATCGTGGGTGCAACTGTAGCTGAAAAGAAGCGTGAATTCAATACGAGGGTGTTTTGGTCCGTTTATTATTTTTGTGTCATTATAACCAATGAAACGTTATTGGTGTCCTATTTGTCTATCTTAGTCTAATTTTTGTCCTTATGCCCTCTGGCTCTGAAAAAATCACATGTCTAAAAACTAATTGAATTGAATGTACAATATCCAACAACCAATAAACATTTGACCCGTGACAAAATAAATTAAACGTGTAAGAATGGACAAGGAAGAGCAAAAAAATTAGGTTGAACTCAAATGTTTTTTTTTTTGGACGAACAAATGTTTATTTCAGAATAATCTAATTATCACGACAGAGTATCGAAACATATCTCTATACTAATAATTATTTTTTATTGTGCAAATTAGTTATAAGGCCGTCGTTAGAGAATTAATGATCATTTAGGACATTTCGAAATCTTATTTAGTTATAAGGACATTCTAATTTTAAGAAGGAAACTTATTTAGTTATAAGGACATTTTAATTTTAAGTAGATAAAGAAGAAAAAGAAAGGAAGAAAAAAAAAAAGATGAAGCGCTGGAAGAAAAAGAAAAAGAAAAAACGCTGGAAGAAAAAAAAAAAAAAAAGAAAGCTGATGCTTGTTTGTTTGTTTTTTTTTTATAGATGCAGTGACATTGATGTCTGAAGCAATGACATTGATGATTTTAGCAGTGACATTGATGACTTATGCAGTGACATTGATGTCTGAAGCAAAGCCGACATTGATGACTTACGCATTGGCATTGATGTCGATACAAGCGACATTGATGACTTACGCGGTGACATTGATGTTTGATGCATGGACATTGATGTCGATGCGAGGACATTGATGTCCGATGTAGTGACATTGATGAATGATGCGAGGACATTAAGCTAAACAAGATCGTCAAATGATTCAAGATCGTGTTAAAGAATTGAGGATTCCACAATGAATCCAATTTATCGAGGCACACAAACAACGTGTGGCCATTACAAGAGTTATAGTGAAGAGTCTTTGTAGTTTCACCAAACTTGTAATTCTATCCATATTAAAAGCTCCACATTTGGAGAAATGCAAAACAAGAGCAGAGTCGATCGATGATTGTTAGGTTTTACGCGATGACATTGATGTCGATGCGGGGACATTGATGACTTTGCAAAGAATATTGATGTCCGGAGTAAATGACATTGATGATCAGTATTTACAATTAGATAACTCATGCAATGATATTGATGTCACCGCGATATACAACTTGATACACACATTTGATAACTTTGTAAAGTAACTTTATTTCTTTGTTATCTTTAAATATTTGATTGATGTTGGTTTATTTGATTAGTGTTGGTTTAAATTTTCGATAACTTTGTAAAATAAGCGTATTTTTTTTTTTTTTTTTTTTGGGTTTAAATGCATATTTTTACAACCAAAGGTATGCATAAATCGTTCTGAATAATAACACGCCATCGCATAAATCGTTACAATAACACGCCATCGCATAATTCGATACAATAAGACATCACCGCATGGATCGCTACAATAAGAAGTCATCGCGATAAATCGCTACAATGAGACGTCATTGCATAAATCGCTACAATGAGATGTCACTGATCAAGGTTGTCAATGGATCGCGGCGGTCAATACATCATGGTAGCCAATAAATCGCGGCGGTGAATGCATCTTGTGGTTAATGGATCCCGGTGGCCATGCATCCGGATAGGTGGTCAATGCATGACGGTGATCAATACGTCACGTCGATTTTTATGAAGAAAAAAATTGATTTTATGAAATTTATTCGGAAAAATATCAAATTTGATTTTAGAATAAAGAAGACGAAAAAATATGAATTTTAGTAAAAAATTATGATGATCCGAGTTTTAGATCAAAATATATGACCTTTAGAAATATGGTTAATTATAAATATAAAAAAAAAACAAAAAAACAAAAAAAAAACCATGCACAGTAAGTTTTTTTTTTTTTTTTTTTTTTTTTTTTTTTTTGTTATGTTTTTTTTATTTTTATTTTATTACTTTGAACGCTTTTTTTTTTCCTCCTTCTTTTTTTTCCTTCTCCCTCTTTATCCACTTGAAATTAGAAGGTCCTTATAACTAAATAAGTTTCCTTCTTAAAATTAGAATGTCCTTATAACTAAATAAGATTTCGGAGTGTCCTATTACCCCTAATAAGTTGAAAATCAGACATTTTAAATAATTGGCCCTTTTTTATTTTGGAAATGTACCATTAATTATCATAACATCGTTTTTCAATAAAGAATATTATTATAACATCTCTCAAAAATTTATATAGGTTAAGGTCACAACATAAGTAATGACACAAAAATTAATTGTGCAAATTATTGTGACTATTTTTTTTTTTTTTGGAAGTCTCGTTAGTCAATAGACTCAATATATATGTAATGTTAGAATTCCAATTAGGTTCTATACATATGGTCTCTATTCCTAAAATGAAGATAAAAATAGAGTTTTACCCTAAAATAAACTTTCATTGTGAGATCCCTATCCCTATTTATTTTTAGGGATATGAACAAATCAGATCCCTACTTATGAGATCTGCATTATTCACGCCTAAACATATTTAATTATTAAAAATTATAGGGATATGGATAGTGATGCTGCTGGAGTGAAATAATAAATATTTAATGTGTATAAATAGGGTTGTGAGTAGAATATGTATTATTTAATATTATTTAAAATGTTATAGGGATAAAGATAGAGATGCTGTTGTGAAGATTTTTAAATTAAGATATTGTAAAATATGAATATGTATTATTTTATATTATTTTAGGGATAAAATTTAGGGCATCTGACTGCCCTAAGTATATATAAGTATAATATGCATTCGAAAGGCTGTTACCCTGATTTCAGAGTTTCAAAAAGCATGGATAGGGAGTGGGGATCGAAGCCGGGGAGCGGAGGTGCCGCATCCGCTCAGAATGAGGCCATCGACCGCCGTGAGCGGTTGCGCCGGCTTGCTCTTGAGACTATTGATCTAGCCAAGGATCCATATTTCATGCGCAACCACCTTGGGAGGTTTTTATCTCTGGATTTATTCTCTTCCACCTCTTTTGTTTCTAGTCATTGAGTTTTTCGAGTTATCTCTAACAATTTGTCTTCAGCTATGAGTGCAAGCTATGTTTAACTCTACACAACAATGAGGGGAACTATTTGGCACACACGCAAGGGAAGCGTCACCAGACTAATTTGGCCAAAAGAGCTGCCCGCGAGGCAAAGGAGGCACCGGCACAGCCTCAGCCGCACAAGCGGAAGGTCTCACTAAAGAAATCGGGTAAAAAGATTATCATCTCTTTCAATTTTCTACCCGCAAGACAATTCTTAAGCTTTTAACTGTCTATTGCGTTCATCGTTAGTTGTAGGGTTTTGTTTGGTGTAAATTGAATTCTATGGACTGAGGTTTGAAGGGTTTTGAATTGTATGGACTGAAGGATGTTAGTAAATCTAGAATTAATGAGATTCCTTGACATAGCAAGAAATGCAATATTACTGTTTAAATAACATAGTTTGTGGTGGTGGTGACTGAAGTTATGGATTTTTGAACAGGTTGTCTTACAAGCGAGAAATTTTGATTTTTTAGATTTTTCTTGGAAAAGTACATGTTTGCCGGCATAGCCTAGTCTGTTAGACTTGACTTGGTTGTTCTTGGAGGCAGTATGGGTTAGGAAGATGTGCTCTACAACTCTTATTTCATGTGTTTTATTGTGGAATCTAAAACTAAAGTCCTATGAGCATTGCTTTCGTGTTGGTTTTCTATGATTATCACATCTACCTGCCTTCTCCCACCATAATACATACATCATCTCCATCCAGGGGCTCATGATTTGTGCAGCCTATGATTTTATTTATTCTCTTACATTTTTACTGATTTGTGTGTTATATCTTCTATTTGTGTTCTTTTCGGCATTTGTTATAGTTAAAATTGGGAGGCCTGGTTATCGTGTGACCAAGCAGTATGATCCAGATACAAAACAAAGGTCTCTTCTCTTCCAGGTAAGATTTGCATATGAATCTTTTCCGTATAAGTTCTATCATATGCATTTGTTCCTTAACTCATTTGGTGGGAATAAGGCCAGCTTCGTTAACTTGCTTCTTTTGCAACTTTTTAATAACATATTTTACTAGTGATGAGGTGCTATGTCAATCATGTTTATAAGATATTTTTCATAATAAAATTTTAATTGAGTTACCATAAGCAGTTCACAACCTCCAGTTTATCAAAAAAATTCCCCTTTGAGGTAGTGGTGGTTCGGACATTTCTGCTTGAGAGGGTTTTATCTCTAGCGTGCTTTAGTTGAACCTTGTTCCGTCTTATATTGTATATGAAAATAATCACACCAAAATGATAACTGGGATACAACATCATGAGACGAATGACTGTGCCTTGTGGAGGTAGGATTAGTCAACAAATCAGCTACCTTATCATTGTCGACCGTATTTAGTCTTTAGTGATGAGAAGAGAGTTTTTTTATCTACTAGGAAGGTGGGCTTGAGGTGTAGTTTTCAGTCAGAAAACACATTTGATGTGTAGGTTTCTGCTAATTGGCCTCTCAACAATCTATGTGAAAATGATCTCAGATGTCTTAAAAGCTAAAACATGTTAAATGTAGGATTAATCGTTGGTATGTTGGAGGTTTTTAATCCATTTTCTTGAGAATTATTAGAATAAAGATATCAGATCATTTTTTAATCATTATGTCATAATTTTTTTAGATTGAATACCCCGAGATTGAGGATAACACAAAGCCCAGGCACCGCTTTATGTCTTCGTTTGAGCAGGTACGATGAGTGGAAAATTTTCTTGTGTAAATTCCAGACATGTTTTAGAAAAGGGCACTTCCACTTTGTAAGTTTTGGCTTGTTTTGTTATTACCTCGTGGCAGAAAATTGAAGCCTTCGATAAGAAATATCAATATCTCTTGTTTGCTGCCGAACCGTACGAGATCATTTCTTTCAAGGTAAATTAATCAACAAACAACGGCTTTTGAATTGGATTTTTTTTGTTCCTTCAACTGTCTCTCTGACGGAGAAAGCTTTTCAGGTTCCAAGTACAGAGATTGATAAATCCACTCCAAAATTCTTCTCACACTGGGATCCAGACTCAAAAATGTT
Source organism: Gentiana macrophylla (assembly GCA_026214975.1). Taxonomy (NCBI): domain Eukaryota; kingdom Viridiplantae; phylum Streptophyta; class Magnoliopsida; order Gentianales; family Gentianaceae; genus Gentiana; species Gentiana macrophylla. Next base: position 83,845,513 of record CM047809.1, on the reverse strand, counting down.
CACGGTATGTTGTACATCATATCCGCAATTATAACTTCTTATACAAAATTACAAATGCTTTTCTTACTGCATCCATTCTGAGAATAAATCGTCATTTGTAATAAATTTGTAAAGTTTTTGATCCATGAGGTTGCAGTAATGTCATAGGTATGTGGTTGGATACGTCTATTGTTGTAAGAATGAACAACACAGGATTTTCAGGATAAGGATATACGGTAGTTGTTTCTCTAGTTAAATAGTTTCGGGGGGGTTGTTGGGGAGGAAACCTAATCTCTATTGAAACAAGAAAAAGGATCAATCTTACGCAGGTAAAAGAATTTGTCCACTTTTGTATGTTCTTAGATGCGTATCTTTAATGATGCACCTTTTAGGGGTACCGTAGTGGTGATTTCACATTTTTCCTTATAATTTAACGCTTGCTTCCTTCCTTGACCGCCTCCCCAACCTTCCTTTTATTTTGGTTGCCTAACTTAGGGAAATCACATTGGCCTTTGCTAATAACAATGACAATTTCAATCATAGTATCAAAGAAATTTACAAGGCCATATGGTAAAACTTGGCCAGCCCCATTCTCATGGTCCCTTCTAATGGCTTTTAAAGACTCATCCGATTTTACAGCCAATTACATCAAAACACACATCGATTAAATACAAGAATTACCTTTTAAATTTGTTAACCAGATTATCTCGTAAAGATGCTAAAAAGACAACGCAAATAAGAAATTTAATTCATACTTAAAGAGAATAAGTAAAGTAATAAAAATTATCAGTTATTTTTTTCTCCTTCAAAATGATTTGAATATACAGTCATTTTTTTGGAAACCATGTTTACAGATAGATAGAGTATCAGTTCCGGGAAAAAAAAAGAAAATGTTACAAAGGGTGTCAGATGGTGGACAGGAGAGTGGGGCAGAGCCACTCTCCCAACCCCAATCAAAGTTTCCCCATTGTGTAGAAAAAAACAAAAACTATTGTAGATTGTTATTTGTTAAAACATTTGCCATATGTCATTAAAAACAAAAGTGAGTATTACAATGTGAGGAGAAAAAAAGCCATTGACATTGCCCTTAATATGTTAGTTAGCTTTTGGCATCATATCTTCTTGCTCATCAAATAAGGTTGGTGCTAATGCATCTATTACTGTCTGGGTTCATGATTTACTCTTTAGATTTGTTTGAGGAATATGATGATGTTGACTGCTTCTTTGAATGTTATCATCGGATGAATAAACATGAACAATTTCTTGCTGTTGCTTCAGCATGAATAACCTTGCTGAACTTGCCTTGACACTTCACGTGGTGGAATGTTGTTCGGTTTTCGTGATCTCGATTCTAACATTTTTCACTGGTTCCTTACAGTTGCAGTTATACTTCAAGACAAAGCCACCAGAGGCAAACAAACCCCCGGCTCCTGTCAGCAATGGAACCAGTGCCCCTCCTGGAGTGTTACCGCCAACCCAACCTCAAGCACCTCCACCGCCACCACCCCAAGGGGCGCCATCGTTACCTAGTTCTATGCCGCCTCCACCCCCTCCTCCTATGGGAAATGGTCCAAGGCCTATGCCTCCAGGTGGAAATCTACCCGCTCCGCCACCCCCACCAGTGAATGGCTCAATGCCGAATTTTACTCCTGGTACACAGTTGGGGCGGCCTCCAATGATGCCTATGCAAGGCTTTCAAGGCCAGGGAATGCGTCCACCCCCACCACCCAATATGGGCTGATTGGAGTTTTGCATTGTATTAGATTTTTCCTCGCCATTTGTTTTGGATCTGTGCTGCATACATATTTGCCTGCATGGGGTTAAGGTCCCAAAGGTCTTCCTGGTATCCATTTGCTTGATAATCATGTTGCATTTACTGTATGGGAGAAACATGTTTTCAAAAAGAATGAACTTATTGAGAAAATGCATGTTATACTTCACCAAGTTATACTGTTTGAATAGAGGCTGCTCGTAGACTAGTTTGCATCTTGGAACGCAAGGAGAAGCGGATCGGTGATCATATAGTATAACTTGTGCCCATTACGGTTGTTAGAATGTTGTGTGAAGTCTCGTCAATTTCATGTCAAAAAAAAAAAAAAAAGTCAGCATTTGTATGTATGCATAGTCAACGTGGTTTTCGGTTAGGGTATGAAACACAATGCTTTGATCGAGTTCTTGAGAACCCTCTGCACTCTAGAAGAGTGCCCCTGCATGTGGGTGTTAGGTCAATCAAAAGAGTGTCCCTTATTGGTCCAGAATAGGTCTGGTTAGCTTATCCATGATCCTCACCTTCACGGGCCATGCGTGAAGGCGCAATACAGACGAATCGATAGAAGTTTACATAGGGTTAGTGGCCATCAGTCATGTCGTGTCAGTCTAGTTACATATAACTACTCTGCACAGGCAACCTGCATGTATTATGGAGGGACAAAAAGAGAATAAAAATTAAAATAAAAAAGACCATACACATTGATGTATTCAAGAAGACTAAGCCATCCCCTAAACAAAAAATGACAATTCCCAAGCAACGGGGAAGCAGCATGAATTGAACGATGAGGGTCACTTTTTTTCTTTTTTTTGAAGAACAGGAAACCGAGACGAGGTTGCTTTTGATAAATAGAAAAATGTATTTCAAAACAGGCGTGTTTACAGAAGTTATACTGAACGGGACAAGCTTTAGTCATTGTAAAACATAGATACAGAGCACCAGATGCCTCATCATCTGTGAAGTGAAGCATCCTTTCTCTGCATTGTCAGGAATCCTAAACTACATTAGGAGGAAAAACCTTCCGGATAAAATCCAGAAACCGCTCCGAGTAAAACGTAGGATCCACTGCAGATATTGAAACGGAATCAAACTGCACCGATTTGTAGGCGTGCTCAATTCTCTTGCTTATGTTGTAATCCTGCAATATGTCGATGATTCCAAGGTACAAGACGACATCATATGCTTCGTGAAACACCTGACTGTCTTCTTTTCCAGGGATACCCTCTGCTCTTGCAGGCATGTTAACTCCTAGTTGAATCTGGAGTCTGTAGACATTCAAAACAAAGGGGTAAACACTCAAAAACATTAGGAGGGCAGAAATGAAATTACAGGAAAAAAAATATTTTCAAAAGTCAAGGAAATACCTTGCGGTACCAGGAAGCAAAAGATCTACTTCTTCATCGCCAGTAGCAGACGATGCTCGTAGCCTGCTGCCTCTGATATGCGGGCCCACGGTAACACCGTTGTCATCAGATCCACGAGGAACCAAAATAAGGCCTTGTGGAGATATTTCATCTTCCAATGTCTCTGATGCAACAGTAAACAAATAAGTGTTTTAAAACCTGACATCATGGAATACTAGAGAGCAAAACTCACTTGAAAGAACCGCTATATTGAGTGTCAAAAGGAGGAATAAAATAATAGGGGAGAACAAGTGAGCATGATTAAATAATAATATTTAAGAAAGGAGCTTTAAAAAAAAAAATTGTAAGAAAGGAGCTTGTCCAAAGAAGAACAAATTACAACACTAGGGGCATTACAGGACATTCGGAATCTCACCAAGACACTAGCTTCTCAACCACCAAGGAAATGAGAAACTTGAAGTTGACCTGGAAAATAAAACATACCTTCTTCTGCAACAATCTCCAATCCATCCGCTCTCAATCGTTGACCGCGTGACATGAGAGATTTTAGGTGTTGGGGAGCTCGATAATGAACACCTAGTAACAGGCTGTAATCCATGATGTGCATTGATTCCAGAAACTTGCTATCAATCTCAATCTGCCTGCATAAGAGGGTCCTTTCAGCCAGAGGAATGAAGATCTTATAAAGACAAGTTGAATGGATTGGTGTGTTCTCATGCTTCACACCAGGAGAAAAATGACTTGCAAAATTTGGATGGGAAAACTTATTTTCAAAAACTAGGGCTTGCAACTGTATTGTGGAGGAGAGAACTCCTATATTGGTTGCTTAAGTTTAAAAAATCAACAAGAATCTGTTTTAAAGAACTACAGGGAAAAAAGGGTACTAATTGGACACTTCAACATCCCTACAGATGCAATTTAATGCTATATGAACTTTCTAGTTGGTTGAAAAGGGAGGAAGTCATGACGAAACAATATCATCACTTAGGCTATACACAGTGCTTTAAAAATAAAAGGGTATAAAAAACAGTCTAGTGTATATTACTCACCTCAACAACGCCTCTCGCCAAGTTGGTTCCAGATAAAAACAATAGTTCAAGTCCAAATCTTTGAGTATTGTGTTCTCGTCAATTTCGACTTTATCTGCAGAACGGCCCAGCGAAGAACCTTTCAAATCAAACCTGCGATGGATCCTTAACTCGGTGCAGAACATATTCCCCATAACAACAAAGCGAAACTGTGAGATGCAAACTATGATAATGTTAATAACTTTACAAGCTCAATTCCAAAAAAGTATTGCATCAAACGGAAAGTCTGAATTTGTTATAAAGGTACCACCATAGGTAATTTGAATTTACAAATGGAAGTTCTGAATTTGCAAATAGTTTACATCCAGTAAAACAGTGTATTTTCATATGTTACAAACATAGCAACTCCATGAGTAATAAAGCAGAGGACAAGCAACCTATGCTTTTAACTCGTCATACCTTCTGACCACTAGAAGGTTTGATCCTGTGAAGGCCGAAAAATTTGGTTATCAACGTGTTTTCATATTTCTGCACATGATGATGATATGCTGGAAGCATCTGCAGCAAAACCTATAGCACCATAGCAGTTTGGTAAGAATGTAGTCAAATTTCATTGTCAATCATTCCTAAAAACAGATTGAAACTTTGCCAGTATTTTCAACAGCCAGATAACATATACGTGCCCAGCTTACCAATGATCCGATAATTATGAAATTCAATAATTGGGACAGATGTTAACAACCCATGAAGATTTTTCCGGATTCATTTACACCGTCACCTGACAACTATATCACCAGTGTACAAAGAATCATAATTCCAAGAATATCATATAACCCTACTGAAACTGTGTTGTTTCTCTCATCCTTCAAAACCTTACGTGACCGCTCAAACTAGATAACACAAAAATCAACCCAACTGCATATGCCCATTTACATCAAACACGAAAAAGCAAAAGTGGAAAGAATTAAAATCTTAAAATGAAAGAGCTGGAAAAAGAGAATATTATGAATGTACTGAGATATCAATGAAGATGGCTAACCTTTACTTCAGATTTTCGCAGTGTCTTAATCATGAAGTGGTCATCCTGAGACACGAAGAAGACACTACCGCTTTTCCCTGGAGAAGAAAGTTCCCGAAGGGCATCATTACCACAAATGGAAATCATGTAGTCGGCAGCATCAATCTTAAACATCTCCCTTAAATTCCTACATCGGGAAAGTTTATTAGGAAACAGATAAATCAGGTATACATACATTAGCACATAGTATATGTATCCACATGTATATACTTATTGAGATATCATTTGACTTTGCATCGTCATGTCAAAACCATAAAATAATCCAAAATTAAGCAATGGCCTTCATTTTAAACTTATCATTCTGAAATCACAAGTGTAATATGTCAATTGTCAACTATAGAACAAAGATGAGAACCTGAAAACCATGGGACAATAATCTTTCCACTTGAAATCATCTGCCTGGTGGGGTGGCGTCAATTTTGATCCTTCCTTATTGAAATTCATCCAAAAGCTGGCACGAGAACCAAAATCTGAAGTCCTTACTTCCCGCCCTTTTATAGGTGTAATTTTCCCAACTGTATACCTGAAAATAAGTTGAATGAATATTGCTATTAGTTTCAGTGTTACATAGCAGGACAAAACCGCCAAGATGGAGTCAATCATCTCAACATTTGACATGATTGCTAGTAGTTATCCTAAATACCCATAAAGGAAATTAGAACACATACAAAATAATTTTCCTTACCACGTTATTCTTAACAAATAGAATAAGAAAAGATGCAAGAATAGGTATATGCAGAAGGAAACCAGATAGTTATCATCACTACAAGAGAAAATAAGTTTTGATTAAGCACTTTTACTACATTTTAATCTTCAGAGATATCATTCTCAATTACAGAAAAGAGAAGCAAAAACAAGGTAAAAAGATACATTATGTGAATATTATTCGACTATAAGCATGATTGGGAGACTTCTCTTGGAAAAACAACGCACTTTTCTATGCATACAAACTTTCGGTTGTGAGGTCTCTGGACCTTCAACATCATCAGCAGAAGCAGAAAAGAGTTGTAAGTTTACTTGCTAAGAAATGGATAAGTTTTCCATCCTTACCTGCTCCAAAAGAGACTACATTCTGAACATCAGAAACATGATGATTATCCCATATTTAAGAAGCTGAAGACACAACTCTTTTGCTCAAGCTAAAACTCAAACAATTTCCCCCCAAATCACGTCCTTCTAAATAAACAATCATATATTAAAGCTGGGGAATATTCAATATACCTGATCCCTAGCTGCAAACTAAGCATTAAATCATAACTCCTGTGTCCTTTGATAATGGTTTCGCCTGGTCTCTTTATCTCCAGAGCAAGCTTCTTTTGTCGCCTTTTCTCTCTTTTGGATGATGGTGAAAAGCTGTTGCTAATTACCAGCTCACTGATCAACACACCTTGCATGTATTCTCGTTCCAAAATTGGAGGGTACATGTCCTCATGACCTCCAGCATCCCTGTTAGACTCAGGATAACCTATAGAGTAATCATTTCCGATGACCTTCTCAATAGATACCTCGAGACTCCACCGTCTCTCCAATGATACATTTGTGATCCGAGACTGCTCAAGGTTCACCAGGTTTTTCTTGGACAGTTTATCAGAGGAATGTTGACGAGATCCCCGGTTCCCAACAACTTTCATATTCCCCATATCAACTGATGACGCATGGTGAATATTTGAAACTTGATTTTGTTTTTTGAGATCTGGCAGAAGCCCTCGTTTTCTTAACGCATTTAGATACAGTTGCTGACTTGCTGGAAGCCTGCCTCCTTCCGGATAGAAAGCTCCTTTCCATCCTTCAAACCTCTTGTCCATGTTCCGATGAAGCAACTACCATCACCCCATGTGTAAAACCCTGAATCCATGCATCATTCCATTTAACCAACTTCCTTCATAAGTGTCCTCATTGGTCCAGGTAAGAGTTCCTTTACCCGACATTTTCCCTGCTTTCATGTTTCCCAAGTACACATTTCCATTAGCCCACATATATTTACAAGGTCCCTCTGGGGTTCCCCTGATCCAAGAACCCTCAAGAATGTCACCGTTGGAGTATACTTGATATCCCAAGCCATGTTTCAGATTTAACCGCCAGCGACCCTTATAGGTCATGTTAGAGGCAGTACATGTTCCATTTCCATTTATATAACCACCAGAAAATTCACCCTCGTAACATGTACCAGAAGGCCATTGGAATTTCCCGTATCCATGTCTCACCCCTCCTCTCCAGTCACCCTCATACTTGCAACCATCTGTCCATACATATACCCCTGAACCTTCAGGTAAACTGCCAAGCAGGGAGCCAGAGTATGATTCTCCACTGGGCAATACAACCTCTCCGTGCCTAAAGCAGGGTTCCTCTTCTCCATCCCTAATAACTTCCACGTTGTTGAATTTCAGAAAGTAGTTGCTGTCACTAAATGACATGCCATCTGTTGAAATTTTTCTTTGTGAAAGAGAAAGTGCCCTCTGAACATTATCAGCTTCAGTCCAAGGGCCAGACATGCATAATTTCAAAAAGTTACAGATTCCAAGCTAGAATGGCATTGCAAACAGTTATCTCAAGAAAAATATGCCCACATCACTAAAAATCTTTGTTTGATTCTCCATCTATTGACCTGAGATATACAGAATACTAGTCAAAAGCCAAAAAGGAGACTATTGGTAGTCAAATAGGAGGACAATTTTCACAGGAGAAAACAAAACCACTACGAAATAAATAAATACACACTTGACTAAACAACTGAAGAATTTTCCCCAGATCAAATCATACAGATGAAGATACTAACACCTGTGCGGTGACCCACCAAAATTGTGTGACAAACAGGACTGTTAAATCATGTTTGATTAAATTTAAATGACTCTTTTTAAATTCAAGTTCGATCAAAATGCTGGATGATCAGTTACCCACCTTGCCCCCTAATATACACCCCTAGATTTTCTAAATACATGCTTACAGGCTTCTACAGATCAGTATAACTATTAAAACACAGGAAAGCTGTGGAAAATGAATCGATATCATCATTACCCGACCACTTCCTCACCAAAAAAAAAAAAAAAAAAAAAAACCCACTAACTCAACAAAAATGAAACAGAGAAGAATAAGGCTGAATGGAGATGACTACTACGAAGCATATACAACTTGAATGCCTAATAAAACCTTCTTTGGCATATCGTCAGCAACAGTAACAACAGCTTGAAACAACTAAAGAAAATTTGAGAAACATGAAAGCAATACGAGGACACAGTTCCAATCAAAGTCGAGTTAATTCCGAAAGAAGACGAAATGCACATGTGAATATGCAGACCTATCTATATCAAATGGAGCTTCTGGAAAGAATCAAGCGGTAAGATAGTAAGCTCGAATTAAGAAGTTGAAGAAGACGAAGAAGAAGAAGAAGAAGAAGAAGAAGAAAGTAGACAGCTATCAGAGGAGCAGCTGAGCAGCTTTTCAGTTTTATTGACCTCAGTGTTTGCCTTTTTCGTTGTAGAAATCATGTGGACTTCTCTTCCGTCAAATAAACAAATCCGATAGCAAGAGCACTTGCATCATCTTGAAAATCATGTAGACTTCTCTTCGGTGAAATAAACAAGGATCTGGGTTCCGAATACCGCGGCCTCTAAACAAATAAATAAACAAACAAATCCGATAGTAAGAACAGCTCAGCTTATAGAAAATGTTATTTTACTGTTTTAGTTTTGACAAATTTTATAATACATCTAATTGAGTAGTTTGGCTCAAATGGTAAGTGACTTGAGAATATACAGGAAGGTCACTGGTTTGATTCTCCTCCGGCGCAGTACGTTGAAAGAAGCTTCTTGCAGCGCTTACCCTCCGAGTAAAGTGATCATGACTGCGCAGACGACACGGCCGAACTAGGATTAATCGGACCAGTTGGTTAGGATACAAGAGGTTTAAGTAAAAAAAAAAAATGGATTAGTGTGATTTGGTGGGTTAGGAATGGCGCTTTAAGCAATTTTTTTTTTATAATACATCTGTCGTAGGAATGGTGTAACAAGTGGCATAATAAATTAATATATATACTACTCTTCGTTCCGAAATAACTAATGCAATTGCAAAAAACACGCATATTAAGGATATGCGTTAATGTTTTAATTTGAATACCAAATTGACTAAAAACACTTAGTTCATAATTAATGAATGTCAGATTTATTCTCTCACCCTTAATAAATAAGGATAGATGTTGGAAAAACACAATAAATGTTGCAGATGAAAAATGAATCGCCTCGATTATTTTTGGAACAAATCTTTTAAGAATCCATTTCGATTATTTGGAACGGAAGGAGTAGTATATATATTAATGTATGTTACTTGATATAACCCTCCTACAACCGATTCAGATCATAAAATCCTCATTAATTTTTTTTGTAATTTCTCTAAGAAAATGGCGCATGAAATTGTATGCACTTTATGCACTTGTGCTGGGAGGAACTATCTTTATATAAGAAAATAACATGACTCAAGAGTTTATCACTTTCACACGACAATTACAATTTTCCTATATTTTTCATTAAATAAGAGATAATCTAATGCATGTGGAGGTTCCTCAATAACTTGCTCCCTCTACCTAGTATGCTGCGCGTTTTTGGACACCACGGTCCCTTTAAATGCCCCTTCTGCTGTGAGGAGGATACTAGAGACCATACTTTTTATAATTGTTCCTTCTCTCAAACCATTTGGGACTTCTTCCAGTCGCTTCTGCATCATCCTCTTGCAGCGGATTTTTTTTGTCTTATCTCCGGTGTTGGTGGTACCCAGACAGGAATGGCTCTGTGAAGAAAGCTTGCAAGCTGGTTCCTTCTTTGATTCTTTGGGAAATTTATAAATGCAAAAATCGGATCATTTTTGACGATTCCAGACCTTCTCTTCATACTTCTATCCTCAACATCCGGAAAAACTTATTTTATGCTCTGCTCAATAGTCGGCTCATCAGAGTGGATAAGGATGATGACTGCTTGCTAGAGAATCGGTTCATTAGCTCCTTTTCCCCGCAACTTACTATGCACACCATTTTGGTGAGTTGGCAAAACCCCGGCTCATTTGGTTAAGATGAATATCGATGGATCTTCCTTAGGCAACCCCGCCTGGCTTGGTGGTGGTTTTCTTATTTGCGACTCTCATGGTCATCTTCTTAATGTTTGTCGGTGAACCTTACGCTAATTGCACCGGTCTCATTGCGGAAACGAAGGCCCTCTACAGCGGTCTTACCTTTTGTTTGGAGCACCATCTTTTTTCGGTTCTGGTGGAAACGGATTCTTTAGTGCTTACCAACATCGTCTCTGGGACTTCTGTGACCCCTTGGCAGCTAGATGATGATATTCGATCTATCAGAGATCTCCTCCGCACGCACCCTATGCAGATTTCCCATATTTTCCGTGAAGCTAACAAAGTTGCAGATTTTCTTGCCACTTCGGCCTCCTCTAGCAGAAGGAGAGCCACCGACACGTCACAGTATAACACCCCCTCGTCTCTCAAGCTTATTATTCATGGTGATCGTCTTGCCATTCCTGCCATTCGTCGAGTACGCGGCTCTGCATAATCATCTGGACGCATCCGTCAATTTATTGATGGGTGCAAACCAGGTTGTCCCTATTCTTTTGGATAGTTTAAACATATATGATTATTATTTGTGTTACTGCATTGTTCATCACATTACATGCAGTGGCCCCATCTATGCTGCGTGCTTTCTCTTTAATTCTCAGCTGGCCGGTAGAAGGAGCTATCCTTTGTACAGATCGATAATGCTCCCTGAAGATTATAGCCGTGCGGTTTGCCAGATGACGATACGGGATTTCACCCCTCCACGTGGAATTATCTAGTTGGTCCAGCTGGCATGTGGAAAAGTCTAAGTTTATTATCCACATAGAGTCGAATACGAGACGAGCCAGTGAAGTCCGCAGCAACCAGCAGATTCTGCAAGTGTCCCATCTCGAACACCCATGTCGGTGCTATACGAGTCGAGACCAGGGTCCTAGCCCAGATTCTTAAGCCCAACATCCAGAGGGTTACTTGGGCAAGGGGCAAGGCCCAGTAAGGGTTATTTATGTCAATAGACCAAACCGCCTTAAGTTTAGGGCAGAAGAAGGACATGTGCCTATAAATACACAACTCCAGGAACTACGTAAGGCTTGATTCCTGGACATTACACATGATACATAGGCAATCCAAGATACATTCTTGGACTCAGCCATAAAGCACCCAAAAACACCATCTTCACTACAGTTCCAGTCATTCGATCCTCTTTTCAGCTCACCCTTAGATTACACGTGGCCCTATTAAACCGGTGGTGCATTATCCAGCATCATCATTTGGCGTTAGAAGGAGGGTTTTCTACCGGTGAGTTTGTAAAGGTATCGCAATGGCACCACCTGCAAGAAGACAGAAACCAACGAGCAGCAAGAACCCACAGATCGAAGAGCACACGGATTTAGATCCAGCCGGGGTACAAATCCAAGTACCTGAAATCCCCACTGGATCTAGGCCCGCAATTGCACAACCACCAAAGCCCCAACTTCCCCGGCAGTTACAAGACGTGGCCGATTACTTGGCGTCTTTGGATGAAGATGCCCCAAAAGAGTGGTGGCCTCTGCGTTCATAGATAAGGAATTTATAACCCCACGATGAGCACTGTTAGACCCACCGGTCGAAAGGAGCTTCGAGAATGCGAGGAAAGAAACTGTTGATCCTCGAGAGGAATGCAAGACGGCGCAGTAATCAAGACAACCAACGCCAAGAAGCGTCACGGACACTAAAAGCAACAAAGGCAAGTCGAGGATAGTATTCAAACGAGTTTAATCGCATTGTAGGAAAGACCAGTGTAGGGCGGCTCGAGTCACCATTCGGTTCGAGATAGAAGCAAGATTTCGATGCCCGAGTCTTTTAAGCCACCAAAGATAGAACCTTATGATGGTACTACAGACCCAGAGGATGAGATTGAGGAATGCCACCGATGCCATGAAGTGCCGTGCCTTCGACACCTTGCTTACGGGTCGAGCTCGAGAGTGGTTTCATAAGCTACGACCCGGATCGATTTCTAGTTTTCTACAGTTGAGGCAGAAATTTCGAGATGCTTTCATCGGGAACAAGAAGTTCCACTCACCTCATGAACATCAAGCAAGAAAAGGGAGAATCGACTATTGATTTCATGAGGCGTTTTAATCTCGAAGCTATGAAAGTGCATAACGCCAGTGATGCACTTCAGGTTAATTCCTTTGTCGGAGGCCTGCGTAATATGAAGCTATACGACAAGTTGTATAAGAAGATGCCCAATGACATGGACGAATGTGTGAACATAGTCCACAAGTTTTGCCAAGTTGAAGAGGCAGTGCGTCTGCACACCATTTCACTTGGCCTCAACTCAAGAAATGATGCCCGAGGCCAGACCAAGGGTTAGCCTAAGGGTTGGAACGAAGAAGGAAAGTCAAACGTGTTCGATCGATTGACCGCACCGATCACGGATCGGCTCGGAAAGAAGGGGAATTTAAAAGATCGAGATTTTATCCCTCTCAACCGATCTCGGGGGGGAGGTCCTGCCCATCATGATCAAGAAAAACATTGCACGGACACCGAAACCGATGTCCAAAGATCCAGAAAAAAAAAGAATACCCACAAGTATTGTGACTACCACAAGGATGTGGGTCATGACACAGAAGAGTGTTTCGACCTGAAAAGAGATATCGATGCGTGTATCCAAGAGGGTCGGTTAGATGAGGTGGTCGATAGATCAGAGAAGGACGAGCCCAAGGGTCATCGAGAATATAAGAGAAAGAGTTATAACGGGGGAAGAGACCGATCGCCACGTCGAGATAATCAGAGGCGTCGGGATAGATCACCCGAGCCGACTCGTAGAGATACCTGCAGGGACGATCGTAGGGAAGATCAGAGTCGAGACCCCCATGGGGATAATCACATCGGATATGATGTCAATATAATTGTTGCCGAGCATGAGTCAGATCGACCCCGATCCAGTCGACAGTCTACAGATAGATCAAGGGAATCGAAGAAACTTAGGTTCACGACAGAGGTGGGTTATGGACCCAAAGATGATATACCAAGCTGTCACAGTCACAGTGAAGGGTTGGTGATAGAGGCAGTGATAAGCCGAGGACGGATAAAGAGGGTCAGTGTTGATAGTGGAAGTGCAGTCAACATCCTCTACTACTCAGCCTTCAAAGCCATGAAGTTGAGAGATGAGGACGTTGTGCCGTTATCGACCCCTTTGTTTGGATTCACAGGGCAGGCCATCCACCCTATCGGATCGATAAGCTTGCTGACCACAGTTGGAGATGGGGAGAAAGGCAGAACAATGGAGATGACTTATGTCGTAGTTAAGGCCCCATCGGGTTACAACGCGATATTAGGTCGACCTGCCTTATACGACCTGAGAGCCATCATTTCTACCTTCCATAACAGCATAAAATTTCCCACCTGGTATGGTACCCACGAAGTGAAATGGGACGTTGAGGTGGCCAGGAATTGTAGTTTGGTCACAATTAAAGGGAAATGTGTCGGGCAGGTATTGGTCGAAGAATTAATTCATGAAGAGGAAGATGATAAGAGCTGGGTCTCTGTCGACCCGACAGAGGAAGTTCGTGTATGGAAAGAGGAAGAGGGCCAAGGGGTCCAGATAGGTAAGTGGATATCACACCCCGACATGCAAGCCTTGGTCGAACTCCTTGTCGAGTATCGAGATGTGTTCGCTTGGAAGGCAGACGATATGCCAAGCTTATCAGCAGAGATATCAGTACATCGGCTCAATGTCGACCCGAGAAAGAAGCCGATACGGCAGAAGAAAAGAAACCTCGCCCCCGAGAGGAAAGAGGCAGTAAAGAAAGAGGTTGATAAATTGTTAGTTGTTGGAATCGTCAGGGAGGTATTCTACCCAGACTGGTTAGCCAATCCAGTTTTGGTTAAGAAGCCAGATGAGAGTTGGCGGATGTGTGTCGATTTTACGGATCTTAACAAGGCATGCCCTAAAGATTCGTATCCACTTCCTAAAATTGATCAGTTGGTCGATTCGACGTTGGGTTTCGAGGTCTTCGGGTTCCTAGATGCTTACAGAGGATATTATCAGATCTTCATGGAGCCCCAAGACTCGGAGAAGACCGCTTTTATCACAGAGTTTGGCACATTCTGTTTCGTGACGATGCCATTTGGCCTAAAGAACGTGGGAGAAACTTATTAGAGAGCGGTTAACAAGATATTCTAGAAGCTGATAGGTCGTAATATGAAAGTCTATGTCGATGATTTGTTGATCAAGAGCAAGTCCATGGGACAGTTTCTCGTCGATACCAGAGAAGTTTTCGAGGTGCTCCGGGCTGCGAGTTTGAAGCTTAATCCAAAAAAGTGCACTTTCGGGGTTCGGTCTGGGATGTTTCTGGGCTATATGATATCGAAAGATGGAATTCGAGCTAACCCGGACAAGATCGATGTCCTCAAGAATATGCCCGCACCTCGTAACATCAAAGAAGTACAACGGTTGACAGGTCGGATAGCAGCCCTCAACCGTTTTTTGTCGATATCAGCGCAAAGAGCACTACCCTTTTTAAGATATTGAAGAAGGCAAGTCCGTTCCAATGGGATGACAAGTGTCAGAAAGCATTCGACGATCTGAAGGAATATTTATCTGATTTACCAACACCGTCTTCACCTCGGGAAGGAGAAAAACTCCTGGTTTACCTAGCAATCTGTGAAGAGGTAGTAAGTGCAGTGTTGGTTCGAGAGGGAGATCAGGGGCAGGTTCCAGTGTATTTTGTGAGTAAGGCGCTACATGGAGCTGAGATCAGGTACACACCTACTGAAAAATTAGTATTGGGTTTGGTTCATGCATCGAGGAAGTTGAAGCCGTATTTTCAAGCACACCCTATTGCTGTAATAACTGACCAACCTCTAAAACAAATTTTAGCCAAGCCCGAGACATCGGGTTGATTAGCTAAGTGGGTCGTCGAATTAGCTGAGTACGACATCGAATTCATACCTCGTACAGCTGTTAAAGGCCAAGCTCTGGCAGACTTCATTGCCGAGGGTCTATCTATCCGGCTAGAGCAAGAAAGCGGACACGGAAGAACGGTGGACCATCCATGTCGATGGTGCGTCCAGTAAAGAGGGGGCAGGAGCTGGGTTACTTTTGGTCAGTCCAAAGGGAGAGGAATTCCTTATGCACTTCGATTCCATTCAAAGCCACCACCAACAAAGCGAGTATGAAGCCATGATTACGGGTCCAAGTTGGCGCTCAAGTTGGGGGTCGAGAATCTCCTAGTATATAGCGACTCTCAACTCGTAGTCAATCACATACGAGGTGAGTATGAAGCCAAAGAGGAAGCTATGAAAAGTTATTTGAAAGTGGTCCAAGGGTTGATATCGAAGTTCAAAACGGTTCGCATCGAGCAGGTACCTCGGAGCGAAAACAAAAGGGCCGATGCGTTGTCCAAACTCGCATCGAATTTCAAATCAAAGAGGAAGGTCCTGGTCGAAATGTTAGCAGAGTGAAGCTACAATGAGGTCGATGTGCAACCAGTTATTCAGGGATCGACATGGATGGATCCGATAGCTTTATACTTGAAAGACAGAATTCTCCCGTCTGACAAGTCCCAAGCCAGAAAAATTCGACTGCAAGCCTCCAGGTATGCATTGTTTGATTACGTTCTTTATCGTAAATCTTTTGTAACCCCATGGATGCGATGTGCCTCGGAGGTAGAGGGGGCATATCTGCTCGAGGAAATACATCGGGGACTTTGTGGCAATCATTGCGGAGCTCGAATGTTGGCGAGGAAATGTAAGCTAGCAGGTTATTTTTGGCCGTCCATGCAAAAAGATGCCAATCGATTGGTGATGAGATGTAGAGCTTGTCAAGTGCATGATGTGGTGACACACCAACAAGCATAGGAAATGAATGCCATCGAGTCGGTATGGCCGTTCGATGAGTGGGGAGTTGACATAGTTGGGCGTTTACCTCGATCTCCTGGAAATTTCAAATTTGTAGTGGTGGCAGTTGATTATTTCACCAAGTGGGTCGAGGCCAAGGCTCTCACCGACATCAGGGCCTCGACCATCAAAAAGTTTCTTTGGGAAAATATTTTATGCAGGTTTGGGATTCCAAAATATCTAATCTCCGACAATGGGACCCAGTTTCTAGATGAAAGAGTGCAGAGTTGGCTGAAGGAGTATAAGATCGAGCATAGAACAACCTCAATGGCCCGACCTCAGTCCAATGGACAGGTCGAACAGACAAATAAGCAGATTAAATTTGGTTTGAAGAAACGGCTAGAAGATGAAGGTCGGGATTGGGCAGCTCAGCTACCTAGCATTCTATGGTCGTATCGAACAGCACCCAATGCGGCCACGCAGGAGACTCCCTTTGCCATGACTTATGGATGCGAAGCAGTAATACCTGCGGAGATCAGGCTAGCATCGTCTCGGGTTTTGGCCTATAACGTTCAGACAAACGCCACCGATTTACTTCAAGAGAAAGATAACGTCGAAGAGAAGAGAGAAGTTGCGGCACATCGAATGGCCAATTACAAAAGAAAGATCTCACAGTATTACAATGCAAGGGTGAAGTATAAGTACTTCCAAGTAGGGGATCTCGTGTTGAGGAAGAATGAAGCAAGCAGGCAGGACCCAATAGGAAAACTCGAGCCGAATTGGGAAGGTCCATACAAAATTCTGAAAGTGCATCCTAAGGGATCGTATCAGCTAGGCAGGTCGGATGGAAGTACAGTGCCTCGCACTTGGCATGCCACGAACCTCAAAAAATACTATGTTTAATCTATTTATTTCTCTATTTCATTTGCAGTTTTTATCTCTCATTTGTAACAAGGCGATACGACAATTAGTTTCGATGCTCTTTATCTAAGTAATTTTCTTTCCAAATTATGCTTTACTAAGTTCATGTAAAAAAGAAAAAAAGGGGTAGAAGAAGAAAGAGCAAAAATCGACCACAACAAACACTCATCGACACGATGGAATTGGAATAAAATGGTGAAAAAAGCCAAGTCACTGACAGTGCTTACATCACTCCCGACCTGCTAAGAAGCCACGATGCGAAGCGGTTGGAAGATCCCACGAAGGATACCTTATTCGACCAGATCATAAGCACCACGAAGTGCGACAGTCGAATAAGGAGTTGTCAATTCAACCAAGTCAAAAGCCTGATGAGGCATGGCAGGCGACTCGAGCTCCGACCAAATAGCTAAGTCAAGCCGATAAGGCAGTACAATGCTAGGTCGACTCATACTCAAGTGTACCATGAGTCATGTACTCATACTACACTTCGAGGGGCCACAGGGGAATTAAGTCCAAAGGACTACACCCCACAAGCCAACGTTTGCAAGGGAATTAAGTCGAAAAAGACTACACCCTAGACAAATAATCAACAATGAGAAAGACATTCAATGGAAAAGCATATATTGAAATTCAAAAATCAAAATGCAAAATTGAAGAGTTTCAGAGATCGAATCACAGATTCAACTCGACAAAGATCACATTCGAATAAATAAAAGTTATTCAACCAGATCGAATCAAAAGGTTGAATAAAAGATCAATAAAAGTTGTTACAGCCAAATCGAATCAAATTGTTTAAAAGCGATAACGAGAAAGATCATCAAGCCGCAGGCTGTGTTGAGGTAGAGGCATCGGGGTCGACTGGATCATCCGACTCGAGGTTCTCCTCTCCATCCCCCTCCATGGCAGGGGCCACATACTTGTCATATAAAGACACACCCGCCTTGAATTCTGTGAAATATCGGCCGTATCGAGGGATGGCCTCTGGATCGTACAAGTGGGCTTTCTCGATGCTAGACACTTCGAAGTCCGGGATGACCGCCTTGACTTGATCGAGGGCATTTGAGAATCCACCCTTCATAGCCTGACTCATCAGCAATGTCAGGTCATTCTCGAGCTCTGCGGAAGCTAGGATGTCCTTTTTGGCCGCCTCCAGACGAGTTGTAAAGCTGTCGACCTCAATCTGAAGGTCGTCTCGAACCTTGAGGGATATTGCCAAATCAGCCCTCGCTTCATCGAGTTCTAATTTCACCTTAGCAAGCTCCGATAAATCTTTACGCGCTGCAGACAACTTGTCCTGAGCAGTGGCCAGGTCAGATTCCAGTCTGAGGCGTCGGCTATCCAACTTTTTAACTGCCGACTTCTGCTTTTCGATCCCCGAATTCAACCGGTCGATGGTCTCCCTCTGTTCCTCCAAGGCTGCTGATGGAGACTCAATTCTTGTCATGGCCACCTTAGCTGCTAGCCGAGCCTGCAAAGGAAAGTACTGTTAATATCTAAAGTAGGCTAAAGCCCCAAAGTTAACGGAAATGAAATAAAGACTTACAACTCGATTGCTTTTAATGAAGAAGTCATGCAACTCTTCCGGAGACATAGCTTCCATCTCTGTAACACTCACTCCAGGGATCGAGTCGGTGGCATTCGAGCTAGGAGGAGCGAGGTTACGAGTTTCTTTCCCGACTCCATGCCTCATCTCGGTTGTCTTCTGACGCTTCCTCTAGACGAGGTTCCCTTCAGCTTGCTCGGTCACCCGAGCCTCGTCAGGTTGATCTCTTAGAATGTCGGATGTTGACATAGGAGTTGAAGCTCGGGCCGGAGTCCTCTGACCTCCGGAGATTATTGCACCAGACACTGGCTTTTTCGACCTGATGCCGGCCAGTTCTTGAATCTTTTTGGGATCAACTTTCTTAGGGTCAGGCACTTTGCCGACCGCCTCCAACTTTGAGAAAAATTCCACTGCAAACACAGAAAAATTGACATCAATATACAGTCAAAATAGAGGCAAGTATAGAAAAATAAAAAATACAGAAGTATAACAGCTCGACAGAGTAAATAAAAATCATACACAAAACTCTAACGTCCTCGTCGAGTTCCAGATAAGCACCCGGACCCGCCGTCCCGACATCAGCAAAAGGGTATAGAGAATATAGGTTTCGAGTTGCGACATCGGGGTTAACCCTCTCGAGAATCCTACACCCGCGGGGGGCATCAAAGTCGAGTGTTAAGGCCATATTTATATGATTATTAAGGGTATATTTCATTATTATTTTCCCCACATTTGCATAATTTACATGGGAATTAAGGTTTTAAGTGTAATTATTGAGTAAAGATGATTTTAAGAGGGTTGTATGCAAAATTGATGATTCTAAGTGTTGATTTAATGGAATTATTATTATTTGGATTTTATTACATTTTTGCATTGTTTATTTATCATGTAGGAGTTAATTTTCGAGTGCTATAAGTGGATAAATGAAGCTCAAGTCGAATCATAAGAGATAGAGTTGGAATTGGCTTGAAGAAATCGGATAAAGATGAAGAAATCTGGTCCTAAGCAGTTCAAACGAGCGTTCGTGCAGCGTCCATTCCAGACGGGCATTTGATAAAGCAAACGGGCGTCCGGAATTGTGTTTTACATTCAGAGAGTTCAGACGGAGGATGAACGAGCGTTTACTCAGCGTCCAGGCATTCTGGACGGGCGTCCACAAGACCAGACGGGCGTTCAAGGCCGACTTAACCCTAACCGACTCAAAACTCTATATATAGCAGCAGCCTCTTAACCCTAATTGATACCACATAATTGAGATCGCACTTTTACACCAAAAAGCTGCGGCTACAAGCCTTTTTCCATAGAGATGAACTTCTCCAACCCAACAATCATCTTCAACATGATTGTTGGCTAAAAGCCTTGCAGTGAGTCGACGGAGGAAGCCTATCAACAACACAAACCAACTAGAGAGTTCGATGCTTAAGTTTAGTGAGTTTATTTCATAGTTTTTCATTACTTTGGATCTGTTTTGTATTGTTTAAGTTTTATTGAATTAAGATTTGATGAAACGATCTATGTTTAATTTATGCTTGAATAAATTTATGAAAGTATGTTTATTTAAGTTCTCTTTTATTCAAAGTAATGCATCTAATCATGTTATAAGAGATTAGACATGTTTAGTTGAGTAAGAGTTTGGAAACGATCTCGTGATTTCGTGTTGATTGCATGTTTAGTTTGTTTGAAAAGATAAACGAAACCCTAGAATTTGATTGAAGATATTTAATTGAATTCGTGAATAAATCACTACTAAAAACTATGTCTTTTTAATCACCATCTAGTTGGGATTGTTGGTTGATAGGTGGAATCTAGTCGCCTTGCTGTGTTTTCCTTTAATTGTTTTAATCAAAATCGTTTAGATTAAGTTTAGTTTAAGTTTTAGTTTTATAAACCCTAGTTTCTGCTTTTTTTCCGGAATTTTCTTGCTTCAGTTCATAATCAGACGCTCGTCCGCAATAGCGAACGCCCGTCCATTAGGTTTAGTTTTCAGACGCTCGTTCACTTTAGTGAACGCTCGTCCGTATTTCTGTTTTCTTATTTTTCAGCTTGTTTTTATTTCTTGTTTTAGTTTCAATTCTTAGGTTTAGGTTTTAGTTAGTTTCAGCCTTAGTTTAGTAGTTTAGTTAATAATTGTGACATAATTGATATAGATTTATATTTGAATCCGATAAACATTCCACACTCCTTGGGACGATCCGTAAACACCCTATACTACGATCCTTATACTTGGGGTGTTTCGGTTTATAAATTATAAAACTAGTTTTTACCGAACAAGTTTTTGGCGCCGTTGCCGGGGAGTCGGTAACGGTTGTCGGATTCTTCTAGGTGCAATTTTTATTTCGGTACTATTTTTTTTAGGTAATAATCTAATTGCTACGTTTTATTTTTATTTTTATTTTATTTCACTTTATCATAGTTTAGATTTTCGATTTTATAAATTTGATTTTAATTATTTTAGTTTTTATTTATTTATTTTATGTTATTGGTCGCATTAGATTTTTTTATTAGTTTCGAAGCCTTAGATTTAGCTTAGATTGCCTTAGATTTTAGATCGTATAAATATATTGCCTTAATTATTACTATTTTAGGTTTTTATTTTCTTTCCTGCTAGTCTTTTCTGTATCTGTTTCGTTTTTCAGTTTTTAAACGGGCGTCCATCCTTTCAGACGCCCGTCATTCTAAAATCTTCTTTCTGCATCGTTTAAGGCGATCGAGACGGCGTCTCGAACTACCAAACGCTCGTCCCAACCTCTAAACACCCGTTTCCCCAATCATCTTCGACGCGCTTGGTTGATGATCAAAACAGCGCCCACTTCCGCATCTCTCCAACGAGCAGGCGTTCACTTATATCAACCTTGATTCACTCTCTTCAATTGACACTTCTTTTTCTTTTCTCCCTCTAAACCATCTAATCTTTTCTAAACCTATTCTAATCAACCCCAAAGGGTTGATTTCTTTCTTTTCCTTTCTTCTGGTTTATGCAAACGAGAAGTAAGAAGGGACCTCTCATCTTTGATCCTGAGCCCGAACGATCTATCCTTAGAAGAAGGCTTCTCCCTGATTTGGATAAAATGGCGGATCAAGATCCACCAATTCCAAATCCTGATCCCCAAGCTCAGTTAAATTTACTCCTTCAACAGATGCAAGCTCTGCAGCAACAACAGAATCAGCAAGCTGGCATAAATCAACAACTTCAACAATTCCGCCAAAACCAGCTTAATCAATTGAACCAGGACCCCTACACTCCATATCTTAATCAAGATTTTCTCGAGGGGCATAGACCTATTCGTCCTCCCGACATGGGAGGAGCGAACTTTGATCTAAAGAACGGAGTAGTTGCTCTAGTTCAGAATAGCTCTTTCCATGGTACTGCTCAGGAAGATCCACACGACTTCTTGTCCACATTCGTACAAATCTGTGAAGCAGGCCATTATCCTGGTGTTGATTCTGAGATCGTAAAGTTGAAGCTATTTCCTTTTGCTTTGAAAGGTGAAGCAAGAAGATGGTTTAAATCGTTAGCACATCATTCTCTCCATACATGGAATGATGTCAAAAGAGCCTTCGCTCTTAAGTGGGTTTCACCAGGCAAGATTATGGAAATGAAACGGGAAATAGCTACGTTTGAGCAGTTGGAGGATGAGACTGTTGGCAAGGCTTGGGAGAGATTAAATCTGTTGATGAGGAAGTGCCCCAATCACGGATATGACAGACATGAGTTGTTGGAACTGTTTTACAGAGGTGTCTCTCAACCTAATAGAGACTATCTTGACTCCATAGCTCATGGATCCTTCTAGGGGGAGGTGATGATCGCCTATAGAGTGGGTGAGACAATAGCCAAGAACAATATGTGGTCGACTCTAAGAAGACCAATATTGTTAAGAAAGAAGGTATCGCAAGCAATCACGATACACAAGCTGTTAGTTGCTCGAGATGGAATTGATAAGCAAGCGGTTGGCCAATCTTGAGATCTGACCTTCGATTCAAATTATCTTGAAACACAGTAGGAACCGAGATGACGGAAGAAGTAAACTTAATGGATAATCAAAACCAACCCTTCCGAAACTTCAACCGCAACTGTAACTAACTATTCAGGATTTCAAAGACAAAACTTCAATCAAGCCAAGTTACCACTGGACCTTCAAATTCGAATTCATCAACTCAAACTATCAAAGGACAACTCCTAACTCTCAAAGGCCTCAAGGTGGGTGGAATCAAACTCAGAACAACAATCATACCACCTCATGTGTCCTCAACACAAATTCGATGAGTGGTAGACATGGTGAAGACTCGTCTACTAGTGTTAAAGCAATTGAGAGACAAGTTGGTCGGATGGCGGACCAAACAAGTTTAGCGAGACCTCACGGTAAACTTCCGAGTTATACCGAGAGAAATCCAAAAGTCGATGTGAATGTTTGCACCGCCATTACACCACAATGGGAGTATGGGCAAGAAGAGGAGTTGAATGAAGTAACTCGAGAAGTGGTAAGAATTTGGACCCGGCAAGATGTCGGGAAACGAGTAGCCCCTCCTGACGCCATGAGTTCAGGAGGGGGAAATCAGAAACCACATGCCGAAGAAAGCAATGAGGAGGAGCTTAGTGACAATTCTTCGGAGGATGAAAATAATTCTGATGATGAGGAAAGGAGGAAGGAAAGTCAAAGGCGTACCTCGACTAAGAAAAAGGAAGAGAAGTTTGTGAGATGGAAGGATAAGGAGGACGAGGCGATAAAGAATCAAGCTACGAAGAATGATAAAGCCCTTCCTTATCCACCAAAAAGGAAAGAGAAAACCTCACTAACGACAAGCGGTATCTTTGGAGTGAGGAGGATACTTAGGGACACTAAAGTGAGTATGCCCCTTAGTTGAGGTATTGTCTGAAATGCCTAAATGTACTAAGTATCTTAAAGAATTCTGTGGGAGCAAGAGGAAGCTTCAGGGCATGGCTGAAGAAGTGTTTCGAGAAGATTGCGCAATGGTTTCACAGAAAGTCGTTTGTTAGCGAGGTGACCTGGCGGCACCTTCAATATCTTGCGAGATTGAAGGCCATTTGTTCGAAAATGTCTTATGCGACTCGGGGGCCTCTATTAATGTGATGCCATTAAATGTATGCAAGAAGCTCGGGCTAGACAAAAGAATGCGAGAACGCCCATTTCCCTTCGGATGGTAGACAAATCTAGTAAATCATTGCGGCCGGTTGTGTAGCTAATGTTCTCCTTCAAATTGAACATTTGGTCTTCCCTACCGACCGGGTTATTCTAGACTATCCACACGACAAGGAGATGCCTCTAATTCTAGGCCGAACCTTTTAGACACTTCTAACGCTCTCATCGACTTACGCGAAAGAGACAGATTACTCTTAGAGTCGGTGACACATCTGTCACCTTCACACGAGGACACATCACGAAAGAGCCGTAATTGATGAAATATCGTTTGTCGAAGCCATATATGAGGACGGAGGAGATGCCTATTACGAAGATGCAATGGAGCTTACGAGAGATAGGTGTTTTTGAAGTCATGGACATTGAGGATCCGGTGATTGCGGACCATCTTCTAATTCATTTCCAGCCGTAGGCATTGACGAGTCATCTTCACTCGCTCATCTGAGCTGTTATTGAGTTAGAAGCATGGAGATACCCAGCGACAAACGATAATCTCAAGGAACTGAGTCAGGAAGACTTCATCCCCTGGTGAAGAAGAAGCTCTGATGGGTAGTTGGGACGAGGTAGAGTTTTGGAAAGAAGCTACTCATTGGGAAGTAGATGAGTGGGAAGAGTCGCGTAAGATTTGAAAGACGAAGAGTTAAGAAAAATGATCGATCACAAGAAAAAGGAAGCAAGTGTTGACCGGAGGATTCCGATGGATGATTTGATCCATGCCTCTTCGGGGTTGAGCCTCGGGAAGATGAGGTGTTCTCATGTCAACCACTTCAAGCTCATAGGAGAAAGGTGGCCCGTTAAAGTCTAGTATTGAGCAACCACCTCATGATTTAGAGCTCAAACCGCTTCCAAAACACCTTAAGTATATCTTCCTTAAGGATGGAGATAAATTGCCTTTGATCATTTCTTCGAAACTCAACCCTGAGCAAGAAGCACAGCTGATAGAAGTGCTTAAGAAAAACATCCTCGCGTTCGGTTGGCAAGTGGGTGATATCCGAGGGATCAGCCCAGACATATGCATGCATAAAATCCGAACGGAGGAAGGAGCTAAAGGTGAGACAACCTCGAGAGAAGATGAATCGCATATACGCAGGAGGTTGTCAAGAAAGAAGTGATAAAGTGGCTCGACATGGGAATCATCTATGCAATCGCCGATAGCGAGTGGGTCACCCTACTCAAGTTGTGCCAAAGAAGGCGGAATCACGGTTGAAAAGAATGAAAAAGGGAGGAAGTTGCCTACGTCTCGTGATCAGCTCTGAGTGCGTATTGACTATCGTAGACTGAATGAGGTTACTGCAAAAGATCACTTCCCCTTACCCTTCATTGACCAACTAATTGAAAGACTGAGTGGTCACAAGTATTATTGTTTTCTCGATGGATACTCTGGTTACTTCCAGATAGCCATCGACCCCAATGACCAAGAGAAGACAACGTTTACGTGTCCATCTGGTACTTTTGCTTTTCGTAGAATGCCATTCGGTCTATGCAATGCACCCGCGACTTTTCAACGGTGCATGTTGGCCATTTTTGATGGACTTGTTGAGAAATGCATGGAAGTCTTCATGGACGACTTCTCAGTCTACGGTGATAGCTTTGATGAAATTTTAAAGAACCTAGATATGGTACTCCAACGGTGTGTTGAGAAAATCGGTGCTTAATCGGGAAAAATGCCATTTTCTAGTTGATGAAGGAATAGTTTTGGGACATAAGGTGTCCAATGCTGGTATTCAAGTTGATAAGGCTAAGGTCGAAGCCATTGAACGGATGACGTACCCAAAAACAGTGAAAGAGGTACGAGGTTTTCTAGGACATGTTGGCTTCTACAGGCGTTTCATTAAAGATTTTTCTACCATCGCCAAGCCTTTATCAAATCTCTTGAAAGAAGATGTAGATTTCTTGTTCGATGCGAAGTGCAAGGAAGCTTTCAATTGTTTGAAAGATAAGCTTATCGAAGTGCCCTATTATTTTAGTAGCACCTTTGGACCAAGCCTTTCGAGTTGATGTGCGATGCCTCTAATTTACGCCAGAGCGCAGCTTTAGGTCAAAGAGTTGATAAAAGGTTTAGGCCCATTTATTATGCGAGTCGTACCTTGAACCCGGCTCAATGCAATTATACTACGACTGAGAAGGAATTCTTAGCCGTCGTCTTTTCCATTGACAAGTTTAGAAGCTATCTTCTCGGGTCTCAAGTGGTTGTATGGACAGATCATGCAGCTTTACGCTACCTTATGGATAAAGCAGATGCCAAACCAAGGTTACTTAGATGGATTTTAATTCTACAAGAGTTTGACTTGTGATTAAAGATAAGAAAGGTAGTGAGAATATTGTGGCTGATCATTTATCTCGCTTAGTAAATGAGGGTGCAGAAAATCACAATGATATAGGCATTGATTTTCCAACTGAGCAATTGATGAAGCTTGAAACGGTTAGGCCGTGGTATGCTGACTACGTCAACTATTTAGCGAGTGGTCATTTAGAAGACATGACGTATCAGGAGAAGAAAAAGTTCTTTTCTGATCTCAAATATCTCGTATGGGAAGATCCTTATTTGTTCAGAGTCTGTAAAGACGGGTTGCTTGAAGGTGTGTTCTGAGCATGATCAAGTGGGATATCTTAGAACAATGCCATAGTGGTCCTACCGGAGGTCACTATGGAACACCGAAAACGGTTGCAAAGATTCTTCAAGCTGGATTCTACTGGCCAACTCTGTTTAAAGATGCAGAAGCCTTTTGTAAAGGTTGTGATAGGTGCCAGAGAGAACAGGAAAGGCGAGTAGTCGGATGGAAATGCCACTTAAGCCCATTCTTGAATGCGAAGTTTTCGATGTATGGGGCATAGATTTTATGGGACCCTTTCCATCCTCTTGTGGTAATAAGTATATCCTCAAATCAGTGTGGATTATGTTTCAAAGTGGGTCGAGGCCATAGCTACTCAAACTAATGATCATAAAGTCGTTAAGAAATTCTTGCAAAAGAATATCTTTACTAGATTTGGTCTGTCCGAGAGCACTCATTAGTGATGAAGGCACTCACTTTTGCAATGCGCCGCTTGACAAGATCCTTGAGAAGTATGGTGTCAAACATAAGATTGGTACACCATATCATCCTCAAACTAGTGGCCAAGTCGAGGTAAGCAACCAGAGCTTGAAAAGAATTTTGAGAAGACCGTGAACAATAATCGATCTAATTGGAGTCCGAAGTTGGATGACGCGTTGTGGGCTTATCATCGCATTCAAGACCCGATGGGCACGTCACCCTTCCAAATGGTCTATGGCAAAGCTTGTCATTTACCTGTCGAACTTGAACACAGAGCTTTCTGGGCAATTAAATTCTTAAATTTTGATAGCCAACTCTGTGGGGAGAAAAGATTGTTACAATTGAACGAGCTCGATTTAATTCGGACTCCGTGCATACGAGAATGCTAAGCTCGGCAAAGAGAGAACTAGGATACTCCATGACGCTAAGATCAAGGACCGAGAATTCAAAGTTGGTGAAATGGCTTTACTTTATAATACTAGACTTCACCTGTTTCGGGTAAACTCAAGTCTAGATGGTCCGGTCCCTTTGAGATTCTCGAGGTTAATCCTAGTGGAGTAATTACTTTGAACGGGTATGGTAATCAAGCTTTTAAAGTGAATGGCCATCGACTTAAGAAATATTTCGGGCAACCAAAGGAAAAGCCTGAGATTCTTTATTTCCAAAGAAGAGATGAAATCTGAGATGTCCCGATTTGTGAAGAGATTCCATCTTATTTCTTTGAGTCGATGATGATGACGTTCTATATCCACCCGTAAGGTACCTTCTGCGACACTTCGATCATACCACTATCATGACTATGCCTATCGTCCGCAAGAACAAGAAGAAGAGAGTCGATTGTCGTTTGAGAGAAAAGTTTAATGATCTTATTGCACACTTGACTTGTTGTTGTGGTGAAAATCATTTCCGCCCCAATACTTCTGATTCTGATGATTGAGGTGGCGGCTGTTAAACCAAAGTGGCCCGATCCGGGTTGATCTTTTGAACTCTGTGTCAAGCTATTGACATTAAAAGAGCGCTCCTAGGAGGCAGCCTAGTTTTCTTTGTTTGTTTCTTTTCTTAGGTTGTTTTGTTTTATTGTGTTAGAAATAATACTTTAGTTGATGTTGTGTTGTTGGTTATTCCTCTTACGTTCATTGTAAGTGTTTTGTGTTATGTGTTGCTCATATACCCCGTGTACCCGAGCT
Organism: Gentiana macrophylla; assembly: GCA_026214975.1. Taxonomy (NCBI): domain Eukaryota; kingdom Viridiplantae; phylum Streptophyta; class Magnoliopsida; order Gentianales; family Gentianaceae; genus Gentiana; species Gentiana macrophylla. Next base: position 83,817,585 of record CM047809.1, on the reverse strand, counting down.
TATATGGTATGTCGAGTGTTGCGAGATACTTTTGAGCGAGTTTTGAGTTACTCTTGCCCAGTGTTGTCTATTCGAGTTGTTGCGGTATGTTCATGCTCCGGCTGACCTCCGCTAACTTTCATCCGACAACCAACTGTTGAAACCAAACTAAGTTTTCTTGTCTTTTATATTTGCACATTCCGAGGACATAATGTGATTTAAGTGTGGGGGTGTTTGGGTATGTTTTTATGCTATATCTGCGAAATATGAGTGAAAGTTAAAATTTCATGAAATTTAAATTTTTTTGTGAGTCTCGAGCATATAATTGGAACTAGATGCTTGCTAGTTGTAGTTTTCTAACGATGATAGTATGTGACTTAGTGAGATAATTATAGCATGTTTTACTTTTATGGAGATAGTTTCGTTTTTTTTTACTCACGAAAGCCTTTGAGATTGAAGCATGACTTTTGAATTATATCCTTTCATTATTTTTAATGATTCATCTTAGGAAGGTCGGTATAGTTACACCTTAGTTAGACCATGTGCTGTGAATATCATAACGTTTGAATGTGATAGGTGAGATGTAACTTATGACTTTGAAAAGTGAATAAATAAAGTGAGTGAGCAATTATTAATAAATACGTTTGTCGGAAGCTGGTTAATGATTGGAGTGAGGTAGGGCGTTATCTCGAAATGTCCTATACCACTATGATGACCAATAGCTCACGACAGTCAGGAGAAGCTACCTTATGATTTGAGTAAGGTAGGGTGTTATCACGAAATGTCCTATTCTACTATGATGGGTAAGAGCTTATTCTGATATGCGTCACATTTGAAAATTTTGAAATATGATGAGTAAAAATAGAGTGAAGTCTTTGTTATCATGGATCTCATACCCAGTAGAACCGCATGATATGTTTGTAGGATTATCCTCTTGAGTGCGTGGGAAGGCTTTGAGTGGAGTCATTATCGTTTGTACCTAGGATAGTCATTGGAATTTTTGAGAGGATATTTCTTTGAAAGGCTTGCTAGATTGAGAACGGCTTGTCACACTTACACCGAATCTATCTCTGTGTTGGTATCATTTGCTATAGTTGTTGTATCTTTTGTTACGTGAGTTAGAGATCTATGTGGATTGCATGAAAGTTGAGCTATAGTTTTGATTGTTTTGTCCGAGGACGTACAAAAAGCTAAGTGTGGGGGTGTTGTTAAGGCCATATTTATATGATTATTAAGGGTATATTTCATTATTATTTTCCCCACATTTGCATAATTTACATGGGAATTAAGGTTTTAAGTGTAATTATTGAGTAAAGATGATTTTAAGAGGGTTGTATGCAAAATTGATGATTCTAAGTGTTGATTTAATGGAATTATTATTATTTGGATTTTATTACATTTTTGCATTGTTTATTTATCATGTAGGAGTTAATTTTTGAGTGCTATAAGTGGATAAATGAAGCTCAAGTCGAATCATAAGAGATAGAGTTGGAATTGGCTTGAAGAAATCGGATAAAGATGAAGAAATCTGGTCCTAAGCAGTTCAAACGAGCGTTCGTGCAGCGTCCATTCCAGACGGGCGTTTGATAAAGCAAACGGGCGTCCGGAATTGTGTTTTACATTCAGAGAGTTCAGACGGAGGATGAACGAGCGTTTACTCAGCGTCCAGGCATTCTGGACGGGCGTCCACAAGACCAGACGGGCGTTCAAGGCCGACTTAACCCTAACCGACTCAAAACTCTATATATAGCAAAGCGACCTCTTAACCCTAATTGATACCACATAATTGAGATCGCACTTTTACACCAAAAAGCTGCGGCTACAAGCCTTTTTCCAAAGAGATGAACTTCTCCAACCCAACAATCATCTTCAACATGATTGTTGGCTAAAAGCCTTGCAGTGAGTCGACGGAGGAAGCCTATCAACAACACAAACCAACTAGAGAGTTCGATGCTTAAGTTTAGTGAGTTTATTTCATAGTTTTTCATTACTTTGGATCTGTTTTGTATTGTTTAAGTTTTATTGAATTAAGATTTGATGAAACGATCTATGTTTAATTTATGCTTGAATAAATTTATGAAAGTATGTTTATTTAAGTTCTCTTTTATTCAAAGTAATGCATCTAATCATGTTATAAGAGATTAGGCATGTTTAGTTGAGTAAGAGTTTGGAAACGATCTCGTGATTTCGTGTTGATTGCATGTTTAGTTTGTTTGAAAAGATAAACGAAACCCTAGAATTTGATTGAAGATATTTAATTGAATTCGTGAATAAATCACTACTAAAAACTATGTCTTTTTAATCACCATCTAGTTGGGATTGTTGGTTGATAGGTGGAATCTAGTCGCCTTGCTGTGTTTTCCTTTAATTGTTTTAATCAAAATCGTTTAGATTAAGTTTAGTTTAAGTTTTAGTTTTATAAACCCTAGTTTCCTGCTGTTTTCCTGCACTTTTCTGCTTCAGTTCATAATCAGACGCTCGTCCGCAATAGCGAACGCCCGTCCATTAGGTTTAGTTTTCAGACGCTCGTTCACTTTAGTGAACGCTCGTCCGTATTTCTGTTTTCTTATTTTTCAGCTTGTTTTTATTTCTTGTTTTAGTTTCAATTCTTAGGTTTAGGTTTTAGTTAGTTTCAGCCTTAGTTTAGTAGTTTAGTTAATAATTGTGACATAATTGATATAGATTTATATTTGAATCCGATAAACATTCCACTCCCTTAGGACGATCCGTAAACACCCTATACTACGATCCTTATACTTGGGGTGTTTCGGTTTATAAATTATAAAACTAGTTTTTACCGAACATCGAGCCTATCATGCATTTTCCTGGGCCTTTTGTACCAGGTATGGATATCGATATCTTCCAACCCGTGTCGGATAAAGAAAAAATGAGGCTTCCACTCGCCCTGAGACGATGTCGCTCTCCTCACAAACTCCGAGACCAGAGGACGTCTCTGAAAAGTGTACCATCCCGCATCCTGTAGGCCTTGGATAGAATAGTACTGTCGAAATAAGCGAACTGAGAATTCGACCTTGGCAATCCGACATGCCAGCACGAAGCCCATGACGCTCCTAACTCCATTTGGAGCAAGTTGAGTGATGCAGATCTGATAATGTCGGAGGACTTCTATGAGGGACGGGTCGAAGGGGAACCTTAATCCCTCTTTCAATTGCACTTCGTAAATGGCATAGAACCCATGAGGAGGATCACATGCATATTGATGGCTACCGTGAGACACTTTGATGTTTCCGGAAGAGTATGGAATGCCATATCTTAAACAGACGGCTTTGGCTTTTTCCTGAGTTAGGTTGGATATGCAACCGTATGGTCCTTGACCCTTCATCCTTGTTTGGCGTTTGGCAGCAGGTCGAGAAGACGATTCTTCTTCTCCTCCTTATTCTTCTTCTCCGGCTACTCTCTCACCGGAAGCGAGTGGTTGCCCAGAAATCGTCCTCTCCACCGATTCCTCTTCAATCACAACAAGTTCCTCCCTATTTTGAGAGTCACTCTCACTACTAGACATGGAATTGGGGGAAGTACAAGAAATAAAAGACAAAGAAAAGATTTGAGTAAGATTAGGGCTTACTTGCGATTAGGGAGTAAGGCAGAGGTAAAGAATGGCAAATGAGAGACTTCAAAGCCTTGGACTCCTTTTATGCTTCACAATCTCCAAATGATTTGAAAGGGCAAGATTTGGGGGCAGTTATTGGGTTGAAACGCGATAATCAAGAGCAGAATCCCCGCGTGGACCAATAAAAAACGCTTCATTTCATGCACCTATTAATACTGATACAGTGTGATGTCATCCTACGACAGCCTACATCGACTAGAGGGACAGCTGTATTCCCGCCTAAAGAAGACCACGTGTCGAAAAGATAATTCAAATTTTCAGATCCAACCTCAGCATACGATATGAGCTTCTCCCTGATCTGGAGGGCTTATGACGATACGGGATTTCACCCCTCCACGTGGAATTATCTAGTTGGTCCAGCTGGCATGTGGAAAAGTCTAAGTTTATTATCCACATCGAGTCGAATACGAGGCGAGCGGTGAAGTCAACGACAACCAAGCAGATTCTCGCAAGTGTCCCATCTCGAACACCCATGTCGGTGTTATACGAAAGTCGAGACCAGGGTCCTAGCCTGCATTCCTAAGCCCAACATCCGGAGGGTTACTTGGGCAAGGGGCAAGGCCCGATAAGGGTTATTTATGTCAATAGACCAAACCGCCTTAAGTTTAGGTAAGGAAGAAGGACATGTGCCTATAAATACACAACTCCAGGAACTACGTAAGGCTTGATTCCTGGACATTACACAGGATACGTAGGCAATCCAAGATACATTCTTGGACTCATCCATAAAGCACCCAAAAACACCATCTTCACTACAGTTCCAGTCATTCGATCCCCTTTTCAGCTCACCCTTAGATTACACGTGGCCCTATTAAACCGGTGGTGCATTATCTAGCATCATCACCAGACGTTTAATCAAAAACATGGCCTACAAGATCGTGCCTACCTTTGGACGCACCCCTACCGAATTGCTAGGGGTGCAATCCAGGTGTTTTTGTTGCTTTCGCTGTCAAACGATATGCTCATATTTTTTCTAGTTCTTGATATACCTCATTATATACTTGGTATAGCTTCTGGCATGGGTGTAGCTGCTCACTCTACGGACCGGACGTGTCGCATTTTTCTCGGGAAGGACGACAATTCTCTGTTGCTCAAGCAAGTTCAGATGAGGGTGCAAAGAGATCTTCGTCTTAATTTCCTTTGCTCGTACACACAAGGCACAAGACAATGTGGCAGCATCTATTCCACTTTGATTTCCATTGTTGTAATTATTTATGGGGCAGAGATTTTTTTTGGGAGTGCATAGAGCAAGTACTCTTCCCTATATGATGGATTTTCCTATACTGGGTTTGCCACACATAGGGTTTAAGGAGGCCATGCTATGCACTATATCACGTAAATTTGGGGCGGGCCGGGCCGGGATATGACATTGAACTTTGTAGCTCTTTATTTGGTTTCTCAATAAAAATAAAGTTGCTTAAAAAAAAAGAAAAAAGAAGAAAAGATAATCTAAGAAAAATCAATCTATTTACTTAATCATTAATTATTTAACAAATAAATAATTAATTATACATGTGATATAATTAATGAAATTTTCTTTTCCCGTTTTTACCACATGTGGTACCATATATATATATATATATATATATATAAATAATACAAAAAATCTTTTCTATTACATATTATTTGCCCAAACAATAATATTTCGCATAATCATTAAATACACCAACTATTTAATTTATTCTTGATGTTTCAAAATACGAGAAATCACTCGCGTGTTATGAGCAACCCGGGGACCATAGACCTATAACCGGTAGTTCCAAATAATTGAATAAAATATTTATCAGACAAAATATTTTTAGGGGGGTTCTATTGGCACCCCCCCTATTTACTACTTGCACTACAACAAAATTTTACTTTTGGCACCACAAGATTATTTTGATTATTTTTATACTTCTCACACTACACAATTAATAAAAAAATTACTACCTACACCACATAATTTTGAAATTATAAACAAGTCCTCCTAAAACCTAAATAAACAATTTTATCCTTCTATTCAATTAAAACCTTAAACATAAAACATTTCATCATCTTCATCACTTCTTCACTTCTTCATCTTCGTCCCCTCTACATCCATGGAACCTTCATCATCTCCCAATTCAAATTTTGAAAGTCAACATTTTGAATCAATTCATAACAATGAACAACGAATGCATTGTGATATAGAAGATGTAGCAATCTCACTTGAAGATATACCATTTTCAAGCCAAGTTGAGAAGAAGATGGATTCCTCAAATATGGTAATTTCTTGATTCAAAATTTCGTTTTTTATGTTCAATGTGTGATTTAAGTTAATGGGTAATCATCCTACATACATATTATCATGTTTAGAGGTCATATATGGAAGAAAATAGTGTTATTTCGCCATTTCCGATCACCCCTAGGGCTTATCCCGGCGTTCTTTTATGTTTCGCTGCGTCAATGGCAAGTTTTTGGGACGTAAGCCATACTGTCGCCCGTAAGGCAGTACTAACGTCACCATGGTTGACGTTTACAACACACAGAAGAAGATGTATATGCATGTCCAAAACGTTATCATTCTTTGGCGCTCTTTTGGCTACCTACAACGTCACACCGGCTGACGTTTTTGTTGCCAATCAACTTTTAAACATATTTCTTTTTAACGTCAGCCTCCTTGACGTTTATCTGGCCATTTCAACGTCAATACTGACAACATTTTGTTTGACTCTTAACTGCAAAAGGCTTCCTTTACAACGTCAATCACAATGACGTTGATTTTGCCAACCCAACGCCGACACTGCGGCGTTGTGGATCTGTATTTTTTCATTTTGCCAACATGTGTTTTACTTGGTTTTATTACTATTGAATCCATAGAAACAATGTATTGACGCAAATCATGACAAAAGCAATGATGAGGGGGCAAGTACTAGACGACGAGGATGAGTATTTGAAGGTGAGAAACTATTAAATGGATATGTTATTTTCTTATTCTCATCCAATTGACTATGACAAATATACGTTGCCTTGCAGTTTTTGGCTGATGAAATGATTGAAAATCTTCAGAATGTTTGAGATACCACACTCGCAATAATGGATGACCCACCTGAAGAGTTATCAATCGATTTGACTTCAATTTTTACAACTGATCAAGTAAGTCTCTAATATACTATTTAAATGTATGTGATTTTTAAACTTGACTTGGTATTCATTACATTCATATATTATGCATAGGTATTTGATTCACCTGAAGCCGTCACCAAACACCTGAAGGCATTGGCAAGAGAGAATGGCGTTGTCATTGGGAAAAAGAGATCCAACATGACCGGAAAGCGGACACATTTCATTTTATTCCAATGTGAGAGGGGTGGATTTCCAAGAGATCATTTGAAAGGAGGAAAATACGAGAAAAAGGTTGGCGGTTTCGGAAAAAATAAGCCAAGAGAATCGTCTACAAAGAAATGCGGTTGTCCGTTTCTATTGAAAACCTTGAAGGATAACTTTAGGGAGGTGTGGACCGTTAGAGTATTGAATGGTGTACATAATCACAAGTTATTCAAGTATGAGGGAGGGTCATGCATACCTCAATTTGGATTGATAGAGAACAAGTTGATTTTGTTGCAACAATGACTCGCAACGGTATTTTGCCTAAACATATACTACGTATGTTGAGAAAGGGTGATAAGAAGAACTGTACGTCATCAAAGGCGATCTACAATGTTTGTGCTAAGATAAAGAAGAAGGCACGAGAGGGCCGTACAGTGATGCAAGAGGTTTTCAATTTGGCAGATAAGAACACATCATTCGTGGAATGTAGACATGACGAAGGAAATGTAGTGAAGGATGTTTTTTGGGCCTTTAATGAAAGCTTGTCCCTTGCAAGGTGCTTTCCTACTGTGATGCTTATGGATTGTACATACAAGAAGAACAAGTACAAGATGCCCCTCTTGAAAATTGTTGGCGTTACGTGTACGGATATGACATTTTCGATTGGATTTGCTCTACTTTGTTTGGAGAGGGAAGAGAACTACACGTGGGCTTTGACTATGCTTCGGAAAGAAATTGGTGAGAAAAGTGATAAAAAATGTTGTATCGTGATAGATAGAGAAGAAGCATTAATGAACGCTTTACGGGTGGTTTATCCAAAAGCAAAGAACTTGATATGCAGGTGGCATATAGAGAAAGGTCTACGAATCTGAAGACGAAGACTATGAGCGAAGTTTGGCAAGATTTGATGACTGCTTGGACAGAGGTTGTTAAATCAGAATCATAAGATGAGTTGAATGAGAGATTGGAAGAGTGTAAGAAGATTTTTAGTGAAGACGCCATGAGTTATGTCTCTTGTACATGGTTGAACGCACATAAGGAGGCATTCGTCTCCGCATGGACCAACTCTGTTTTTCATCTGGGAAACACATCAACCTTGAGAGTCGAGGGAATGCATTCAGTATTTAAAAACTGGCTAAAAAATGGGCTTGGGAACTTGGTTGCAGAGTGGGAAGCCGGCCTTTTCTTGATCGATCAAGAGATCAAAAACATCAAAAAGTCATTCGAGACGTCTCTTTTCATGGAGCCAAAAAAATTTAAAGATGTTGTGTTGTTTAAAGAGCTTAAACATCGTGTATCCATGTACGCATTGAGCTTGTTGTATGCTGAGTTGGAAAAAACCAATGATAGCGATGCGTTGAATAAGGAGTGTCGATGTACTATTCGAAAGACACATGGATTGCCGTGTAGACATGAGATGGCTAGATTTAAGAAGAAGGGATGCATCCCTTTATCAGCGATCGATATTCATTGGAAAACCCTAGATATCAAAGGGCCACCTCCAAATGAATCCGAGTTAGACTATGTGCCAGTTTTGAATGCCTTAGAAGAAAAGTTGAAGATGGCAGATGTTTGGGAGAGACAACGGTTGATCATGATGATACGTGACATTTGTCAACCGGTTAATACGGTTTTGTAAGAGCCAAAAACAAAAACCACGGGTCGTGGCCGCCCTAAGGGTTCCGGAAACAAGAGGAAGTTAGTTGAGGACTCCTCAACTAAGAGAGAGATGAGCAAGTTTGAACACGTTGAGAAAGAATTATCGAGTGTGAATGCCGTGATAGCGTCTGAAGGTGTTTCTTCCGCCCCAACTCCACCTACATTTCAAGGTGCTTCTAATGTCAAAAAGAAAAAAATCCCAATGACTCGAGCGGCATCCAAAGGTAGAATGCTAAAGGTTCCAAAGTTTGAGTGTAATGTATCTTCTACCGTCGGAAACATGTATCTTAAAGAGTTTCCACCAAATGTTCATGAGCATATTACGTCTATGGTTGATGTAGAGGGTGATGGAAATTGCGGGTTTAGAGTAATAGCACATGCAATAGGTCTTACAGAAAACGACTGGCCATTGGTGAGAATAGCACTGCATTCTGAATTGATGACGGACAGCGATCATTATATTGCATTATTTGGCGGACAAGAATGGATCTACGAAAAATGCATGGATTGTGTTTGTCATGAAAAAGGACCATGCGGATTGGAAAAGTATTTTGACAGTCACCTTGGTTGGGTTGTGTGCAATGCATATGGTGTGTCCGCAAGCATATTATCTGCCTCACATGGAAACCAAACATTCTTTCCTAGTAAGAAAAAACCTTCGGTTTGGCCCGCTCGCCATATATGGATGGGGTTGTGCAAGGGTATCCATTTTGTTCGTTTGTTTATGAAAGATACTTGTCCACTTCCTAGAGTGAGCATAAATTGGCATAAGGCTCGGATGTTGGAAGCAAATGAATGGTATGAGAAATATCAACATATGATCAATTTATGGCATGATGTGGTCAAGGATCATTGGATGGGGGATCATATTTATTTGGACAATCTATCTGACTGAGCGGGGGTGTAGGATGGAACACGGTTTTTTAAATTCAAATGCTATACATTGAACTAGTTTAATGTATTTTAGGAAACTTTAATGTATTTTGTGGTCGTATGTGATTTGGATTTTTGGCTTTTGGTATTTGAATTTGTTTTTAATTGCTATTTTATTCCCCACTGAATTGGTTTGAATTCGTTTTTAACTAGTTTTTGGTTCCCCGTTGAATGTGTATTGAATTGTATTTGTTGGGTCTTAACTTAATACCAATGCCAGTTGAGATGGCGTTTTGAGCATCATACACCAAAATTTAAGCTAAGCTTTTGTTCACTAAAACGTCAGCACTGCTGGCATTCCTACCAACATACCAACGCCGGTGGGAGTGTCGCTTTGAGTTTTTTTTGGTACAGAGAGCCCCCTAAATTTGATATTTTTTGTTCTATAAACGTCACCCTGGCTGACGTTGCTGTGTCTCTAACAACGCCAGCCATGTTGGCGTTTTTGTTCATAGAACCAACATTTAAGCTAAGCTTCTGTTCACTAAAACGTCAGCACGGCTGGCGTTCCTACCCACATACCAACGCCGGTGGGGGTGGCGTTCTGAGTTTTTTTTGGTAAGAGAGTCATTGGAACACAGTTTTGTAAATTCAAATGCTATATGTTGAACTAGTTTAATGTATTTTGGGACACTTTAATGGAAATACCAAATCCAACTCCAAATGACAAGTATAATACCAAATCCAAATATAAATAGTACAAATCCAAACCAAAGCCAATGTAGTCTACCAAATCCAAATACTAAATCTAAACACCAATTTAAACAACCCAAACATTAAACTTATCAAAGTAATAAACGTGTGACAGTTATAAATGTGTCAATGTTATAAGACAACTAAGTCTTTTTCACTGTCCTCGAACGCTTCTTTGGTCTTTGAGCTTGTATCTGACTAGATTCTTCGGTTTCGACACCGTCATCTTCAACATCTTTTGTACATGCACCTGCAGTCAGAAACTCTTCTGCCATCTCAAGCGCTTTCACTAAATCCTTTTTGGTTTTTTTAGAAGCATTTCCAATCGCATCTCATACCGCATCAATCACTCTACCCTTGCATTCATCCTCCTACTTGTTAAACATAAAAACGTTCATTAAATTGAAAAAGGAAACACAAAATAGATTGTATATTCAATTACCTCTCTTGAATCTTGATGCTTTCTTTTGCTGACACCGGTCAAACGACGCACGACAACACCTCGATACCAAGTCATGTACTCAGACGTGCATTCCCAATCAAACCTGGCTTTTCCCATCATTTGTTCCTTATTGACTAGATGATTTGCAAAATGGATAAAGTCATCGTCGCGTGATTCATGAGTGACATTGTACTGTTTCGTCTTCCAGCTTCGATTTGATGCCTTTGGAGGAATTGGTGACTGAGGGATTGCTTGAATATGTCCAAATTGACGAACGACACGGTTTGGGTGATACACCTCTTCAATGTACAATGTCCTTATGCAGCCATAGAATCAACATACGTCATTCTCAGGCATCGTTCTGAATTGCCGATAAGCATCCCAAACAACCTACAAAATAGAAGAAAATGTAAGTTGAACAGAACCAGACAAGTTACAACCTACAAGATAAATTTAGTTAACTTACTTCTCGGGCCTCCATCAAGTCCAAGTCCTCTCTTGTATGCCTTAACGATGACAATGCCATAGTGTCATTAATTCCCATAACATGTTTCCACTTTAATGTCTGTACCATATGTTCAATGAATTTCGTGTTTGGCGGAGGTCGCAATGAAGGAAAATGTTCGTACACCCATGCCTGCAAAACACATATTACAAAATATTTCTATAAGCATTCAAACATAAACACTAAAAACAAAAAAAATGTAAAAAACAAGTTTTACCTCCAGCAATGTTAGGTATCCAGAAATTCCAACAGTACTGTTCCTAGTGGCCTTCGATAGCTGTCGGTAAAGATTTGCCAGTGTGGCAGCACCCCAAGCCCAATCACCAACCTTATCTAGATCCCGTAGAAAATGAAGGTAGTTAATGTTTATCTTATCCCCATTATGGTCTTGCATCAAAGTACATGTAAGAAGATACAACAGATATCCGCGCACAGCTTGATCCACAGTAACTATCGGCGCAGTCTGACCGGAACTCGATGCCTCACCCTGATTGCTTCTTACACCACATTTACCCGCAAGACTGTTCTTTAGCCAACTTTTGGACACTCGTAGTCCACCAACATGTTCTAACTCCTTTGTCACGTCTGCTGTTGGAATCCCTAATAGCTCATGAACTAATGTAACTGGGTTGTCCTCTTTTGCAAATTCATAGTTCACGACCATTCCATCAACTGGTAATCCTGTGATATATCGGACATCGTCTAATGTGATCGTCATCTCACCGAACGGGAAATGGAAAGTGTTTGTTACCGGATTCCACCTCTCAACAAAAGCACTAACTACCACACGATTCGCTTGGCTATATGAAGATTGTACCAGATTGTACAATGGGTTAGCTCTCAGCCTTGCCTTGAATTCATCACATTCTGCATCAATCTTCCATAGCTTCAAGGAAGATGTGTACCTCGGTCCTGTTCAAATGAGTTTATATATAAAGTTAGTTATGTGAAAAAAATATAAGTTCACAAATATGTAATAAGATTATAAAACCTAAAAAAACATACATTCTTATTCAACAACACGTAACCAACATGCTCCTTCCATTCTTTCCTCAATAGAACATCAGTGTCTACCACCACACCATCATCACTGTCATATTGTAATAACTCAGCTGCTTCTGCCTCTGTCGGTGCCCCGGCACTTCCGGATGTCTGTCCTATACTTGCACCAGCATTACCTGATGCCTCACCTATAGTGGCCCCGGCTGGATTGGCTCTCTGTTCTGTAATGGCACCAGCAATACTAGAATCTGCAATTGGATCAACTGTCCCAGAAGGAGGCTACACTCCCGATTATGTCTCCATCTCCACTGACTCAGTGGTGGGCCCAACAGTACTGGAATCCAAAACTGGCTCAACTGTCCCAGAAGGAGGTTGCACTCCCAATTGTGTCTCCATCTCCACCGACTCAGTGGTGGCCCCAACACTAGAATCAACAACTGGCTCAACTGTGCCAGAAGGAGGCTGCACTCCCGATTGTGTCTCCACTGACTCAGTGGTGGCCCCGACATTGGAATCAACACTGCCTCAATCATCGCTGGAAGGAGGCTGCGACCCGATTGTGTCTCGGTGACTCGGATGGTGGCCCGAACACTGGAATCAACAACTGGCTCAACTGTGCCAGAAGGAGGCTGTAATCCCGATTGTGTCTCCATCTCCACTGACTCAGTGGTGGCCCCAACAGTACTGGAATCCAAAACTGGCTCAACTGTCCCAGAAGGAGGCTGCACTCCCGATTGTGTCTCTATCTCCACCGACTCAGTGGTGGCCCCAACAGAAATCAACAAGCGGCTCAAGCTGTGCGGAAGGAGGTCTGACACTCGATTGTGTCTCCACTGACTCAGTGGTGGCCCCGACATTGGAATCAACACCTGTCTCAACTATCACAGGAGGAGGCTGCACTCCCGATTGTGTCTCAACTAACTCAGTGGTGGCCCGAACGCTAGAATCTGCAGCAGCCTCAGTGGTGGCCTCTACCCTCTCAATTGTCTCTCCTAATGATGCCTCAGTTGGCTGATCTTCTTGTGCAATCTCGGCATGTATCTTCTTTTTCCGTTTCCAAGTTCTTTGATATCCTACAACCTTTTTTGGCTAGGCTTCAGCACCACCTTGATCCACTGCGGTACCTTCATCTGCAAAGGTTACTATTTTACCGGACCTCGTCTTCGTCATTAATTCCTACACATAAGACAAGTAATAAATTATCAATCAAATTAAGTAATTAATCTCTTATAATAATTCAAAGATTCATAAACTCATACTAACAAAAAAACAACATTACTTAGGATAAACAAACTCATGTACATGTGTTACTTAGAATAAACTAAAATAAACAGGCATTCAAAGTTATACTAACTCATATACCTGTGTTACTTAGGATAAACTAATTATGATAAACAAACTTATAAGATAAACTCATAACATGATACTTATAAGATACTTATAAGATACATTCACATTCAAAGATAAACTAACTAAAGGGTAATAATAACGGGACACAAACCAGACTCAACAATTATGTATCAATATATAGGGGCACAAAATATTCTATATAAAACAACAACATATAGGGGCACAAAATATCCTATATAAAAAAACCTATTAATGAAATTATGGTAATCAATTAACCTATGTAACCTCTAAACTAACTCTAAACCCTAATCTGTCCTCAAACGTCACCAGTACTGACGTTGAACAAGCCTTTTATAATGTCATCCCCAGTGACGTTTAGGGTGCAAGACATTGGCATGGAAATTTTCTGGAACGTCACCAGCACCAGCGTTTCATAGGCCCTGACAACGTCCACATCACTGACGTTTAAGAGCTAACAAATTGCCAAGCCAATGTTCTAAAACGTCATCACCCCTGACGTTGCCCAACATCTTAAAACGACAACATCACTGACGTTTTAAAGAAATAAAATTTGGATACCTTACTACTGAAACGTCACAACGACTGACGTTGTATAAACAACTACAACGTCAGCTATACCAGTGTTGTAGGGATAACCCTATTTTCCCACACACAGGCTGGGACATCAGTGTGGGTGACGTTGAAACCTACCATAGGCATCGCTTACACCGATGTCCCCTGTTCCATCATCTTCTCTGGCCTTCCAACCGGAAAAATGGCCGGGAAAACCAAAAAACAACCCAAAAAACATCAATCCAACTAACCCATTACATCCAAATACTAACTCATTACATAGAATATAAACCCATTACATTCAAACACAAATTCACAAACATATAAACACATTTTAAAAAATTCACATACCTTGAATAGATTGAATTGATTATCCTTCTCTCCTTCTTCTTTTCTTCTACAATTCGAAATCCACTCTCCATTCTTCTTCTCTTCCTCTTCTCTTCTCTTCTTTTCTATTTCAATTTTTAGTTTTTTTAGTAACAACCGGTGGGGAGGTTTTTTTTTGGGGGGGGAGAAGAAGGTTAATGCGTTTTTGAATTAAAGGGATGGGAGAAGAAAATGTGTATGTATGTAGTAGTTGTTATTATATTAGTACTTATTTTAGTGTTTTGTATAATTCTAGGGACTAAAGTGTAGTTTTCAAATATTTGTTATATTTATGTTGTGTAGGTAGTAATTACGTGGTGCGCGAAAGTAAAAAAAAAATTCATTAATGTGGTGCAAGTAGTAAATAGGGGGTGCCAATAGAACCCCCTATTTTTATTCAACTTAATATTTCCAGAATTACGCCGCCATAAATCTGAAACTGAACTTTATCGATTATAGATATTTCTTATTCTCAATATGTCGAGTCAATAAGTGTCCATTGATATAATTGTTACATACTGACTAACCCTCCATAGAATATCTGTAATGAAGCGGAAATGTTTCCGTAAACCTTCTTCATTACATCTTGTCCTTATTTACTATTAACCCACTAGTGATCAATTAGTTCATAACCATTATGAACTCGGCTGATCGATCAGTTTCTTGGATGAACAAACAAAGGACTTTCTACTTCCCGCAGAAAGGAATGAATTCTTTATCTGTGAAACACACACTACCCACTCATTCCCGAATAGTGCTAACGTGAAAGTAATTCAGACCGCACCACTTAGCGATCCTTAATGAACACATTAAACCCTATCTTGAAAC
Source organism: Gentiana macrophylla (assembly GCA_026214975.1). NCBI lineage: Eukaryota > Viridiplantae > Streptophyta > Magnoliopsida > Gentianales > Gentianaceae > Gentiana > Gentiana macrophylla. The sequence goes on along the minus strand of CM047809.1, from coordinate 83,802,333 downwards.
AAGTAGGAGACTGCAATCACTTCAGGATTAAGGTTAATCCATATATGATCATCGTGTGATTTAATAAGATTTCTCAATCATGGAATTATATGAAAAATACAGATTAAATCGGTTCAGTCTTATTTGACTACATCATATATAAATTCCCCACTTAGATAACCACTATCGACAGTCCGGATAAGACAGTCACACCATAAAGTGTTCTGTATACATTAATGGTGGTTTAATCAATAGACCATATACTTTGATTAAGTTCACCACAGACTAACGGTTTAAGTGTATCACCATAAACTTAATCCTCATGTGTAGCACACATTAAGTTATATGGCTACATATGATACAACTTGGGTTTTCAACAGTGTATTACTTATAAGCACACATCAAATAATAAGATGATAATAATTCTGTCATTTATTAAATATAAAAACAATTACAAAAATTGTCTTTCGGGTATCACACCTAACACAACCCACCACTGCAACCCTCCACCACACAACCACCCGCCACCACTGCCGCCTACCTTGTCAAGACCCCTTGTCATAACTAATCACCATCCTCCATCATAACCCAGCCCACAACCATCCACCCTATCACCGCCTCATGTTACCAACAATTTCACCACCACAAACCTCACCACCGTCTTCTTCATCCTCACCCATAATCTATCTCACCACCAACCTCGGCCATTATCCTCCACCACAACCAACTTTGTCATCATCGATCTTCACTCAGCCACCACACCAACTTCACCATCACCCATCACAGCACACCACACCACTCTCGTCCCCTCAACCACCGCCACCACAACCACTACTTTCACACACCACACCACTATCGTCACCCCAGCCACGGCCACTACAACCATCGCTATCGCACACCTCACATCATCCGCCACCACTCACCACCACACGCACCCGCCACACTCATCATCACTGTTAAGAACATTTTATAAGTTTTTATGATGGTATGGCTAGATGTTATAGAAAGCCTAAAATAAGTATAGACTGAATTATTTATAGGTTTACTAGAAGTGTGACCCTTTATAGGTTTGTCACACTAAGAAATATAACTGTAGTCTGATAGGTCAGCTCAATGAAGTGAAGACATGAAGATCAGTTGAGTATGAAGAATGAGGATCCAGACTTGGTGAAGAAGACCTATGGACTGGTTTACAACCAAGGAAGTCTGTGATGACCTTGGGTAAACCTATGTAATGAGATAAATGATGTTTTCTATAAAGTGGTGTACTCTGACCTCTCACAAAATAAGGGTTAGAGAAATACAAATCAAATCGGCCAAGTAAAATCAGCAAAGTGAAGTCAGCCGAGTGATTATCAGTTCAGAGGAAGTCAGCTGAGTAAATTGGAGCAAGCTAACTATTCAAGCAGGCAAGCCTACTGAGAAACGCATTTCAACATGTGATAAAATCAAAATCAATCGAAGAATTAATTACAGAGGAAATCAAGGACGGATTTTTTGCAAGAATGTTGGAAATAAAATCAAGAATCGAGATCACGCAAATTCTAGAGAATTAAATCAGGAAGAAATCAAGGGAATAATTCCTGAGCAATTAATAGCCAATGGATGGGAAATTTTAAAATCCAAAGAATCAAGGCTTTAAATAGGAGTCCTTTTTCAGAAGAACAATTTCAACGAGGACATGAATTTCTAAGTGCAAAAACGTTGTCCGAAAAGCCCTCTATTCTAATCTTCAAAGCTATATCGAGAAAACCAAGTGTCAGAAGTTCTACGGACTTAATCGAAAATATCAAGTCTGCACTTGGTCTCTGTGAATCATTGATTCACTCTTCAAATCTCATCTTGGGATTCATTCAATCAGTAAGGAGCATTTATTGCTTTGAAGGACTAAATCTATTGAAGCATATTTCTCTATGAAGGAATTATGAATGTGATTGCTGTTGAAGGACGCATCCCAAGGAACAATGTTGGAGTTGTGTCACTGAAGCAGTCTTGGAAGATTGTGAAGAAGGGATAACTCAAGATTGTGAAGCAACTGAGAGTTGATAAGGAAAATCATCACTATTGTAACAGTGTAACAAAAATGATAGTGAATTTCCTCCAATCATCATATGAGAAGAGAGGATTCGGGGATTACACCACCCACACCTCTATTTGTGTTCTTTACATTGACACATTTACTTTATGTGTTTATTTTATGCCTTACTTTGCATATTTACTTGTTTGTGTGTGTGCATAATCACTTGAAAAACATATTTCAAGAAGAGCTAATTCCGCTGCTCGTTCAACCCCCTTTCTAATCCTTGATATGCCCTTATCTAAGACCAACAATTGGTAGCAGAGCAGAGTTATTTGTATCAGAACCTGTTCAGATATGATTTCTGGTAATAACGAGATAGGATGTTTTCAAATTTTAAAGTGTTTCAAAGCCTGCATCCATGGAGTCTCAAAATTTCATGTCTAAAATTCCTATTTTAGTGTTAATAATTTTGAAAAATATAAGATCCACATGTTGTCACATCTTGCAGCAACACATGAAGAAATGTTGGATGTCATTAATGATGGACCAATCAAGATAATGACACGAGTGAAAATGTGAGCAACCATGGGAAATCTAGTGGAGAAACCCAAATCTGAGTGGACAAAAGAAGACATGAAAAGAGTCAATCTTGATTTTGTGGCAAATGACATGATAATGAAGACTCTGGACAATAATATATTCATGAGGGTAAGAGATTACAATTTAGAAATGGAAATTTGGAATAAGAAGGCCCTGATCAATGAAGGATCGGAAGCCATCAAAGAAAACAAGCTGTTAGTAGCCAAATAGAAATTTGAGAATATCAATATGAAGACTGGTGAACCAGTGGACATATGGACATCAGATTCTCTTCCATTCTCATCAAACTTCACCAGCTTGGTCAAGTATACCCCTAGAAGGAAGTTTGTCTAAAGATTCTAAGAGGTCTACCAGCAAGATGAAAGATCAAGACTGCTGTTCCGCTTGGAACTCTTGACTTGAGAAAGACTGATACACTGACCTTAGTGTCTAAACTGAAAGCTCACGAATTTGAGCTGAACAATGAAGATGGTGGCAAGTGATGGCCAAAATAGTAACGACCAACCTTAACCGGAAGAGTACCGGGTCGGAAGTACTACAGTGGAGAGCAAGGTCGTATCCCACAAGGAATCAATCGAATACCAAAGTCATTCACATGCTTAGTTTAGGTCAATAATAGGTTTGTTCATGGTAATTATGCTATAACAATATTTAAACTAGAGATAAAGAGAGAAAGAGACATAGCCAAATCACGATCCAATTGAATACTTTCGCCTCTCTAATCGACTATTTGGGAATGGAGACTACCAACCAACCATCCTAATTCTTATATGACTCGTTCATGGGTGCAAACTCCTAAGATAGTACTAGATGCCATGCAACACCCTAGTACCCTTTGCCTGGTTCAACAGTCCGCCTTTAAGAATTTAATTGACCGAAACAAGATTAACGCGCTAGAGTTGCCCGATTTCACAACCGATTGAACCTCACTCCCTAATCAATCTAAACAACTCAGTTGATTATAAGGAATGATCTTAATATCCCTTTTCCCACACCCCTTCGCAACATACATTTATAAAAGTGGTGTGTGTTCATGAACTAGGTGTACAAGCTAATTCAAGCATTAAGAACAAGTTTTAAGACATGAATTCGTCAATATAACAACAATTAAGCATTACCCATTCCCAATTTCATCAATTAGAGGGTGATTTCTTCAAAATTCACATGATTTGACTATGATATGTTTAGCTACTCATCATAAAGCAAGAAATAACAATCAAAGAAGAGAGTAATGCCATAAAACTGAAAAGAGGAAAGATTAGTTACCAAAAACGCAGGAAATTGAAGTTGAATCAATCTTCATCCAAACCCATTGTCACTTGGGGAAGAAGACTTCAAAAACACCAACAAGGAAGAGAAAAATCTATGCTAAATTGTGTTTAATCTAAGGGAAAGAGTGAAAGAAGAGCTAATCTAAGGGAGAAAAGGGAAGAAAATCGACCTAAGGGTGTCCTAATTAAGTCTAGGTATCCCTTCCTATGAAATGGGGGTGCAAAATCTATTTATAAGCGTCCAAAAATGTGCAGAAAAAGCAGTTTTGGCGTGCCCCAAAGTCCTCGGCGCGCGCTGAACCTGTTCTGTGACTTCCTGTGGTCTCTGTTCTTCTTTGGCGCGCGCCAGAAATCTGGACTGATACACCTTCAGTAATCGGGCAATATCTTTGCGCGTAGAGCTCCGATTTGAGTGATTCAAAATGCGTTGGAAAGTTCGTTTAATTATCTACAACTTTCATGAAGACCATAAGTCCAGAAAATACACGTATCTGGGAGAAAATTGCAGATAAAGTGAACAAATGGTAAAAGCACCAACCACCTTTGATCCGTTTCCATCCCCGGGCTTCGGTTTCGCCATTCTAAGTCTCATGCCTCATCTTCCGGGCTTACGAGTCACCTATTTCCTTCATTTACATAGCACAATATACCAAGCATAATCCCGCAAGATAAATAGGGCTCGAATAGGCCCAAAACACCGTAAAATGATAAGGTTTTCCATCAATTTGATCGATTACCTCTAAGTAAGTGCTCAAAGCGATTTTACCATATAGTCAGTCTAAAACCACCCAAAACAAGCCAAGAGTGTCATAAACGGGGGTTAAAACATGCACCAAAACATAGTAAAGTTGACTCTCATCAGCAAGACCGAGGTACCAATAACCAGCACACTTGTGGCACCTCAACAGAGTAACCAGCAGAAGACCACAGAAAACCTCGACAAAGAACCACAAGAGCTGAGAGACCAATTAGCGCTGATGATTAGAAGATTTGACAAGTTTTCAAAAAGACATTACAAAGGAAGCTCTTCATCAAAACACAATTCCTTAAACAACAACGATATCAGGGACAAGAAGAGAGATGAAGAGGTTCGATGTTCGAATTGTAAGAGGAAAGGCCATTACAAATTTGTCTGCTCAGAAGAAAAGAGAGAGAAAGATGGTGAAAGAAAGAACCACAAATCACTAGACAAGAAAAGACACTCAACTAAGAAGAGAAAAAGCAGAAGAGCACTGAAATCTAAGACCAACAATGACAGTGACATCAGTACAAGTGAGTCATTTGACAGTGACTCAATTGACAACAAATATTCCTCCAGCTCAGAGGACGAGAAAGCATGTTTGTGCCTAATAGCCAAAGAAGTTTAAGAAACTAAGGTACTACCTTGTAACTCGACCTCTACGGCATCCATTTCAGACACTACACAATTTTCCACTCCCTTATTTGAATCCGAAAACTTGATTCAAAACCTCATGACTGAATTTGAATAAATTCAAATAAACCATGAAGTTCTGGAAAATGAGTGTGATGATTTAAGAAAGGAGAATAAAAAATTGAAAAAGGAACTGGACAAGCTGAAATCCATCACTGATGCTAAAGAAACAGACTTAGCTGATCAAAAGAAATCAGATGGCAAGTCATCTGGTAAAAATAGACCAGCTGAGAAGGTTTCAATACCAATTGAGAAGATTTCTGAACCAGCTTACAAATCCCAAAAAATGTTTCGATCTAGATCAGGTCTTGGCTATGATAGTCAGGATGAAAGGAAGTCTAATAATCAGCACAAATCTGAATCCAAGACTACAACTGGTCCTAAGTTTAGAAGAGAGTAGAATATTAGAACAAACAGTCATCCTGAACCAGCTAAGTCAAAGATCAATGCAGTAAAAGAGAAAAAAAAAATCATCCTACAACCAGCCCAGTAAAGGCAGATTTGTAGTGAGGGGTAAAGGAAGACTTTATCCCTCAGATGATGATTGGAATGTTTCCCATCCAGTCTACAGAAGAAAGTTTGTTCACAAACGAAACATTGGATTCAGGAAGAACTGTCCTAGATCAAGTTCTGGATTCCGAACAAGGTTTGAGAACGAACAACCTTCAGCTCACTAGAGAGTGAAAAGAGATGCCCATACACCAAAAGGCAGAAAGGTATTCCAGAACACTTTCAGACAACAAGTCAAAACTTATTCTGCCATACCTTATAATTATGAAGTTGATGACTTCATACCTCTAAGATGGAGACCATCTGGTTACACCCTTGGAATATGAGGCATGATGACTGACAGACATGGACTCAAACAGTGTTGGGTACCTAAAAACACTTGATCAGTTTTGCTGGGAATTTGGTACATTGATAGTGGATGTTCTAGACATTTGACTAAGAGCTAAAACTGGTTGAAAGACTATGGAGCTTTTGATGGATGCAAAGTCATATTTGGAGGCAAAGAGAAGCCTGGAAAGACTAAGGGGAAAGAAATCTGCTGAAGAATAATTTAAAGATTCAGAATGTAGCATATGTCAAAGGATTGAACATCAAACTGCTGAGCATTATCCAGTTCTGTAACAAATGACACAATGTCAATTTCAGCAAAGAGGGATGTCAAATCATCCACGAGCAAACAAACACTGTTGTTCTATCAAGGAAAAGGGAAGACAACATGTATGTGGTGGACTGGAGCACAGCCAAAGCAGAGACCTGCCTGATTGTCAAATCCAAGCAATCACCCAGCTGGACATGGCATAATGGACTGAATCTTTTGAACTTAAATCCATCAACAAGATGGCAAAGAAGAAACTTTTGGAAGGCTTACCAGAGATAACTTACAAGAAGGAGAGCATATGTGATGCATGCCAGAAGGGTAAGAAGATTAAAAGCTCAGTCAAGTCAAAACCACATCAGTCAACAACTAGGATATTGCAACTACTACACATTGACCTATTTGGACCAGTCACACCAGTCAGTGCTAGTGGGAAGAAGTATACCTTAGTGGTAGTTATGACTTATGCAAATACACATGGGCTTTGTTTATGAATAAAAAGAATGAGACTCTAAAGAAACTTCCAGACCTGCTCATAAGATTGCAAAATGAGAATGACTTGAAGATTGTGAAGATCAGATCAAACAGAGGAACTAAATTCCTAAATCAAGTCATCAAAAGCTTTTGTGAAGATAATGGAATGATGCATCAACTTTCAGCAGCATGAACTCTACAGCAGAATATAGTTGCAGAAAGAAGAAACATAAACTCTTAAAGAGGATTTCAGATCAATGATTGCAGAAGCAGGCCTACCTAAGAGGTTCTAGGCTTAAGCAGTGAACACAACATGCTACATTCAAAGCAGATCAATCATCAACAAGCATCATCGGAAGACACCCTATAAGTTGTGGAATGGAAGAATACCAAACATCGCACACATGCACATGTTTGGAGCCAAATCCTTTGTTCACAACAATGGCAGAAACCGGATCAGTACGTTTGATGAGAAAGCTGATGACAACATATTCATTGGATATTCAGACACCAGCAGAGCATTCAGAATCCTCAACAAGAGAACACTGGTGATTGAAGAATCAATCCATGTGGTATTTGATGAACCAAATACCAGTTGTGAAGACATATCCATCCCTAAACAAGAGATGTCAAAGGAAAAGAATTTTAAACCTGTCTATTCAAACGCAGAAGTGCCAAGTGCAATCCTGGATGACTCAGCTGAAGACCAAGAAGCAACACCTGATGAGACACTAGATGAGACACCGGCTCAGGCACAATTCCAACTAAATGTCAACTGGCTTAGAGATCATCTAGCTGATCAAGTCATAAGAGATATAAACACAATTGTCAGAACTAGAAGACAATTGAAGAGTATTCTTACCTACTTTCTATCAGAAGTAGAGCCAAATACCATTGATGATGCAATCAAGGATTCAGATTGGATCACAACATTACAAAAAGAACTGAATGAGTTTGAGAGAAATCAGGTTTGAGAACTAGTTGACAAACCTAATTGTGCTAACATCATTGGGGCAAAATGAGTATTCAGAAACAAGATGGATGAGCAAGGATTCATGGTAAGAAACAATGTCATATTAGTATCCAAAGGGTATTCTCAAGTTGAAGGCATAGACTATGATGAAACCTATGCACCAGTAGCAAGATTGGAAGCAATAAGGTTATTTCTAGCATATGCAGCTCACAAGAACTTTAAAGTATATTATATGGATGTGAGGAGTGCATTCCAGAATGGATTTATTGAACATGAAGTTTATGTAGAGCAACTACCTAGTTTCCAAGTCAAAGGAAAGGAAGACAAAGTCTATAGCCTAAAGAAGGCACTGTATGGACTCAAAAAGGCACCCAGAGCATGGTATGAGACCTTTATCACAATTACTAGTTAGCAATCGATTCAGAAAAGGCACCATAGATAAAACTCTATTCAAAATAAAAGATGGATCCAACACACTTCTTGTCCAAGTATATGTAGATGACATCGAATTTGGATCATAAGATGTGAGACTTTGTGAGAAGTTTGCGACATTTATGAAAGCAAATTTAAGATGAGTATGATCAGGAGAACTCAACTACTTTCTTGGACTTCAAGTAAAACAAATGGATGATGGAATATTGATAAATCAAGCAAAATACACAAAACACTTCATTAAGAAGCATGTAATGGAGTCAAATGAACAAGGGAAATATATTGACCAGAAAAAAGCTATACAGAGGCATAATAGGATCACTACTTTACCTCACTGCAAGCAGACCAGATATTACATTTGCAGTAGGAGCGTGTACAAGATTCCAATCTCAACCAAAGGAATCACATATGTTAGTAGCCAAAAGGATAATCAAATATCTAAAGCACATAATGAATGTTGTAATACATTTTCCAAAAGATGGTCGATTTAAGCTGATATCATTCTCAGGCTCAATTATGTTGGATGTAAAGTGGATAGAAAAAGCACTTCAGGAACTTGTCAACTGCTAAGCAGCAAATTAGTTTCATGGTTCAGCAAGAAACAAAATTCTATCTCAACATCAATAGCTGAAGCTGAATATATAATAGTTGGAAGTTGATGTGAACAAGTGTTATGGATTAGACAGCAGTTCAGAGATTATGGAGTAGAAGAAAAGACCATCCCAACTATGTATGATAATACAAGTGTGATCTCAATCACTAAGAATCCAGTACTTCACTCAAGAACAAAACATATAGATGTGAGACATCACTTCATCAGAGATCATGTGGAGAAGGGTGATGTAATCTTGGATTATATATCTACTAAGAATCAACTAGCTGATATATTTACCAAGCCTATCAGTCATGAAAGATTTTGTAAACTTAGAAAAGAACTGGGGTTGATCGAACTAAACTGATCTGCATCATCTAACATCACTAAACTGAAATGAACAGCTGAGTGACTTCACCAGCGGGCTTGACCTTTGCCATTTTGGATGCGCTCACTTGGCAGGCCAACCACTGGATCAATTGAACTCACTCAATTGACTGAAAGGAACATTTTTTGATGAACAACCAAACAACTCAGTAACACAGATCAGCTGAGTATCTGACCAGTAGAATACTTAACCAACACACTAGTTTAGTAAAAGCAAATGGGTGATGTGGCAAAATAAATGACCCATGTGGAAAAATAATTTGTATTGAGACATTTAATAAGAAATTGCACATGTGGATATTTTTTTTAAGGAATTTAAATTGGCACGAGGATTAAAAGAAGTGCTTTAATTACGGAAGAGGTGGATGGGTTGCTAATGCCTCATATCTCGGTAAATATAATCATTACACCGCCACTATCCTTATTTCCCATGTAATTATGTACAAAAAATCACGCCAAATCCTCTGACATTTATTCCCAGCCACTAATTCAAATTTCAAACGTCAACTTGTTTCGCACTCATCGAAGAACTATATAATCCACACTCTCAAATTTTGAACCTTTACGCTTTCATTATTCTCTAAGCAAGAATTCTCTGAGCTAGAGCACCGAGCCCTATGGGCTTCACAGTTTTTAACTTTTGATGAAAGTCTAGCCGGTGAGAAGAGATTGTTGGAGTTAAACAGTTTGGATGAGTTTAAACGCAGGCATATGAAAATGCCAAGATTTACAAGGAAAGAACGAAGCGCCAGCATGATAAGAGGATTCTGATCTGCACCTTCAAGGTTGTAGATAATGTGTTGGTGTACAACTTGCATCTTCGCCTCTTTCTTGAGAAATTGAAGTCAAAATGGGTTGGACCATATGTCGTCATAAAGGTCTTTAATTCCGGTGCCTGTGAAGTACAAGATGAACGCCCTGGACAAGTATACATTGTTAATGGCCAAATGCTAAAACATTACTTCGAGCGTAGTTATAACCCGGAGTTAGAAGTCTTTATGTTGGACGACCCAAATTATGAGTGAAGGAGCCGTACAAGTACAGTCGAGCTGGCGACTATAATCTCAAAATTATTTTTGATAAACCTTTAGTTACTTTGTTTTAAAATATTTTTGAGCCAATATGGTAGCATGCCAATCGAGAAGGTTTTTTTCATAACATATATCTTCTATCATCTGACTCTGGATATATGTGGTTTTTTCCATAGCGAGTCTCATGTGATACCCTGGTAAAAGTTTTCGCGTCTTTCTTAGGTCAATAAAGAATAACATGGCTTAAACTGTTTTTGATCATTCCTTAGGTATGCTTAATAACTGCCACCTTATTTTCTTATTTCCCTTCACATGTTACTCAAAGTTTTTGGAAGTGTTTGAAAGACATGATAATGCTTGGATACTGGATAGCCTGGGAACTGATTCACGACAATCATGTTCCATGATTTATCGTTGCACTTGGACAGACAATTATAGAGCTAAGTACATTCTTTATTTTCCTTTTTTAGTCATTGGGAACAATGTCTAAACTAGTGGGGGTAGTAGGCGGTCTTAGCTTGAAATTGAAATAATTTTCAAAATTTTATGCTATTTTTAGCTTGTCTATTGAATGACATGCGTAAGGAATCGGTAGAAAAGGAGCCCAAAATTGATTTGTGTTAGCTATAGCATATTCAATTTAGCATGGATGAATGAGCATGTGTTATGTTACGAAGTAGTGACTTATTAATTGTTATTTTACCATTGCATTCAAATTTTGAGCACGTAATCTGAGTGAGAAGTATTTGGATTCGATGAAGAGTTATCTTAGACCCATATTTATCGGTGGATATACCTTAACTGATTGTTGTAATATGATGACAAAGTATGAATGCCACAAAGGTAAAACAGGACAAAATCAGGCTTGTGAGAGAGTGGCGATAAAAAAAAATTAGAGAGAAAAACAACCAAAAAGAAAAAAAATAGATAAAGGCAGGAGGGAAGCAAATTTAGAAAGTAAGATGTATGAACCTCGCATAAAAATGAAAACAAACGAGGACATTGATCGTGTGCAAATCACTTACTAGCAATAGGACTAGGTCTATCATAGTAGAGTACTGGCGAGTCAAGGTCGAACCCACAAAGACTCGTAAGAACGCAAATTCTCGAGATTGATCTTGTTACAAGTACGGTCTACGACCAACTATAATATAGACAGAACTAAAATTGGTGCCACAAACTAATAATACTACGCTAGTTCACACGGAGTAAACAAAAGTTTCTAACGTATTAGTCTAATTATGAGTGATTAGTTATTCCCCCCACACACGCAATAGTCCTCCCCGTTGGTAAATTTTAATTCATTGTCAGCTACGGGTGCAACTCCTAACCCTATCTACTTCCACTGTAAGGACATCAGACAATCTATACGCAACTAACCTCCTTCGTTGGTTGTATTAGTTCATACATAATAAGTTCTAGAGTTGCCGGTTCAAGACCGAAAACCTCCCTGCTAGCGACTATCGACTATGACTAGCACGTTCTAGGGATCCATCAAGACAATGTCCAAATTAACACTTCACTAATGATCCTTCATGCTAATTTACGATGACATGCAAATAGTTGATCAGGCTACTAACATGTAAATTAAATCTATCGGTCAACGTAGCTGGCGTCGATTATCTTGAACTTGTAATTTACTAGGTATTCAGATCTAGTGATATGGACTGTCGCAGATCTGAAGAACACAATGACCACTTCATGATTTCTTCACCTATGAATTAGATATATACATACATTGGGTAAAATAAACTAACTACTACATAATTAATCTAAATAAACAATTAGCACATACTAGTCAAATAGAACAAAGACATATCTACATCTTGGAAAAGACAGAAAATCATACCCTCGAAGACGAGTGTAGATCTCCCTCGGATCTCTTCCTAGCCGCCGACTCCATCGTCTCACCGACCAGAACTCCTAAAATAAATAAAATAAAGAACAAAGAACTTTTATTGCATAATAATTGTAAGTTTTGAGGTAAAATGAACTCAAAAGTGGACACACTCAATTCTGAGGCGATGCCTCTTTTTTATAGCTAAATTAACCGACTTAGAAACACCTAGAACTACCACTCATCCAAGAAAAGATGTTTCGGAAGATTCTAGAGCCTCAGTAAACCGGCGGCGTACCCCGATTAATCGAGGGTATTTTCATCTTTTTCTTTCTGCCGACTTAGCTTGGAAGGTTCTGGAATATCCTAGGCCCAATCCTCCGTTCAGTCCACTCCAGATTTGTCCACAACGCTCAGCCCGTTTCCTGAAAATAATCAAATAACGCACGAAATAATATCGAAATAGGGAAATAAATGTTAAGTGCAGATTACGTGACTCACGAACCCGACATATGATATTCAACTCAAATGGTTCATAATTATAGGTCGAAACAACAATTTTTAGCTCATAATGGACAGAATGCTGATGCCGTAGGATAGACTATTTTAAGCATCATCATCTAGCCCCCATTAGCCCTTTGCACGTCCTCGGGCAGAGTATCAAGGCGGAATGTACCTCCAAGAGAAATCTCCATCAACTACCACATGTTCAATAAAGATATCCGGCAGAACGCATATCAAGCCACAATCCATAAGCTCCCCATTAATCACTACTTACCATGCATCAATGTGTCGTGTGATGAATCCTTCGTGAAGAGAATCAAGTTGTATTAACCACACAATCTTAACTTACTTGCTCATACACTCGCTAATCTTGCTTTCAGACTTGGTTACACAGCATGGTACCTTAATCAGGCCGGGCGGACTTGGGGACCGAGTATTACTCTTAGGTCCTCGTTTGTTTTTATTGTTATTTTTCTCTTTTTTGATTTCTTCTTTTTTCATTTTTTCATCAAATAAATGCAATAGCCATGCGTTTTACGCTCAATCGGCTCCTACCATTTTTTCTCTCTTTTTCTCACAAGCCCGTTTTGCCTCGTTTACCTTTGGTGGCATTCAAGTTGCTTCCCTTGTCCTTCAACAATTTGTTAAAGTATATAGACAGACAAATAATGATTCCTGGTTAAGACAGCTCATCATCTAATCTTAAACACTTCTCACTGAAATTACGTGCTCAATTATTTAGTGCAATGATAGAATAACACTTAATAAGTTACTACTTCATGAAACATAACACATGCTCCTTATTCCATACTAAATTGAACATGCTATAGATGACGTCAACTTGTCCTTGGGCTCCTTTTCTACTGATTCCTTACTCAGAACGTGCAATAGCCAAGCTAAAAATAGTGTTAAAAGTTTCAAAATTTTTCCTTTTATCGATTATCCACTAAGACCGCTTACCCCCACTTATTATAGGCATTGTCCCCAATGACTAATAATAAAGAAAAGAAAAGGTACTTAGCTGGAATTGTTTGGTGAGTCAAAGTGAATCCTGGAGTAGAATCATTGGCTCCTAGGTCATCCAAATTCCAAGTTGTTAACTGCATTCCAAATACTTCCAAAAACTGTGAGTAACATGCGAAGGGCAATAAGAAAATAATATGGAGGTAATTGTGCATACCTCAGGAATGCGCAAATACAGTTTAAGCCACTTTTTTCTTTATTGGCCTAAGCAATACACAAAAACTTTTATGAGGGTATCACATGAGAATCGTGAAGGAAAAAACCACATATATCTCTGGCCAGACGACCACAGATATATGTGATGAAAAAAACCTTGCGATTGTCATGCTACTTTATTGACTCATAATAACTTAAATAAACAAAATCAATAAATAAGGGTTTAGAAATGGTTCTGAACTTATAGTCGCCAGCTCAACTGTACTAATAGGGATCTTTTATTTGTAATTTGGATACTCCAACATAAAGACTTCCAGTTCAGGGTTGTACTTGCGCTCTATGTAATGCTTCAGCCTGTGGCCGTTTACTATGTAAGTCTTCCCAGAGTATTCATTCTTAATTTCTCACGTGCTTGAATTGAAAAATTTTGTTACTACTTATGGTCCATACCATCTAGACCTCAACTTCCCAGGAAAAAGACGAAAACGTGAATTGTATGCTAGCACCTTATCTCCAACTTGAAATGTGCGGTTGATAATCTTTTTATCGTGCATACGCTTCGTTCTTTCCTTGTAAATATTTGCATTCTCATACGCTTGAAGTCTAAACTCCAATTTATTCAATTCCAACAATCTCTTCTCACAAGCTAAACTTTCATCCATGTTTAGAAACCTCGTAGCCCACAGTGCTTTATGCTCGAGTTCTACCGGTAAAGACATGATTTTCCAAACACTATCATGTATGGTGACATACCAATTATGGTCCTATAAGCGGTTCTGTATGCCCAAAGAGCGTCATCTAATTTCAAAGACCAATCCTTCCTCATGGGATTCCCAGTCTTCTCTAAGATCCTCTTAATCTCTCTGTTCGTGACCTCTATTTGTCCACTCGTCTGGGGTGATATGCTGCTGCAATCTTATATCTAACCCCATATCTCAACATCAATTTTCAAACAACCTATTACAGAAATGGATCCCTCCGTCACTTATTATGGCTCTGGGCACTCCAAACCTCGTCAAAATGTTTTTCTTAAGAAATCTCAGGGAAACCCTGGCATCATTAGTTGGTGAGGCCTCTGCCTCCACCCATTTGGAAACATAATCAACTGCTACCAGGATGTAACAATTTGATTTTGACGATGTGAAAGGCCCAACAAAATCAAATACCCAAACATCGAATAACTCCACTTCTAGGATACTCTGCAGTGGCTTCTCATTCCGCTTGGAAATATTACCGGTGATTTGACGGGAATGACAGGCTCTTGCAAACTCGTAAGCAGATTTATGAATTGTTGGCCAATAGGATCCACAATGCAGTACCTTTGCTACTGTCTTGTCCGGCCCATAGTGACCTCCAACTTCTCTAGAATGACATTGGCTCAAAATACTTAGAATCATATCATCATGGACGCATCTCCTAAGAATGGTAATAGGGCACATCTTGTATAGGTAGGGATCATCCCAATAATAATGCTTCAGATCAGTAAAGAACTTCTTCTTATACGTACTTGTGAATTCCGGTGGTAGGTACCTTCCTGCTAAATAATTCACAATGTTAGCAAACCAAGGGTATACCTTGCCCACTCATGATGTATTTTGTCGGGTCTGAGATTCGACTGGAGCTACTCCTGAGACGGCAAAAAGTTGTTCATCAGGAAAGCTCTCCCCGATCTCAGTTGGTTGCTCTTCTTCCAGCAAAGTTAGTCTTGAAAGGTGATCAACCACCTGGTTTTCAGATCCCTTTTTATCCTTGATCTCGACATCAAACATTTGTAAGAGTAGAATCCATCTCAACAATCTTGGCTTGGAGTCTTTCTTGGTTAGAAGGTATTTAAGAGCTACATGGTTAGTGAATACAAAGACTTTTGATCCTATCAGATATGGTCAAAACTTGTCAAATGCGAATATAACAGTTAAGAGTTCCTTCTCTATAGTTGCATAATTCCTTTGGGAACTGTTGAGGTTACGACTGGCATAATAGATAGTATTAAAGATTTTATCCTCCCTTTGTCCCAGGGCTGCTCCAACTGTTGTGTCGCTTGCATCACGCCTACGCTCAAAAGGTTTGTTCCAATCCGGGGCTACCAGAATTGGAGCGGTTATAAGCATTTACTTCAATGTGTTGATTGCTTTCTTGCACTCTTCTCCAAATACGAAAGTCACATCCTTTGCAAGTAATTCCGTCAAAGGTCTAGAAAATTTAGAGAAATCCTTAATAAACCTCCTTTAAAAGCCTACGTGGCCAAGAAAGGCTCGCAATGTCTTTAAGTTTGTTGGAGGGGGTAACTTCTCTATTACCTCTATCTTTACCTTATCAACTTCCATTCATTTCTTTGAAATCGTATGACCCAACACTATTCATTCTGTTACCATGAAATGGCATTTTTCTCAGTTAAGTACAAAGTTGGTCTCTTCACATCTCTTCAACACTCTACTCAAGTTGTCCATGCATTTATCAAAGCTATCTCCAAATACAGAAAAATCATCAATTAAAATATCTAGAAAGTCCTCCGCCATGTCCGCAAATAATGACATCATGCACCTTTGGAATGTTGCTGGGGCATTACAAAGTCCAAAAGGCATTCGATTGTACGCAAAAGTTTCACAAGGACATGTGAAAGTTGTTTTCTCTCGGTCCTCGGGGGCAATATGGATCTGATAGTAACCAGAATCTACATCTAAGAAACATTAAAAAGCATGACCACTTAATCTTTCTAACATCTGGTCAATGAATGGTAGGGGAAAATGATATTTTCGAGTTGCGTCATTCAGTTTCCTGAAATCAATGCAAACTCAATGTCTAGTAATTAGCCTCACAGGGATTAACTCATCGAACTCATTCGGTTGAACAATGAATCCTTCTTTCTTGGGCACCACATGAATCGGGCTCACCCATTCACTGTCTTCAATTGGGAAAATGATTCCTATTTCCAACATATTTATAATCTCCTCCTTAACAACATCCTTCAATTGTGGCGTTAACCTCCTTTGAGGTTGTGCTACCACTTTCTTCTCGGGGTCTAATGAGATTTTATGCATGCACACCGATGGGCTTATTCCTCGGATATCTACAATCGTCCATCCGAAGGCTCCCTTATGCTCTCTAAGTACTCTTAAAATTTTCTCCTCCTCTAAAGGTGATAGTAACGATGAAATTATGAGGGGAAGAGTATCATTTCGCAAGTATACATACTTCATGTGAGATGGAAAATGTTTCAACGTTGTTCCTTGGTGGCTCTTCCAACGATGATCTTAACATCTTACCAATCAATTGTAAGTCAAAGAACTTATGCCACGAAGGTCTATGAATTGTTCCTCCTACATCCAAAGAAGATATAGGCTCTACTTCTCGCACTTGATCTTTGCTACACCAGGCTAGGTTTCCTCTTTACTTTCTTCATCTTCTTTTAGGAGCGAAGTCTCTGCTACTTCAGGGTCTAGTGCCACTTGCTGATATAATTCTAAAACAAGCTCGTCTATAGCATCTAGCATGTAACATGCTTCTCCTTCATCTTGTGAATACTTCATTGTTTTTTTAATCTCATGGAAGAGATTTTTTCTCGGGAAGGCATTACAAGAAATTTAAGACTCCTTTTCCAATCGCCCCATGACAGACGTTCGAGAAAGGTTCTCGAGATTCTCAATCGCTCTTTTTTAGTGGTGGAGGAGTAGTAGGTCAAGATAATTCCTAAAGTCAAGGAAGAAGTGGAGAGACTCCTAAATTTCTAGTCGTCAAAGTCTCTACCCATCTTGACTGGGCTTCGCTTACTCTTGGCACCACCTCGAGTCTAGTCTAATGCCACTATCTAGCAGACAGCGAAAAGAACCTTCTTTCGGATGATATACATAGAATTTAATTCATGAGCGAGTTTAGTAATCGGTCATTACATTGAATACTACTTTGTCCTCATTTACTCTTAGAATTAGCTCACCCGTATAAACATCTATCAATGTTTTACTTGTTGCTAGGAAAGGTCTTCCTAGGATCAGTGGAACGTCTTGGTCAGCTTCCATGTCTAGTATTACAAAGACTACGGGGAATACGAACTTATCAACTTTCACTAGCACATCCTCCACCACTCCACAAGGTTGCTTTATAGACCTATCGGCCAATTGAAGGGTTATAGATGTTTCGTTCAACTCCTTCATGCCTAACATATGGAAGATGGAGAGCGGCATTAAATTGACACTGGCTCCAAATCACACAATGCTTTGTTTAGGCACACTCCTCTAATTGTGCAAGGTATGAGGAAGCTCCCAGGATCTTTACACTTAGGAGGCAATTTGCGTTGCAAAACTGCTGAGCATTCCTCGTTAAGGCAAATAGTCTCAAGGTCTAACTATTTCCTTTTGGTAGAGACTGCTTCTTTCAAGAATTTTGCATACTCTGGCATTCCGGTCAGAGCTTTTACCAAAGGTATATTCACTTGCAATTTCTTAAACATCTCTATGAGCTTTTTATAATGAGCATCATCATGATTCGGTTTATATTTCATAGGGGGATATGGTAAAGTAGCAAGATTAATAGTTACAGTTTGTGAAGACTTACCTGCTGCCTGCTGCTGCTTTATCTGCTCGTCTGTTGAATTTTTAGACGCCCGGTTAATCGGCGTGGTGTCCTGATTTACCGGCCCCTATTTTCTCCAGATTCTGTTGTGTTTTGCTGCTGACTCCTTTCTGATTCTTCCTGGGCAGTTGGCATAACTGGTCCAAGCTGTTACTTTCCGTTCCCAGTCATAATTGCATTCATGTCCTTCGGATTCTTTTCTGTGTTACTTGGCAATCCTCCCGGAGGACATGCTAACACTTGTTCGGTGATCTGCCCCACTTGGTGCGATAGATTCTGCACTAAGGCTTTTTGATTGGCCAGTCTTGTATTGTTCTTTTAACAATATGTGGTGAAGTTTGCATTCAGGTCAGACATGGATTTTGTGTGTTGATTGACCGTGTCGGTCACAGTTGAGCTCATTTTATCCATGGCTGCTTCCCAACCACCTGACTTGTTGAATTGAGGCATGAATCCACCAGTTTGTCTTTGTCTCTCTCCACCTATAGGATCACTTAGTCGAAAACCAGGGTGGTCGTGAGAACCTGGGCAATATCCGCCCCTATAGGGATTTCCTTGCCTCCGCAGATCAACTTCTTGAACTTTCTCTACCTTGGCAATGATATCTTGCATGCCATCTATTTTCTCAATCATTTCCATTAGCTGGTATAAGATCTTCTGAGAAGTATCTTCTCCAAATACGCCTTCAGCTACCTTTGTAGTCTCAATTTGATGCGTTTCCCATTGGCTTGTAAGTGCTATTTGCTCCAACTTTTCTTCAGCTTCTTCAGGTGACAGCAACGCAAAACATCCGTTGCTCTATGCATCAAATCTCATTTATTCACTCGGACGCAGTCCGTGATAGAAACTATGCATTCGTATGGGTAGAGTGATATCGTGGTGAGGGCATCTCCTTTGTGCTTCCTTAAATCTTTCCCAAGCTTCTTCAAAAGTTTCGGTTGGTTTTTGCTTGAAATTCATGATGTCTTGTCTTATCTATAGTGACTTCCCAGGTGGGCAGTACTTGTTCATAAATTTCTGTAGCAGATCGGTCCAAGTTTGGATCGATCCTGGTGCCAGAGACAATAACCATATCTTCGCTTTGTCTTTCAGAGTGAATGGAAACAAATTCAGCTTAATGTTATCTTCAGTTACTCCTATTAGTTTGACTTTGCTGACTATCTCCAAATGTTAGTGACGTGTACACTAGGATCTTCGTTCGGTACTCCATGGAAGGTAGTGTAATTGGTCACCATCTGTATCACGTTTGGCTTTGGGTGAAAGACCTCAGCTGCATTCTCTGGCTGAACAATTGCTGGCACAAATTGCTCAATCATTGGCATCGCATAATATGTAGAGTTCTTCTATCTGCTTGTACCACAACTCCTTCTCCGTTTCCTCTTCCGTTGACACCGTTTTGTGCTTTCTGTGCCATGTTGTTTTCTGTATCCTCCAAAGGAGGAATTTCTTCCTCCTTTATGCTGTGATCTCCTTCGTGTGAACTTACATCGTCCACCAGCCTAACAGTATTCTCTCGATCTTTCTTTCTATTTTGTCTAGCAAACTTTTCAATCTCTGGTTTGAATCTCTCGAGTTTGGCTGCTGAACTCCATGTAGCATACTACAAGACACAAAAAGAAAATAAAAAGTTAGTGACTTGCCTCGGTGGCTGTAACACTCGCCTGGCAGACTCAAAAATACAGACTCTGACTAATGACTCAACGATGAACTTATAGAACCGATTCTGCTCAATTTGGGAGCCTCGATTTACCGCGGTTAACCCCCGATAAATCGGATGCAATTTTTTCCAGATTTAAACAGAATAGACTATAAAACCGACTCAATAAAACAGACTCGAATATATACAGACACTTAATATCAAATAAGAAGTATTCTTGACACGTGTCCCCGGCAACGGCGCCACAAAATCTTGATCGTGTGCAAAGCAATTACTAGCAATAGGACAAGGTCTATCGTAGTAGAGTACTGGCGAGTCAAGGTCGATCCCATAGAGACTCGTAAGAATGCAAATTCTCGAGATTGCGCTTGTCACAAATACAGTCTACGACCAACTATAATATAGACATAAGTAAAATTGGTGCCACAAACTAACAATACTACGCTAGTTCACACGGAGTAAACAAGAGTTTCCAATGTATTAGTCTAAGTATGAGTGATTAGTTATTCCCCCCACACATGCAATAGTCCTCCCCGTTGGTAAATTTTAATTCATTGTCAGCTACGGGTGCAACTCTTAACCCTATCTACTTCCACTGTAAGGACATCAGACAATCTATACACAACTAACCTCCTTCGTTGGTTGTATTAGTTCATACGCAATAAGTTCTAGAGTTGCCGGTTCAAGGCCGAAAACCTCCCTAAGCAACTATCGACTATGACTTGCACATTCCCAGGGATCCATCAAGACAATGTCCATATTAACACTTCACTAACAGTCCTTCATGCTAATTTATGATGACATGCAAATAGTTGATCAGGCTACTAACATGTAAATTAAATCTGTCGATCAACGTAGCTGGCGCCGATTATCATGAACTAGTAATTTACTAGGTATTCAGATCTAGCGATATAGACCATCGCAGATTTGAAGAACGCCATCACTACTTCATGATTTCTTCACCAACGAATTAAATCTATACATACATGGGGTAAAATAAACTAACTACTACATAATTATACTAAATAAACAATTAGCACATACTAGTCAAATTAAGCAACGACAGATCTACATCATGGAAAAGACAGAAAATCATACCCTCGAAGACGAGTGTAGATCTCCCTCGGATCTCTTCCTAGGTGGCGACTCCGTCGTCTCTCCGACCAGAACTCATAATATAAATAAAATAAAGAACAAAGAACTTTTATTGCATAATAATTGTAAGTTTTGAGGTACAATGAACTGAAAAGTGGACACACTCAGTTCTGAGGCGATGCCTATTATTTATAGCTAAATAAACCGACTTAGAAACACCTAGAACTACCCCTCATCCAAGAAAATGCGTTTCGGAATATTTTGGAACCTCGGTAAACCGGCGGCATACCCCGATTAATCGATGGTATTTTCGTCTTTTTGTTTCTACCGACTTAGCTTGGAAGGTTCTGGAATACCCTAGGCCCAATCCTTTCGTTCAGTCCACTCCAGATTTTTCCCAATGCTCTGCCCAATATCTCGTTTCCTGAAAATAATCAGATAATGCACGAAATAATATCGAAATAGGGAAAATAAATGTTAAGTGCAGATTACTCGACTCACGAACCCAACATATGATATTCAACTCAAATGGTTCATAATTATAGGTCGAAACAACTTTTTTAGCTCATAATGGACAAAATGTTGATGTCGTAGGATAGACTATTTTAAGCGTCATCAGACCTTTGATTAGTACTCAGTCCCCGAGTCCGCTCGGCCTGATTAAGGCTTCATGTTATTTTCCTGAGTCTGAAAGCAAGAAGAGCGAGAATGCACACTGATAAGTTAAGGTTGTGAGATCACTATAACTTGATTCTTTTCATGAATGAACTATCACAAAAGATTTCTCACACGACACATTGATGCATTGATGGGTAATGATTAATGGGGAGCCTATGAATTGTTGATTGACATGTGTTTTGATTGAAATCTTTATTGAACATGTGGTAGTTGATGGGCATTGCTCTTGGAGGTACATTCCGCCTTGATACTCTGCTCGAGGGAGAGCAAAAGGCTTGTGGGTGAGGGGGGGGGGGGGTAGTTGATGACACTTAAAATGATACATCTCACGGCATCAACATTTCACTCATTCTAAGCTAAAATTAATTGTTTTCGGCCATTATATGAACTATTTGTGTTGAATGATCTATGTCGGGTTCAGGAGTCGAGTATTTGGTATTTACGATTATTATTCCCAGAATTAGTTTATTTCGTGTAGTATTTGACCATTTTCAGGAAACGAGATTTGGGCCAAGTGATGAGACGGATTCTTGAGAGGACTGGATAAAAGGATTAGGCCTAGGGCTTTCCAGAACCTTCCGAGCTAAGTCAGCAAAGAGAAAATTACAATTTTTCCCTCGCAATAGCGAAGACCACCGACGTAAATTCGATCATCCTAGAAGCTTCGGGAAAGACGAGGGGTACTTTTTAGGCTAGCTAAGTCAGTGTATTCAGCTATAAATAAGAGGCACCAACCTCAGTTGTAAAGGGTGATATTGAGTACAATTTTCTCAAGACAGATATACTATGCAATAAAAGTCTTTATTTTCTTTTATTTTCTATGAGTTCTGGTCAAGAATCTGACGGATTCCCTTCTAGGGAGAGTTTTGTGGAGGATCTATGCTCGGCATCGATGGTATGATTTTCCGGATTTTTCTAGATGTAGATCTATTGTTTTCCTTTGTGATTAATATGGTTTGATTGTTATTATTAGTTTTGCTATGTAGTAGTTAGTTTATTTACCCCATATGTGTATAGATCTGAATCATTGGTGAAGAAATCATGAACCAGTGGTTGCGTTCTTCAGATCTGCGATGGCCTTTATCATTAGATTTGAATACCAAGTAAATCCTAATTCATGATAATCGGCGCCAGCTACGTCTGATCGACAAATTTAATTTACATGTTTTTAGCCTGATCAACTATTTGCATGTTTTTGTAAATTAGCATGAAGGACTTACAAGGTGAAGTGTTAATTAGGAAATAGTCTTGATCGATCTTTAGGAATGTGTCAGTCATTCCACGATGGCTGCTTAGGGATGTTCTCAGTCTTGAGCCGGCTATCGCTAGATCTTATTGTGTATGGATTAATACGACCAATGAAAGAGGTTAATTGCATATAGGCACTTACTGTTTGTCCAATGGAAGTAGCGTAATTTTAGGGGTTAGTACCCGTAGCTGTTAAAGATCTAAAATTCACCATGGGGTAGATCAATGCATAGATAGGGGGAAATAAGTAATAACTCATAGTTATAACTAATACATTTGAAACTCATAGATTTGTGTTTGTGTTTGCTCCTGTGCATCATTGTCACCACTACACCATTGTTGGTCGTTGACCGTTGTAATTGTTCTCAATCTTGATTAATTCGTGTCTTACGATTCTCTGTGGATTCGATCCTTGCTATGCCGTTCACTATACTGATGACGCTTAAAATGATACACCTTACGGCATCAACATTTCACCCATTCTAAGCTAAAATTAGTTGTTTTTGAGCACTTGTGTGAACCCTTTGAGTCAAATGTCATATGTCGGGTTCAAGAGTCCAGTATTTTGCATTTCGTGTTATTATTCCCAGAATTGATATTATTTTGTGTGTTATTGGACTATTTTCAGTTATCAAGATTTGGGCTAAGTGTTGAGACGGACTCTGATCGACAGATTTAATTTACATGTTAGTAGTCTGATCAACTATTTGCATGTTATCGTAAATTAGCATGAAGGACTTACAACGTAAAGTGGTAATTAGGACATGGTCTTGCGATCCTTAGGAACATGCCAGTCAATCCATGATGGCTGATTAGGGGGGTCCTCGGCCTTGAGTCGGCTATTCCTACATCTTATTACGTTTGAATTAATACAACCAACAAAGGAGGTTAATTGCACATAGGCTCCTATTGTCCGTCCTATGGAAGTAGCGTAATATTAGGGGATAGGACCTGTAACTGTTAAAGATTTAAAATTCACCACGTGGTAGATCAATTCATAGATTGGGGGAAACAACTAATAACTCATAGTTAGAACTCATACATTGAAACTCATAGTATTGTGTTGCATATATGATCTTGTGATTGATTGTCACCATTATTCTTCCGCACCATTGTTGGTCATTGACCATTGTAATTGTTTTCAATCTTGATTAATTTGTGTCTTAAGAGTCTCTGTGGATTCGACCTCTCGACCATGTCATCATAAGAAAGCTAAATCTTTCCGAAGTGAGAGAAGGAGGTAAGGCGCGCTACAACTAACATAACAGCCAATTGAAAAACGTTAGCTAGCGCGCAATGGCTTTCTCTGATAAGGGATCGCTTTTTCAAGCTCTGCCCAACCTATACATGGTTGTGCTCGCTTTCTCTCAGCCACTAGTGGCTTATGTAGTAGTCGGCATTCCTACGTGCTCCTCTGACAAGCATTAAATCCTCCTTGCCCCCCTCCTTAAGAATCCTTTGGATGTTGTCGTGACGCTTTGGTTACTTTGGTATAGGTTTATGGATGGATTCAGTCAGCGAAAGTCCAAAACACTCAATATGAACAACATGTCGTGATCGGTTAGGCTTGGTTTATTTTGTTAGAAAAAAAGTAGTTTTCGAGGGTTCATACATCTAGTACTATTTCTAGTAATTCATGATTGCACCTCGCGCGACATCATGGTTTTTTTGGCACCGTTGCTGGGGACTCGTGTCTAGAATACTTGTTAATTTAAAATTTTGTATATATATTTTCATTCTTGTAAATTATTTCATTTTCTGTTTATTGAGTCTGTTTTGCAGTCTGTAATTATTTGAGTCGTAATAGTGCCTATTATGTTATTCTAGAAATTCACCGAAATTGCGAGAAGCCCTACCGCAATTGCGAGCTCTTCCAGAATTTACAAGATCATTTCTTTTTGGTCAGAGTCGTGTCAGTATTCAGAGTCTATATATTTTTTAGTCTTCCAGACGAGTGTAACAGCCGCCGAGGCAATTAACTAACTTTTTCTTTCTTTTGTGTCATTGCAGTATTCTACTCGGAGTGCAGCAGCCAAGCTCGAGAGATTCATACCTGAAATAGAGAAGTTTTCTAAGAAGAAACTAAAGGAAGCTCGAGAAAGGATTGAAAGGTTGGCGGACGACGTGAGTTTGCACGGAGGAGATCAAAGTGAGAAAGAAGATGAGATACCAGATTTGGAGGATACTGACGAAATGATGGCATCTAGGAATGGAATAAATAGAAGAGATGGAGGGGTAGATGGAGAAAATGGTGCCAATGGAGGAAGAAATAGAGCGGCTGAGATAGGAGAACATTCTTGAGCTATGCTCTTCCAATGATTGAGCAATTTGTACCAAATGATTGTTCGGCCAGAGAGAATGCGGCCGAGAGTTTTCACCTGAAGCCTAATGTGATTCAAATGGTGACCAATTACACTACCTTTCACGGGATGACAAATGAAGATCCAAGTGTGCATGTCACCACTTTACGGAGATAATCGACGGTAAGGCCCAGCAGAGTACCAGAGGATAATATCAAGTGAAGATGTTTCCTTTCATATGAAAAGATAAAGCGAAGCAATGGCTTTTGTCTCTAAGCAAGAGGTTCTCCCGCAAATTCATGAATATGTCTTGCCCACCAGGAAGTCACTTCAAATGAGGCAAGAGATTATGAATTTCAAGCGAAACCGACTGAAATGTTTGAAGAGGCTTGGGATAGATTCAAGGAAGCACAACAGAGATGCCAACATCATGACATCACTTTGCTAGTGAGGATGCATGATTTTTACCATGGGTTGCAGCCAAGTGAGAAGATGAGAGTAGATGTGTCAAGAAATGGGAGTTTTGTGTTGTTGTCACCTGATGAGGCAGTAGAAAAATTGGAAAAGATAGCTGTTAAAAGTCACTGGGGAGCACATGAAGTTGAAACCGCAGGATCAGCTGAAGGCGTATTTGGAGAGGGTACCTCTCAACAGATCTTATACCAGCTGTTAGTGATGAATGAGAAGATGAATGGCATGCAAGACCGCATTGCCAAAGTGGAGAAAGTTCAAGGAGTAAAAGCAACCAACACCGTGGACGTGAATTACTTAAGAAGGCAATGAAATCCTTTTAGGGGCGGATATCGCCCAGGTTCTCACGACATTCGTGGTTTCATATAAAGTGATCTTAATGGTGGCGAGAGACCAAAGCAAACTGGTGGTTTCATTCCTCAATCAAATAGTTCTGGTGGTTGGAAAGCAACTATGGACAAGATAAGATGAACCGTGACCAATATGGTCAATCAACTGACTAAGTCCATGAGCAAGCTTAGCGCTAATTTCACGTAGTATTGTCAAAAAAATGATGCAAGACTGACAAACCAAGAAGCTTTAGTGCCGAATTTGTCGCACCAAGTGGGACAAATAGCCGAACAGGTGTCAGCACATCCTCCGGGATGATTGCCAAGTAATACCGAGATGAATCTGAAGGACGTGAATGAAATTATGACAAGAAGCGGAAAGTAATTACCTGGACCGGTCATTCCAGATATCCAGAAGAAGCAGAGAGAAATCGGAGTTTGAATGCAGCAGAATCATGAGATACATGGGAGCCTCAATTGCGAGATGGTAGCCCCGTAATTGCGAGTATCTGTGGATTCAGCAGACGATCAGGGAAAGCAACAGTAGACTACTGGTAAGTCTTCGAGACCTATAACTATTAATCTTGCATCTTTGCCCAATCCCTTCGTAAATCTAAACTGAATCATGATGATACTCATTATAAAAAGTTCATAGAAATGTTTAAGAAGTTGCAAATTAACATCCCCTTAGTAGAAGCTCTGGCAGGAATGCTAGAGTATGCCAAATTTCTGAAGGAAGCTGTCTCTACTAAGAGGAAGTTGTTGGATCTTGAGACTATTTTCTTCACAGAGGAATGCTCAAAAGTTTTGCAACGCAAACAGCCACTTAAGTGAAAAGATCCTGGGAGCTTCCTCATACCTTGTACAATTGGAGGAGTATGCCTGAACAAATCCTTATGCGATTTTGGAGCCAGTATCAATCTGATGCCACTGTCTATTTTCTATAAGCTTTAGTTGGCAGACAGATCTATGAAGCAACCTTGTGTAGTTGTGGAGGACGTTCTGGTGAAAGTTGATAAGTTTGTGCTTCTTGTAGACTTTGTGGTGTTGGACATTGAAGCCAATAGTGATATGTCAGTTATCCTAGGAAGACCTTTCCTGGAGTTTAGTAGGACCTTGATAAATTTCCATAAAAGAGAACTGATAGTGAGAGTGAATGAAGATAGTGTTGTCTTCAATGTGCTGAAGACAATGGGTTATGCTAATTATGAAGGAGAAGCATGCTACATGCTAGATGCCATTGATGATCTTGTCTTAAAATTCCAACAGCAAGTGGCACTTGAACTTGAAGTAGTAAAGACTTTGCTTTTGATATAAGAAGAAAGTGATGAGGAAACATGGCCCGGATACAGTGAAGGTCAAGTACTAGAAGCAGAGCCTGTATACTCTGTGGATATAGTTCTTTGATCTATAATTGACTGGTAAGTTATTGAAATCATTGTCTGAGGAGCCACCAAAGAATTTAATGTTGAAACCTTTGCCATCTCACATGAAGTACGTGTTGTTACAAGATGATACTCTCCCCCTTATAATTTCATCGTCATTATCACCCTTAGAGGAGGAGAAACTATTGAGAGTACTGAGGGGGAATAAGGGAGCCTTTGAGTGGACCATTGCAGATATTCGAGGAATAAGCCCCCCAGTGTATATTTATAAGATCTCTATAGATCTGGAGAAGAAAGTAGTGGCTCAACCACAGAGAAGGTTGACGCCTCAATTGAAGGATGTAGTGACATAAGAGATAATCAAGATGTTGGAAATAAGAATCATTTTCCCAACTACAGATAGTGAGTGGGTGAACCCAATTCATGTGGTGCCCAAGAAAGGAGGATTCACTATACAACCAAATGAATTCTATGAGTTGATCCCTGTGAGGTTGATTACTGGACGTCGAGTTTGCATTGACTTTAGGAAACTAAACGATTCAAATCGTAAAGATCATTTTACCCTACCATTTATCGATAAGATGTTAGAGATATTGAGCGGTCATGCTTTTCATTGTTTTCTAGATGGTAACTATGGTTATTACCAGATACACACTGCCCTTGAGGACCGCGAGAAGACTACCTTCACATGTCTCTATGGAACATTCGCGTATAAAATCATGCCCTTTGGACTCTGCAATGCACCAGAAACATTCCAAAGGTGCGTGATGTCACTTTTTGCAGACACGGTGGAAGATTTTTAGGAGATTTTTATGGATGATTTTTCAGTCTTTGGAGATAATTATGATGAGTGCTTGGATAATTTGAGTAAGGTGCTTAAACGATGTGAAGAGACCAACCTTGTGCTTAATTGGGAGAAGTGCCATTTTATGGTCACTGAAGGAATTGTGTTGGGTCACAAGATATCAAAGAAAGGAATGGAAGTGGATAAGGCAAAAATTGAGGTCACTGAGAACTTACAACCTCCAACAAACTTAAAGACGTTGCGAGCCTTTCTTGGCCACACATGATTTTATAAGAGGTTCATTAAATATTTTTCCAAGACCTCTAGACCTTTGACAGAATTGCTTGCAAAGGATGTCCCCTTCATGTTTGTAGAAGAGTGAAAGCAGGCATTTAACACATTGAAGCAAATGTTGATAACAACCCCAATTCTGGTATCCCAAATCAGAACCAACCTTTCGAGCTAATGTGTGATGCTACGGAAGTTGGAGTAGCCTTAGGACAACGAGTGGATAAAATCTTTAAACCGATCTATTACCCCAGTCATACCCTTGTATGCAAAGGAACTATGCGAGCATGAAGAAATAACTTTTAGCTTTGATCTTTTCATTTGACAAGTGTAGGTCTTATCTCAAAGGATCTAAAGTCACGATTTTCACTGACCATGTAGCTTTGAAGTATCTACTGACTAAGCGAGACTCCAAGCCAAGGTTGCTGAGATGGATTCTACTCTTACAAGAGTTTGATGTGGAAATCAAACACAAGAAAGGGTCTGAGAACCAGGTGGCTGATCGCCTGTCAAGGTTAACAACGACGGAAGATGAGCAACCTACATAGATTAAGGAGTGCTTTCTAGATGAACAACTTTTTTCCGTCTCAGTAGTAGCTCCAGTTGAATCTCGACTCCGACAAGTTACATCAAGAGTGGGACATGTATACCCTTGCTTTGCAAACATAGTGAATTATCTTGCAAGAAGATACCTACCACCAAAATCACAATCAATGATAGGAAAAGATTCTTGAATGAGTTGAAGCACTATTATTGGGACAATCCCTACCTATACAATATGTGCCCTGATAACATTCTTATGAAATGCGTCCATGATGATGAGATCCAAAGTATTATAGAACAATGACATTCGAGAGAAGTTGGCGGCCACTATGGCCCATACAAGACAGCTGCAAAGGAAATGCAGTGTGTATTTTACTGGCTGTCGATTTATAAATCTGTTTATGAGTTCACACGAGCCTGTCATTCTTGCCAAATGACTGGAAACATTTCTAAGCGGAACGAGGTGCCACAGCATAGTATCCTTGAGGTGGAGCTATTTGATGTATGGAGAATTGATTTCGTTGGACCTTTTACATCATCAAAGTCAAATCGGTACATCATGGTAGCAGTCGACTATGTTTTTAAATAGGTAGAGGCAGTGGACTTACCTACAAACGATGCCAGGGTAGTCCTGAGATTTCTTAAGAAGAACATTTTGATGAGGTTCGGGGTGCCATAAGTCATAATCAGCGATGGAGGGTGCCATTTTTGCAACTGTTTGTTTGAAAAGTTGATGTTGAGATATGGAGTTAGACATAAGATTGCGACAGCTTATCACCCCCAGACAAGTGAACAAGTCGAGGTGACAATCAGGGAGATCAAGCGGATATTAAAAAAGACGGTTAATCCGAGGAGAAAAGATTGGTCCCTGATGCTCTCTGGGCTTATAGAACTGCCTATAAGACCACAATTGGGATGTCTCCATACATGATATTCTTTGGGAAAGCTTGCCATTTACCGGTTGAGCTAGAGCATCGTGCCCTATGGGCTGCTCGGTTCTTAAATATGGATGAAAGTTTAGCTGGTCAGAAGAGATTGTTGGAATTGAACAAATTGGAAGAGTTTTGAATGCAGGCATATGAAAATGCAAGATTAAGAACTAAGCGTCGGCATGAGATGAGGATTTTGAACCGCACCTTCAAAGTTGGAGATAAGGTGCTGGTGTACAATTCGTGTTTTTGCCTCTTTTCTGGAAAGTTGAAGTCAGGATGGTTTGGATCATATGTTGTCATGAAGGTCTTTGATTCCGGTACATATGAAGTACGAGATGAACGCTCTGGAGAGGTATACACTGTTAATGGCCATAGGCTGAAGCATTACATCGAGTGTAGTTATAACTAGAATTAGAAGTCTTTATGTTGAATGACCCGTATTACGAGTGGAGGATACTTATGAGTACAGTTGAGCTGACGACTATATACTCAGAACTATTTCTAAACCCTTATCTACTTTGATTTTGATTAATTTTGTTTGAGTCAATAAAGTAGCATGACAATCGAGAAGTTTTTCATCACATATTCCTTAAGCCTTCTGACTTTAGATATATGTGGTTTTTTTCCTTAGCGATTCTCATGTGATGCCCTCGTAAAAGTTTTTGCGTGTTGCTTAGGTCAATAAAGAATAAAGTGGCTTAAATTGTTTTTTGCGCATTCCTTCGGTATGCCCAATTACCGCCACCTTATTTTCATATTTCCCTTCACATGTCACTCGTAATTTTTGGAGATGTTTGAAATACATGATAATGCATGGATGATGGATAGCCTGGGAACTGATTCATGACAACCATGTTCCATGATTTATTGATACACTTGGATGACAGATTCCAATTCTAAGCACCTTCTCTATTTTTCCTTTTTATAGTCATTGGGGACAATGCCTAATATAAGTGGGGGGTACAGGAGGTCTTAGCTTGTAATTGAAAAAGGGGAGTAATTTTGAAAATTTCACACTATTTTAACTTGTCTATTGAATGTCCTGAGTAAGGAATCATTAGAAAATGAGGTCAAGAATGATTTAAAGTTGGCTATAGCATATTCAATTCAGCATGAATGAATGAGCATGTGCTATGTCACATAATCTGAGTGATAAGTATTTGGATGAGATGAAGAGTTATCTCAGACCGTGAATCGCTATTTATCAGTGGATATACTTTAACCGGTTGTTGTAGGATGATCGTTTTAATCATGAATGTCTCAAAATGGTAAAACGGGACAAAAACGGGCTTGTGTGAGAGTGAGGAAAAGAAAAACTAGAGAGAAAAACTGCCAAAAGAAATATCAAAAGAAAAATTCAAAAATGAGAAAAGAATAAAGGCGTGAGGGAAGAAAATTCGAAGCGTAAGACGCACGACCCTCGCATAAAATTAAAAACAAACGGGGACCTTTGAGTAGTACTGGGTCCCCGAGTCCGCCTGACCAGATTAAGGTTTCATGTTGTTTCCCTGAGTCTGAAAGCGAGAAGAGCGAGTGTGCACTCTGATAAGTTAAGGATGTAGGGTCGCTATAACTTGATTCTTTTCATGAATGCATTATAACGAAAGATCTATCACACGACACGTTGATGCATTGGTAGGTATTGATTAATGGGGAGCTTATGGATTGTTTCTTGACGTATGTTTTACCTGAATTCTTTATGGAACACGTGGTAATTAATGAGGATTGCTTTTGGAGGTACATTCCGCCTTGATACTCTGCTCGAGGACGAGCAAAAGACTAGTGGGGGTAGTTGATGACGCTTAAAATGATACACATCACGGAATCAACATTTCACCTATTGTAAGCTAAAATTAGTTGTTTTCGACCAATTATATGAACCATTTAAGTCGAATGTCATATGTCGGGTTCATGAGTCTAGTATTTTGCATTTCGTGTTATTATTCCCAGAATTGGTATTATTTCGTGTGTTATTTGACTATTTTCAAGTAACGAGATTTGGGGGGACAGTTGAGACAGATTATAGAGTGGACTGGATAAAGAATCAGGTCTAGGGTGTTCCAGAACATTACCTTAAGTTGGTATTGCGAGAAAAGTATGAAAATGCCCCGTAATTGTGAGGAGGGCTGCCGCCAATTTGAGCATCCGATAAGCTTCAGGAAACGTGTTTTCTTGGATGAGGGGTAGTTTTTCGAGGCTAGCTAAGTCAGTTATTTCACTATAAATAAGAGGCACCAGCCTTAGTTGTAAAGTGTGACACTGTACAGTTTCTCCAAGACAAATATACAATGCAATAAAAGTTCTTTTATTCTTTTCCTTTAGTTGTTTATATTCTATGAGTTCTAGTCACGGATCCGACGGATTCGCCTTCTAGGGAGAGATATGTGGAGGATTTTCATTCAGCATCGAGGGTATCATTCTATGGCTTTTTCTAGATGTAGATCTATTGTTGTTCTTATGTGATTAGTATGTATTGATTGTTTAATTTAAATCTGCTATGTAGTAGTTACTTTATCTACCCCATTTGTGTATATATATATGAATCGTTGGTGAAGAATCATGGAATAGTGGTTGCGCTCTCCCACAAGTGATACGGTCTTTATCGCAATTGTGAGATACCTAGTAAACCCTAATTCACGATAATTGGCACCAGCTACATCTGATTGACAAAGTTAATTTACATGTTAGTAGTCTGATCAACTATTTGCATGTTATCGTAAATTAGCATGAAGGACTTCCAAGGTGAAGTGGTAATTAGGACATGGTCTTGATCGATCCTCAGAGCGCGCTACCAATCCACGATGGTCGCTTAAGGAGGTCCTCGGTCTTGAGCCTGCTATTCCTAGATCTTATTGCGTGTGAATTAATACAACCAACGAAAGAGGTTAATTGCATATAGGCACCTACTGTCCGTCCTATGGAAGTAGCATAATATTAAGTGATAGCACATGTGGTTGTTAAAGGTCTAAAATTCTCCATGGGGAAAAAGAACTCATAACTCATAGTTAGAACTAATACATTGAAACTCATAGTATTGTGTTGCATATATGATCTTGTGATTGATTTTCACCATTATTCTTCCACACCGTTTTCGGTCATTGACCGTTGTAATTGTTTTCAATATTTTTAAATTTGTGTCTTACGAGTCTATGTGGATTCGACCCTTGCTACTTTGTTCACTATACTGCGATAGATCTACTACTATTACTAGTAGTTCATGATTGCACCGCCACGACGCTTCTTGTACTGCGATAGATCTAGTACTATTGCTAGTAGTTCATGATTTCACCACCACGATGCATCAAATATAACATCTCACTACATTCACAACAACAAATAAACAATCATGGAAACTCAAAATGACTCTGTTTAGAATTCAATCACAATTCATGTATACTACATTCACATAATTACAATCAGAAACATCAAATTAACATAAAATTAACAGATATACTCATTCCAAATCAAATTACACTTTATATACTCCAATAATAATTCAACATGATGATCAGATATTCAACATAATGATCATATTCACTGCATCTGAGATATCACAGCAATATAACTGAGTATGACATGTATTCACTGCATTATAAGATTCAAAAACACAAATAATTGACTACAAATCACTAATATATCACTGAATAGTCACTGCATAAACACATAAACACTCATTCAAAACTCAAATTGCAATCATTAAAACACAGAAAAACTCATATCTCAATGAAAATCAATCAATTTTGAATTCAATAACAAATTATGCATACTGCAATCACTAAATTACAATCACAAACATCAAATTAACATCCAACTGCACAATTTTGCATAATTAAAGCAAATTAAATAGCAAATCTCGAAAATTACCAGAAAAATGAAGGAATTAGATAATGCAACAAAAATACGATGCAACGACGATTTATGAAAGTCGTGAACATTTAATCCGCGAATCGAAGCAACCGACGATGAATCACGAACATAATCGAAGAGAAGAGAGGATTGGAGAACATAATCGAAGCAAATCTCAGCCTAAATGCAACAGAAAAAATGAAATGAATATTATGTTTGGTTGACTATAGATACGCAGAAAATAAATACACTAAATGCACTAAAGGGCATAATTGGAAAAATAAATGAAATGTGTCCTTATAAACGATTTTTTTGGGTGTCCTAAGTGCCTAATTAAGTTTCAAATCAGATGTGTTAAATAAATATCCATATTTTTTAATTGTATTTTTGGGGATAGGGACTTTGATGCTAATGCTCTTATCCATTGGTCTAATTCACCGTGCTCATCTCATGGATATTTTTTCTTTTTACCTTGTCTTGTTTGCCGCCTCAACGCATTCCCTTCTTTCCCGGCATCGTCCCACGCAGAAAGAAAGAGTGCATAGCCCCGGCCTGACCTGTAGGTCCACTAACGTTAAACGAGGCATTGAACCTGAACAGGCTAACTGAATATCGTGCATTTTATTTCAAATATCTAAAAACACATGATCATAAAATGAGACATATATTAAGTCTATTACAATTGGTTGTATACATAAATTGGAGGATATAGTGGGGTACCGGAAATTTCCTAATAGGCAATGACGAAGCAAAATTCATCGGGTATAAAATATGGGTCCTTTGATCTAGTGATAACTGGGTGAAGATGATTAATCAAGAGAAGATATGAAAGTGAGGAGGAGTTTTCTTGGGGGTGATTTAGACTGAGCCTGGGAATTTCTTTCGGGTGTCTATGTATCCAATGTGTATGTTGGAATCAAGTATGCCGTAATTCTTTATGGTTGTTTATATGAGAGGCGATTGTGCCCTAGGCCTGCGTGGGCTGTGCCCTAGGCCTGCGTGGGCTGTGCCCAATGTGGACTCTTTTTTTGTGTTATTCAAGTTAGAGATAATTCCGGGATTATCCCTTGATTTTAGGATATAACTGAGATATTCGTATTCAATGATAAATATCAGAGCCTTAAAGGCTTGAGATTATGTTAGAGACATTTTATTGGTTTTATGATGGTCATACTAGCTGTTATATAGTAAGCCTGAAATAAGTCTAAAAATATCAGTAATGTTTTATAGGCTTTACTTAGAAGTCCGACATGTTGTATAAATTCAGTCAGACAAGCACTGTAATAGACTGGTAGGACGGCTTAGTAAAATCATTAGAGCCGCTCAGTAAAGATAGCCAAGGAACCAGCTCAGTGTAGTGAGGACCTATGGACTGACTTACAACCAGGGAAGTCTGTGATGACCTTGGGTAAGTCTAAGACTTTTTACAAGTAATGGAATCTATTTTTTCAATATGGTGTACACTGATCTCACCCAAATCAAGGATCAGTGAAGAACAAGGAGCAGTGAAGGATTTGTCTGAGAAGGAATTGCACCCCTTGTGATAGCTGCTGAAGGATTTGTTTTCAAGGAGCAGTGTTGAAGACCGAGTCACTGAAGCTTTTGTAGCCAGGGAGTGATAGTCTTGGAGATTGTGAAGCTTGTGTATCCAAGGACAATCATACTATTGTATTGGTGAAAGACAATAGTGAATTCCTCCAATCATCACAAAAGAAGAGTTGATTAAAGGATTACACCACCCTAAACCACTATAACCTTTGTATTCATTTACTTACTGCACTTTACTTTACAACATTTCTTTAATCCATTTTTATATATACTCTGTGTGTGTTTAATATACTTTGAAACAACTTTTAAGAAGGGATTTATTTGCCCAAAAGCTTTTAAAAAAGAAAAGTTTTTGAAACTCCAATATAGTCATTCACCCCCCCTCTGACTATATTCACACCCTTCTTTAGGACCAACAATTGGTATTGGAGTAGTGTTCCTATTATCAGAACCTGTTCAGATCTGATTTCTGGTAACAAGGAGATCACATACTTTCAAAGTAGTTTTCAAATCTGTGTTTTATTCATATACACCTGTTTGTCTGTGACTATGGACTCTTCAAATTACATGTCTAAAGTACCTGTATCCAATGTCAATAATTTTGATGAATATAAAATAAGAATGTTATCTCATCTTGTAGCAACTCATGAAGAGATGCTGGATGTTATCAATGATGGCCCACTCAAGATCATGGTTGTGATATCCACAGGTGCAGATCAAGGAAAAGAAATAGAAAAGACTAAGAAGGATTGGACCAAAGATGATAGAAGAAGAGAAAATCTCGATTTTGTTGCAAAAGATATGATCTTGAAGACTCTGGACAGTAATATGTTCATGAGGATCAAAGACTGCAAAACAGCAAATGAGACGTGGGACAAATTGGCACTTATCATTGAAGGATCAGAGGCAGTCAAAGAAAACAAATTATCTGTTGCTAAACAGAAATTTGAGAATTTCAAAATGAAGACTAGTGAATCCATTGATCAAATGGATAACAGATTCTCAAGCATCATCAGTGAACTACAGCAACTGGGACATACATATCCACTGAAAGAAGTTTTTCTAAAAATCTTGAGAGGTCTACCTGAAAGATGGAAGATCATCACATCAGTACTCAAAGGAACAATAGATCTTACTGACATATTGACACTGATGTCTCAATTAAAAGCTTATGAATTTGAGTTAAACAGTGAAGACAGTGTACCAGCTATGCCACATAAAGCCAGTGCACTAGCTGCACCCAGCAAAGCAAAATAG
Source organism: Gentiana macrophylla (assembly GCA_026214975.1). Lineage (NCBI taxonomy): Eukaryota > Viridiplantae > Streptophyta > Magnoliopsida > Gentianales > Gentianaceae > Gentiana > Gentiana macrophylla. The sequence goes on along the minus strand of CM047809.1, from coordinate 83,765,590 downwards.
CTAACTCAACCAACAAAGAGACTCAAGAACTAAAAGGCAGATTGCTTTACTGATCAAACGTTTTGACAGATTCAAGAAGAAGCAGTATAAAGGAAGTTCTTCATCAAACAAGAAGTCAAATTCAAGCAAAGACGTGAAGAAAAAGATGATGAATACAGATGCTTCAATTGCAAAAAGAAAGGGCACTTCAAGGCTGACTATCTTGAAGAAAAAGACAAAGATGTAGAAAAGAAGAGATAAAATTCGTCGGACAAAAGGAAGAGCAAGAAAGCATTAAAGGCTTAAACAAGCAGTGACAGTGATGCAGCAGAATCATCTGACAATGATTCAGATGACCGTGAAGGCACCACCTTAGACAATGACAAAGCATTTCTATGTCTAATGGCTAAGGAAATTGAAGAAACAGAGGTACTATCTAGTTCATACTCTTCAAATGCATCCACATCTGACACTACACAATCTTCTATTTCTCCATTAGATTCTGCAAGTCTAATTCAAAATCTCATGAATAGATTTGAATAAATTCAATCAAATCATGAAATTCTTTAACAAGAATGTGAGAATCTGAGAGAGAAAAATAAAAGATTAAAGAAAGAACTGGATGAACTAAAAGCTGAATCAACTGGCAAGGAAGTACACATAGATGATCAACAAGCAACAAATGATCACTCATCTGGTGCTGACAGACCAACTAAGGAAACCTCCCTACAGCTAAGGCCACTAGTGCACCACTTGATGCACCATGTTACAAACCGCTAAAAAGGTTTGGATCCAGATCTGGTCTTGGCTACAATAGTCAAGTTCAGAAAGGAAACAATGGACAACACAAATCTGAACCTTGGACCAACACTGGACCTAAATTCAGAAAAGGACAGACCATAGTTTCAACTACTCATCCTGCACCAGTGAAGTCAAAAACCAGTGCAGTGAAACAACAGAATAAATCATCTTAACAGCCTACTAAGGGCAAAGGCATACTGAAAAGTAAAGACATACTTTACCCTTCAGAAGATGATTGGAAGGTTCCACCCCTAAAATACAAAAGAAAACCATTTCATATACATCCAAATGTATTTGGGAAAATCCAGAAGTGGCATGGTCCTGGATACAAGAAGCAATGTGAAAACAAACCTTCTACTATGATTTGCAGAGTGAAACAGGACGCCAAGAGACCAAAAAGTAGATAAATGTATCAAAATACTTTTAGTAAACCTATTAAAAGCTATTCTGCCATGCCTTATACATATGAGGTTGATACCTTCAACCCTCCAAGAAGAAAATCTTTTGGATATACATTTGGAGTAAAAGGCATGACTGCTAACAGGTATGGACCCAAGTAGTGTTGGGTACTTAAACTTGCTTAATTTATTTTGTAGGATGTCTGGTACATAGACAGTGGATGTACCAGGCATATGACATGCAATAAAGGATGGCTGACTGATCTTAAAGCTTTTGATGGACTCCGGCAAGATTAAGGGGGAAGGAACCATGAAGAAGAACAACTTGAAGATTCAGAATGTGGCATATGTCAAGGGATTGAATTTCAATCTTCTATAAGCCTCAGTCAATTCTGTGACAAAGACTACAATGTTCACTTTAGCAAAGAAGGCTGCAAATTGATTCACAATCAAACCAGCACAGTTGTACTTTACAAGGAAAAGAGAAGACAACATTGTTGGAAGTGTTGGGAGGATTTTGCATCATAAAAACAAAAGAAAATTTATAAACCTATACTCAACATGCAAACTAACTCCTAACCGACCAAATATCGGGTAGTTGATAGCATAGTAGAGGTAAGTCTGTGGTCGATCCACAGGAATTGGGATGTTGAATCTAATCTAATTAATTCCTACCAATTGTTACTCATAATACGAAAGGAAAAACATAAAAGCGTAAAGAACAATGAAACTAAATCTAAGCTACAACAAAATAAAACACTCTAAACTAAAAAGACATGGGCTCAAACAATGTACAAACTAAGTGATTTCAATCCTAGTTATTCTCATGATTCTAATTCAATTTGTGGTTTCACCTTTTCACGAGACATAAACCCCTAATTCCTTAGTGAGTCCAATTCATCAATCTCTCCTCTCTCGTAAGTTGAAACTGATTTCCATACAACACTCGGTGTAGATTCAGGTTAACTCTCGTATTTTAGAATCTAACAACCTAGATAATTAATCGATTAACTTGTCATCATTAACGATTAAAAATCCTATCTTTCTATGGTGATCTAACGTTTATGCAACTTCCGTATTACAAACATCTATCGTGAACTAATTCCTCAATTTATTCACGTAGCCATACAAACCACATAGAAAAATACAAAAAGAACCAAGATCATGAATAAAAACTGGAATTAAATAAATCAAGAAGATCTCACATAGTCTCATACATTGAAGGATCCAAGAACGGAAACGAAAAGCATCTAAACTACTCCTAATCTAACCTCGGTTCACCCGAGCACAAGGCTCGGGTGACCGGCCTTCAAACTCTCAAGATGCGGCTGCTGGCCTCTCTTTTGATGTGAAGAAATTTCTGAATGAATTAGGGTTTGGGGCTGTTGTGCTTTAAATAGAAAACAGAGGCGGTTGCTACAGTAACCTAAGTCGGTTCTGCTGAATGCGGTGGTGGACGCTCGTTTAACCAACTGGACGCCCGTCCAGGATGCTTGACGGAGCCCCGGACGCTCGTTTGGGCTGGCGTCGAACTCGTTCGCTCGATTTTATGCCTTTGAAGCGCTCGTCAGATTTTCAAACGCTTGATTCGATCCGGGACGCTCGTCCGCTTTATTTGGGCCTTGATCCAACTGCCGAAAATCTTGATATTTCCATCTTTATCTTCATTGATTTCTTTCCTTATCTCTTTTATTCTTCCATATCTTTGATTGATCCTCTCTCATCTCGAAATTAGCTCTTTAGGATCATCTTTTCCATCGTCAATGAGTATCTACACAAGGATCAAAACATACCAAAGTGTAACATATTTCCAAAATAATATAAAATCATAATTTAAGCACATAATTCGTTATGTTTTGCAATTTAACTATTAAAAACATCATTTACTCAATATTTCAATATAAAGCTCGAAATCTATGAAAATCATACGAATGTAGGGGAAATTGATATAGAAAATATATATAAAAATCACTATAATTTAGCCCTTAACAGGAAGTAACTCCCGAAAGACAATTTATGTAATTGTTTTTAGAATTAATAAATGGCAGATTTATTCTCATCTTATTATTTGCTTTGTGCTTATAAGAAATACACTACTGAAAACCCCAAGTCGAATCATATGTAGCCATATAACTTAGTGTGTGTCACACATGAGGATTAAGTTTATGGTGATACACTTGAACTATCAGTCCGTGGTGAAGTTAATCAAAGTATGGGGTCTATTGATTAAACCACCATTAATACGCCCATAACACTTTATGGTGTGACCGTCTTATCCGGACCGTCGACATTGGTTGTCTAAGTGGGGCATTTATATATGATGTATTCATATAGGACTGGACCGATTTAATCTGTGTTCTTCATATAATTCCATGATTGAGAAATCTTATTAAATCACAAGATGATCATATATGGATTAACCTTAATCCTGAAGTGATTACATGCTCCTATTTGTTTCAGGATAGGGTTTGATGTGTTCGTTAAGGATCGCGAAGTGGCGCGGTCCGAATCACTTTCACGTTGGCACTATTCTGGAATGAGTGAGAAGTGTGTGTCTCACAGATATGGAATCCATTCCTTCCTGCGGAAAGTAGAAAGACAATCCCCTTATTTGTTGATCCTAGAAACAGATCGATCCGTGGAGTTCGTATTGGTTATGAACTAATTGATCACTAGTGGGTTAATTGTAAATAAGGATAAGATGTATTGAAGAAGGTTTACGGAAATAATCCTACTTCATTACGGATAGTCTATGGAGGGTTAGTTTGTATGTAATGATTATATCAATGGACACTTATCGACTCGACTCGACGTTTTGAGAATAAGTTATATCTATAATCGATAAAGTTCAGTTTCGGATTTATGGTGGCGTAATTCCGAAATTAATAAGTTGAGTAGAAATATTACATTTGGATGAATATTTTATTCAATTTATTGTAGCTACTTGGTTATGAGTCCATGGTCCCGGGTTGGCTCTAACACGCTGAGTGTTTTCTCGTTTCATGGAACCTCGAGAATAAATTAAATAGTTGGTCTATTTAATGAATATGCGAATATTATTTATTTGGTAAATAATATGTAAAGTAGAAAAGACATTTTCTATTGAAAATGATTTAAAAGTGGGGCCTATAATATGGATAAGTTAGGAGAAGAAAGTTTCCTAGATTATCTCATATGTGTAATTAATTAATTATCTATTTGTTGGATAATTAATGGAAAAATTAAGAGATTGATTTTTTGGGAATAATCTCTTATTTTTGTTGCAAAAATATATTTTCCTTTTGGGAATAGGTAATTGTGGTGTGAAAAAGATAACTCTCTTGACTAGTTATTTTCCTATATAAAGAGAGTTCCTCCTAGCACAAAATACAACACATTACAAAATACAACACAATTTGCGCCACCAAGTAAATAAAAGGAAGAAAAAATATTTTCTTGCCTTAGTCGTTTATAAAAGAAAAATCTAGAGTTTTTCTTGTGCATATTCAAGGAGGTTCTACGGCGAGGATCGACGTCCACCAGTCGTCGCTAGGAGATACAGTCCGGAAGATTGTGGCTTCTCCCTTTTGTCGAATTTATCATCTCTTTCCGTTGAGGTAAATCTACTAACCTTCTTATAGATTGTTAATTAATTATGTGAATTAAAATAATGATAAAATCACATGCGAATTTAATTCGTAGCTTCCGCTGTGCATGATCGAGTGTCTCGGTCGGTGCTGAGAATCAGATCTGGCGATAAAATTATGAATCAGATCCGGATTCGGGTTTTTTTATATCCAGCAAACATGTATGTGGTAGATTGGAGGACAACAAAAGCATAAACATGTCTGCTTGTCAAGAACGAATAATCACCTAGCTAGATTTGGCACAGAAGACTGAATCATCTAAATTTCAATGTCGCGTACCATCTGGAGGGAGGAAGGCTTGCACCATCTGCGCAATCCTTCCTATTTCCGCCTGCATGGTAGATTGTGTGGCTGCAAACTTCTCTCGCTCCTCAACAGCTCTCTGTCTTTCCTCAGCCAAACTTTCACGTACAGAAGAGAGGTCTTCACGCAACTTTGAATTTTCTTCTAAAAGCTGTGATACTTGTTGCGACAGGACCTCATTTGGCATCGAATGCGAAATCGATCCACTAGTGTACTCTAATGATAAATTACCCAATCCTTTCACACGCCCATTTTTTGCACCCAAGCAGCATTCCGAGAAACACTTTATCCGCTTCACATAACAAATCATCTCGGAATTCTAACATCTCTTTCGCCGAAATATTGCAAGACGTTTGGCATTTTTTCCTTAAAAAGTTCCTGTGAGGATTTAGAAAATATATTTCTCAGTATCTTTCGTTCAATATGAAGATATTGCACCACATACCCATTACGAATGCATTACTAGCAATTAAGAAACTAAAACAAATCAGTAAGTCTAACTCCTTTTAAAACCAAGTTAAAGACAAGAAATTATATGTATATGTTATGTCATACATTACATAACCAAATTCACATTGTAAAAACATATGTTCAAGTTATTACCTCAATAATTGCAGAACTATCATCAATAGGCTCCTTATCATCCTTGGTTGTGTGGGTATACATGAACACCTCCGCAATAGCAACAGGACACCCCAACACCTTTTCCTAAAAAAAACATTTAACCCATCATTAGTACAAAGTTCTTTCAAAATTTATGATCGGTTTCTTTTTTTGATTCTTCTCTAGTAGAAGAAAAGTTGTACCCACAAATGACAAGTTTATAACCCACAAAAAGTAGAAAACAATGAAAATAACTAGGCAAAAGTTAGAAGTGAAAATTGGTGAAAGTAAATCTTTATGTTACTAAACTTTCGGGAAAAAATGAAGGTATGCAAAATAAACACAAAATCCGATCAACAAAAAGAGTGCATTGCAAATAAAAGACATTTTTTTTCTAGATAAAGAAGGAACCAAAAACTCTACTTTACATGGGCTTTCTCATGTCATGTCTGATTGCTTTTCCAAGTCCCATATTACAATCGTACTGATGATTGTATAATGTCTTCACTTTCTAAATATACTACAATCATTTTGATTATTCTACATGGAATCGGGGAAGAACAATAGGAAACTTTTGAATGTACATAAACAAACCTCTTCAAGTCCTCTTGAAAAATTCCCAACTCAGTTTAATCAAGACATATATCCCAAACCGGACAGCACATGTAAATAGACAGATGTATGAAGATGAGTTTAACAGATTGCAAACAGTACTTCAATACTGAAACCAAACACAGACCTAACCATATGCACTTAGATAGGCTATGACCAAAACATTCAATCAAATAAGATTGGGAGACAAGGTATTAGACTTGATAACTAAGCAAGCTGAACACTAAACAAGTTCAACTCTGGATTGCTCAACATCAAGGCAGGTTATAAACCTCATAAATGGAAAGTCTAATAAAAGGCTCAGATTATGGACTCGTAACATGCACAATACTTAACAAAATCTAGACATATCAAGCATTAACTAAAAGGCACGTAAATGATTGAAATAAAATACAGTAACAATAAAAGTAAAAGTCCAGTCTAGTACCATAATCACTTTTGTATCATGGATTGATCTTGATCCGCCGGAGTACTTGCCCACCGGAAGGCCCTCGTCAAAAATGCGTTTCCTGTTTGATGTATTTGCATCGGAAACTCTTATAAATTCTTCAGTTTCCCAATACTCAAGCAACTTTTCAAACACTTTTACTGGTATCCATGTCGGAATCTTGTGCGTGGCATCATAGCGTTTATGAGCCGTATGTAGAATATCCCTTAGTCTCTCACCCGTCCGCTTTTCAAAGTGTGATCTTTCAAGACCATCGTCATCCTCAGAAATATACCAATGTGACCGCACACAGACAATTGGAATTAAAATATCCCATAAGCTTGTGGGATATTCTCCGGTACTAAATTGTTTAAAAAAAGATCACTACATTTGATGTGATGGATACACACACCGAATTTACAAATACAGAAGATGAAGAAACTTTGGGTTGAAATGGCAAAGAAACTGATTCATCACCCAACCACCATGATAATTTCAAGAAACAAAAGGGAATCCACCAAAATTGGCCTTGAAACATTTTTTTTGAGGGGGGCTTTGAAACTAGACACAGAAAATCCTTTTAATAACCTGTGATTGATTCTTGAAAACCTCCATCTACGCCTTATGCAAAGGTTTAGATCTTACACACTTATGTACCCTTATGATTGTAGCCTCAGGTTCTGTAATTCGGATCATAGACTGAAGGGAATTCTTAAATTGAAGATAATTCTGCTCTGTTTCAGCCTCATTCAATAGCCTTGTGTTTGGGCACATTGCAGTCCTTTCAATCTAAAATCCTTTTCCTAGATAATTCGAACTTTCTACCGGTTTACCGTTTCTATTCTCCTTAATTTCTTCAATCTCTCCCCTGTTTCCACAAATTTTCTGCTCCAAATCAATCTTCAGACTCTGTTTCACATGACTGATAAAAAAAATTGGGGAAAAAAAACTTCCGATTTACATCAATCCAAGCAATTGACCTTCCTTTTATCAACAAATGTATATATATATATATATCGAATGCACCTGTCATGTTTGTGTTTGTCAATACATGGAGAAAAGAGTAGGTATGCTGTAGCAGAATAGCAACATATCCTTATCTTATGTTTTCCCCATTTTAAGTGATCGTGCAAGAACCTAGAACAAGTTGTTGAAGCTATTCCAACTCCATAGAGCCCCCCTTCTTCGTGACGGATCCCAACATAGCTTTAACCTCTTTAATTACCATATCTTTGCACCACTTTGTACAAATCAAGCAATCCCATATATTCACTACAAAAATGGTTGAACCTATAATCATGACGAAACAACGTAGGCATGGATTTCTTTCTCATGGTGCGAGCTCTACAATCTTGAACTTGAAGGAAGAACGCTTGCTAGTGTTTCAACCATTCGGCTCAGCCCGTCAATTTCATTAAAGTCGCATTTTTAAGGCCTTCCTCTATCATGTCCTTTTTTTTCCTGGAAAGCAATTGACCTTCCTTGATTTACCTCAACAAGTGGATTTTTCTCTAAGAAACATCTCCAGACCAACTCCACAACCTCCGGCAAGTAATCCACCCATGATACATCCTCTTCGTAGTACATAACCCGATCCGGACACCCACTATGCTTGAAATTCAAATAGTTTTGTACTAAAACCTTCGCATCCATGTTCCATACCTCTGTACTTGTCTCCGGTGACTGCAAACTCATCTACTCCGGCGAAATCGTAATCCTTATCACATTCTCTTTAGCAGTCACAATTCTTCAAAATTCGAATCCGTTTTCTCCATTTTCGTCATCATTATATCAGATGAAGCTTCGAGATTCATTGATAAACATAATACCACTATGAAACAACACATTATATATAACAACGTTCAGCTCAGCCCCCTTGTATTCGAGCCAATTGACTACTTCATTGGCCCTTTCTACATCTTTCAATTCACACAAACTATTTATAAAAACACTAGTAGTAATTGCTCAAAAGCCCAATCAAATCAACAGAAGCAAACAATTACACTTTGCTGCTACCACGGCATTGCAAATTTAGTTTACTATTGTTATTCAATTTTTTTATTTTACTTTTCTTCAAAACAAAATTTTACTCCGTTTGCTGTACACAAGAAGAAAATCAAAAGACCTTCTCATAAATTATGATATATTAGGAGAAACCCCAAAACCAATAACAACATCATCGAACAATATACAGTCAAAGCTACAGTCGAACTATACAAAGTGAAGAAGAGAGGAGAGCCAATGGAGAAGAGAATATAGAGAAAGAGAGAAGATAGAACAGAGAAGGGAAGTTACCTCTTGAACTCGCCAACAGCAAGCAGCGGAGGCGGAGGATGGACCGAAGGAGTAGCGGAGGCGGAGGAAGAACCCTTTTCACACAATTACGTATTGAAGCGGAGGTAGAGGGTTTTATTTTATTTTTTTTGAATAGTGTTTTGCCTATAAGGATATAAGATGTCAAAACGACGTCGTATAGACGTTGTGCTTTCGGTTTGGATTCGAGTTGAAATAGGGTAAAACAAAAAAAACTCAAACCGATTCATTATAATTCGTTGATTAAAATCCAAGATAATAAGAGCTTTTTTAATTGGGTACATATATCATTATTATATAAAAAATTATATATTTTTTGGGTCACGTTCGAGACCACTTGAATATAGGTTTTATGACCGATATGTATCTTTGAACTTAATCGGGTTGGGAAAAAAACTGACACTTCGTGACGGAAAACGAATGGGGTCTAGACAATTTGGGGCGATGTATCTCGAATTTTATCGTGTTGAGGGAAAACCCGACAATTCATGGAGGGGAACAATTCAGGCTAGGGTAAAACTCGACAATTCCTGACGGGAAATTAACAAATCGGGTCTAAAAATTAGGGAAGGGGTTGGGTTTTACGGGAAAAATTAGCGTCTTAAACATTGCAATACACAAGAGGATAGTATGACTAGTTTTTACATAACTCTAGCCTGATCATGGGTTGGTTTTGGTTGGTTCGGTTTGGTTTGGAAAGCGCAGGGTCGGTTCGAGGCTTATAACTTGTACCCCAAACCAAACCAAATAGATTTTGAACCCTATGGTTTGGTTTAATTAATTCGTTTCGGTTTGGATTGATTTGGTTTTGGTTTTGGTTTTAGCCTGTCAATTGTTTAAGAAGCTATTTTTATGACACAACGGTTTTTTTGGTGGAACAAGCCCGGGCGGCATCGGAAGAAGCTATTATTCAATGGAACAAGCCGGAGGCGACTGGAAGAAGAGGTGGCTAGATGCAGAGAGAGAGTGATGGATTAATGGAGACATAATTTGATTTTACAACTCTTTACACATAGGTTTATCAATAATAAGTAATATTATTATTGATATTTCTCTTACTGAATTAATAATCTACTTGAATTCTTAAAATCCATCATTTAAATTTATGTGTAATTCAATGAATAATAAATAATACATTTCTTTCCAATGATCATTCAATATTACACACAATTGAATTTTCCGACACTTTTCCAACGAATATTCATATTTAAGTAGGAGATTTGTCGGAATTATGTAGATTTTCCGACTAATTCATGATTTGAAAAGTGAAAACATATATTGATTTTAAACCTATTCAAAGTTTTCTTTCTTTATTTCTTGTAATATATGTTATATAATTGGTAAAACATATCAAATATCCCGAGTTATAGTTATGAGACAACGTGTTTTTAATTTCTTAAAAGTGTTTAGTTTTTTTTTTTTTCATTTAGTGGATATTTAAAAGTTACATTACTTACAGATTTCCAACGAATGGTATATATTGTAGATATATTTGAACGATTCCTACAGATTACTGACGAGCTTAATAATTCGTCGGAAATTCGTCGGAAGCGTGTTTAGGTGCATTATAAGGGAAATACTTATGATTAAAATATTTCCGACAAATGTTGCTATGAGAAATGGTATTATGTCGGAAGTTCGTAGGAAACGCATTTGGATATTTCATTACACAATACGCGGGACATTAAAATATATCGCGATATATTTTAAGGAAAAATTTATTGCAAATTTTTTTTTTTGAAATTTTTAATGCAATTTGAAAAGTAAAATATCAACACAATTATTATATTCCTACGAAATACCGACGAATTGAGTTATAAGTCGGAAAGTTCGTCGGTAACATGTCTACTTACAGCTGAGAGGATGGTGTTTGTCGGAAATTCGAAGGAAACACTTATGATCGTCGGAAATTCGAAGGAAACAATTATGAAAATCTTATTTTTATGTTTATCCTATTTCCGACCAACTTGCTGCGATCAACAGTGTTCGTCGGAAATTGGTAGGAAAGACCCGAGCGGGAGAAATTCGCGCCCTTAAACATAGGCGGGAGCCTTTCGCGCGTAAGATTTCCGACAAATGTCCGACGAAATACTTTGCGACAATGGCATTCCGTCGGAAATACGTCACAAATATTTTTATGATTTCATAATTATTTAAACCGTCGCAATACCGTCGGAAATGCGTCGCAAAATTCCTACGGCATTATTTCGTCGGAAATTATCGTCGGAAAAACAGAAAATTCTAGTAGTGGACCATAAACAAGCTGTCAAAGAACAAGCTAGTGGAAGGCCTACCTGACATCACATTCAAGAAGGAAAGTCTCTGTGATGCATGTCAGAAAGGGAAATAGATCAAGAGTTCTTTTAAGTCAAAGCCACATCAATCAACAACAAAGATCTTACATCTCTTACATATGGATCTTTTTGGACCAGCCACACCAGTGAGTGTAAGTGGAAATAAGTATACTCTAGTAGTGGTTGATGACTTTTCAAAGTTCACTTGGACTATTTTCATGAACAAGAAAAGAGAAACACACAAGAAACTACCAGACTTATTGAGAAGAATTCAAAATGAAAAGGAATTGAAGATCATCAAGATAAGGTCAAACAGAGACACAAAATTCCTGAATGAAGTAATATGAACTTACTATGAAGAAACTGGTGTACTACATCAACTATTAGCAGGAGGAACTCCACAACAAAATGGAGTAGCAGAAAGAAGAAATAGAACACTCAAGGAAGCTGTCAGAACCATGATAGCAGAAGCAAACTTACCAAAGAGATTTTGAGCTGAAGCAGCAAACACAGAATGTTATACTCAATACAGATCCATCATCAATAAACATCAGGGAAAAACACCCTATGAAATATGGAATGGAAGAAAACCTAACATATCTCATTTACACATGTTTGGATCTAAATGTTTTGTTATGAACATGAATCAACTACATACTTTTGATGAAAAAGCTGATGAAGCAATATTCATGGGATATTCAGACACCAGGAAGGCTTTTAGAGTACTAAACAAGAGAACTTTGGTGATTGATGAATCAATTCATGTAGTGTTTGATGAACCAAACACTAGTGGTGTAGATTTACACACTTTTGAAGAAGAAGCTACAAAAAAAAACAAGTCTACATGGATACAACAGTACCAGCTACAATTCTAAATCACTCTTTTGATAATCAAGATGAAGTACCAGCTACTACTACAACAGAGCCACCAACACAAAGTCAAGAAGCTGATACACAAGCAGGAACAGTAGAAGCACTAGTTCAAGCACAACTTCAACTTGACTTAAATTGTCTTAGAGATCATCCAAAAGAACAAGTCATTGGAGATGTTCATATAGGTGTTAAGAACCAGAAGACAACTGGAAAGCATTCTAACTTGTTTTCTGTCATAGGTGGAACCCAAAACAATAGATGATGCAATCCAAGATGCTGATTGGATTACAGCCATGAAAGAAGAACTCATTGAATATGATAGAAATAAGGTCTCGGAACTTGTTGATATACCAGACATGGCCAACATCATTGGAACAATATGGGTGTTTAGAAACAAGATGGACGAATGTGACACATCGATTTTTTAACGCTTTTATATCGTTTAGTATTTTATAAACAATTTAATTTTACGTTGATTTTAGTTGTCTAAGTTATCACATTTAAATATTTCTTTTTATGATAAGTGACGACTTTAAAAGGATTTACGTTACTTGTAGTAACATATATATATTATAAGTAAATATGCGTGTTTATGTATATAAGGGTATATATATATATACGATTGAATATATGCCGATACATATATATAATAATGACAATATATAAATGTTGGATAATCATGAAATGGAAATGATATATAAATATTATTACTACATGGAAAATACGTGTAATGTGCTAGTGTGTGCAACGTGGTTTAGTTTGGTAATTGATGGGTGGAATTTTTGGATAAGGAAGTAAAAATAATTACAAGCTGAGGACCTAATCTTTTGATCAAAAGTTAGCTAGTGACTATAAACGCTATAATATAGAATTTATCTGTCTATGTTAAAAATATACCCGTAGTATATGGATGTCCATTAGATGTAATGTGTATCACCCCAGTGTCAAATACTAACCCGTAGCTACTTTACGTAATAGCTAAGTCTCGACACAAGAACGATAAATTAAATGGATAAGTATCGACGTAAATACATGATGGAATCGACGGATGATTTTATACCATAAAACCACGTGTAATATGTCGTATATTTATTAATCGGTACCATATTAGATAAATATCGGGATAATCACCGGCCGACTTTCTTAGCCGCCATGGCCACGTGATATCATGTTATTACCCACTGAACAGATGAATTGATCTATTCTTCGAAGGTGTAAAAAAAGTCTAAAAATTAAACAAAAGAGTAAATATTTGCCCGTGAACATAATATTAAGTTACGAATCTAATTTTCGAGGGATCGACCAACTGTTCTAAATATAGTAAGGCATCTAGTTTTTTTTCATTGGAGCGAGACGACTGATCGCCTCAATCAGATCTTGACGGAATCCCCTTTCCAGAGCGTGCCATAAGGGCAGAAGCTTTAGAATTCATTGTAGATTCGCTTGATCAGTTGAGATGATATTGCGCATTTGCCGACTCTGACTCCCTATATATATATATATATATATATATATATATATATATATATATATATAAATTAGTTAGTTGAACAAATGTTTGATATATACTACTTATGTACTTCATAGTATGCATATGAATAGTAGCATGCAAACTACTACTTTCGTTTAGCCACGTTAGAGAGCTGGTGACTCTCTTGTCTATTTCATTGCTATTTAAGACAAGAAATCTTGGCGTATTTTGGTATATCTTTATACATACTACAGAGAAGAAAATATTTTATATCAAGAGAAATAGCCATACAAGTTGAGGTGCTGTAGAAACGACATCGTAAAGCTCGATAGATACACTGTGAGGTTCCTTATTTGTTTATGTGTTATACATTTATTTTAACGTTTGTTAACAGTAGTTCTATCAAACCTAATTGAATAGATCTAAGTTTTATTTGTTATATCTTATCATCATAATTGTTTTATGAGTGCTAATTAATGACACCGGTAAGATGTGTAATTTTATATACAAGTTTGAAACTGTTAATCTGGTATTTTCTGTTATATTGATCTGGCATCCTAGGGTTCAATCAACTGTTTTAAACTGTTTTATCTCCGTTAAATTCTATTTAACTGAGATGTATATTTGTATCCTAGGTTCTTTTGTCAAATCTACTAGTTCAATATGTTTTCGGACTACGACAAAACATCTCTTGAACACCGCTACTTGATTGTATGGGTTTTCTTAGCCACTACCTTTGGTTCCAAAGTACCACACAAGTAATCACTGAAGATATTCTTCATTATCTTCTTTGATATCGCAAACGAAGCACAGTCAGACCATACACACTTACCTCGACTTAGTCGATTCCATTATCAGTGATTCTAATCGTCGTGTAGAATCCTACCATCAAACCTTTATAATCAGTTGTTTTCTTACATCTTGTGGGATACTGGTTGTTTTCCACAGTTTAACTTACATCGCCACGATGATACGTTTATCTATCTTGCCAGTTTGGCCCTGTATATCTTGTTTGGCTAAGCCACATATGCCTTTATTATCCTTTCTCTCTACTTCAAGGCTAAGCCATGATTATTGAGATAAACTTGAGATATTCTGATCTCTCAAGGAATCGACATAGTTTGTGTGAGCTCTTCTGGCTTCACCACCACTTGGTGATTAAAATCTTCCACTGACTGGTCACTTATCAGAAGTTTCCATCTGCAACATCCATTTGTCCTCTTTCACTGAATCCCCAAAACACATAACACCTCTGTTGTGGATATCTTTCTGGAGTCACCTTGAGACTCGTTACTCCTTATACATTGTAGTGATTCGTGTCATACGAGTGTGGATCTCTTAGATCTACATATGTTTGTTAACTGTTTAGTGATAATACATGTAACATACACGTATGTATTTGTGTGATATGTGAAATGTGTAGTTTTGTTATGTGATAATTGTATTATCACTTATGTGTTACTTGAATTACTGTCTCTGTGATACTGTTTTTGCTACTTCCCTTTGCCTATTGACTGTTCTTGTGATGCCTTATGGCTACGAGTTAAATTTGTGATACGGTGTATCGATACCGTTCTATGGGGCTGCGCAGGGGACTGGATCGGTTGGGAAAGCTTTGGGGTGACAACTCGGTCATTTCCTAATCCTGTTTTGCCTTGGTCAAGCGTGGTTATGAGGTTTAGCCATGTGAGACTGAAGGCTCTGGCGGATGTTCCGGACATCTTTAATTCTGACTGGCCGTTTATTTTGGCAGTGGAGTGTGAGGTAGCTTCATATGATTCTGAGGGGTTACAAGGTTGGTATCTGGTTATATCTTCTGTCTGGTATGATCTTGACCCTTATATGGCCATTACTGCTTATATACATATTTTTGTATATATAAATGGGTTTATCTGCTATGTGTAGTTTCAACTATTGTGTTTTTGTGAAAGCTACACATTATACATGCACTGAACCTCACTGAGTTTAAAAGCTCACACCTCCTGCGAAACCTTTTTCAGTGTTACAGGTACAACCGGTTACCTCGAGTGGATTCCAGGTGGATGACATGATGATGAGAGTGATCATGATGCCATTATTTGGGATCTAGCTGGCGCTACGCCAACGTGTTAGATAGAAGGTTGTAATTAATCATTTGTAGTCTGATGATGGGAATAGTTACGGAATGGTTGTAAATCATTAATGGATTAAATGAATTATCTTTATGGACTTCCTTATTTAAGGATTTTAGTTATGTTCTGAAGTCGCGGCGAGAGCTTCACAGGCCGCTCCCACACCGACCCTAAGTGGTAGGGAGCCGGGCCGTCACAATGAACAAGGAGCGATTATCAGAAAGAAAGCAAGACTAGTTGCAAAAGGATACTCTCAAGCAGAAGGCATAGATTATGATGAAACCTTTGCACCAGTAGCAATATTGAAAGCAATCGGACTCTTTCTAGCTTTTGTAGCTTATAAGGACTTCAAAGTCTATCAGATGGATGTAAAGAGTGCATTTCTAAATGGACTCCTGGAAGAAGAAGTGTATGTGGAACAACCACCTGGATTCCAGATCAAAGGAAATGAAGATAAGGTATACAAGCTCAAAAAGGCACTATATGGACTCAAACAGGCACTTAGAGTCTGGTATGAGACACCGTCACAATTCCAGATTAACAATGGATTCAGCAAAGGAACCATTGACAATACTCTTTTCAAACTAGAAGATGGAACAAACACCTTGCTAGTTCAGATCTATGTAGATGATATCATTTTTGGATCAGAAGATGAAAAGTTGTGTGAAAAGTTTGCAAATCTGATGAAAAGAAAATTTCAAATGAATATGATGGGAGAACTCAACTACTTCCTTGGATTACAAGTGAAATAGAAGAAAGATGGGATCTTCATCAATCAAGCAAAGTATACAAAAGACTTAATCAACAAGTATGGTATGGACACAAGTGGAACATCTGAAACACCTGTGTGCAAGAATTATACTTGGAATGGATGAAAATGGGAAGGATATTGATCCAAAGTTATACAGAGGAATCATTGGATCTCTACTCTACCTAACTGCAAGCAGACCTGATATAGCATTTGCAGTAGGAGTATGTGCAAGATTTCAAGCACAACCAAAGGAATCTCATTTGTCAGCAGCTAAGAGAATCATCAAATATTTGAAGCACACAATCAATGTGAGAATTTGGTATCCAAAAGATGGTGGATTCAAATTGATATCTTTTTTAGATTCAGACTATGCTGGATTGAAAATTGACAAAAAGAGAACTCAGGAACTTGTCAGATGCTAGGCAGCAGACTAGTATCATCGTTTATTAAAAAGCAGAATTCCATATCTACTTCAACAGCTGAAGTAGAATATATAGCAGTAGGTAGCTATTGTTCACAATTATTATGGATCAGACAACAACTAAGAGACTATGGAATAGAAGAGAAGACAATTCCAATCATGTGTGATAACACAAGTGCAATATCTATTACAGAGAATCCAGTGCTTCACTCAAGAACAAAGCACATTGATGTGAGACATCATTTTATCAGAGATTATATGGAGAAAGGAGATGTAATTTTGAGATACTTATCTACAGAAGATCAATTGGCTGATATTTTCACAAAACCACTCAGTCGTGAAAGATTTTGTAAGTTAAGAACTGAGTTGGGAATGATTGAAATAGATTAAGTTACAAGGAGCAGCTAACTGGAGTAATCAGTGAAGTGACTTCACCAGCTGACTGAACCTTTGCCATTTTGGGTGCGCTCACTTGGCATGTAAGGCACTGGTACCAGCGAAGTCATCTTCACCGATTGTTAGGAACTGTTTTTGTTACAACAGCTCAGTAAGCAGGCCACTACACCGGCCTAGTGATCAGCCAAGTCACTCAACCGCTAAATGCTATGAAGGAAACATCAAAGTATAGTGTGAAATGAATCAATTTTTACACATGTGGATAATCAGAGAATTATGGAGTTTTATTTTGTGAAGATTACACACGTGGATTTTGAATCAGACACAAGGATTATTTTATGAAAGTTATTATTTGACAAGAGAGAATGACGGAAACGCCTCGATTCTAGGGCACTATCATTACATGCCTCAATCCTCTCTCCCATTAACCTTGTTAACCGTGATTTATATACACAAAATCATGCCATTACTCCACCTAAATCTCTCCACATTCAACCACGTTCACACTATCAAATCTCCACTATATAAACAACACTTCAGAATTTTCACAAACTTTACGCCCTCTTTGAAATTCTTAAACCCTATTTTCTCAAGAAATTTCAAAGATTTTTCTCAAAAATCTCAGAAATGGCCTCATCTTCCTCAAATGATAAGTCCGTCAAACTGTATGTGAAATCAATTGCAACAACATTGATAAGCGGATTTTCTACGGTCCGGTCGATCAAGTAAAAACTCGAAACCTTAGCAAAATCTACTTTCTAACCGGCAGTGGACCGGGTCGATTGTAGGATAGTGCTTGAGGAGTCCGAGGTCGAACCCACAGAGATTGGTTTTTGAGTACCACAGTTGACTTAGCACTCAGTTCAGGTCAAACAGATAGATATGAAGTTATACTATTGCGTAAAAGAAAGATTACATTACTCGAAATTCTTAACAATTAAAAGAAGTATGGCCGAACTACGTTTTAGCGGATTACTTTACCCTCAGAAAGATTGCCCCGGGAGTGTGCCTTATTCTACCTTGCCGTCTAACGATAACTCATAGGACAAACCCCGTATTGGAACTGGACTTGATGACTAGGGCGTCAATCTAGTACACGGGTAGGTGTCAGACTACCTTTCAAGCCCAAAACTTCTACGGTCCCGAAACCCGTTCCCCACACGCCGCAACATACATTTATAAGCTAAGTGTGTGCAATGGTGAACTAGGTGATCAATCTAGCTCAAAAACGATTCAAACAAGTTTCGAGATACAGATTATCAATTAGAACGTTTATTTACGCACTACACTACCTCCCGGTTCATCAATCTAACGGCATTTCACCCGCATTCACGTGGTTCGACCATACGACAAATCTAGCTACTCATACTCGAATCTAAACAATACAAACGGAAAAAAACATCACAACAATGGTAAAACAACAAGAAAACATACCCATTTCGATTACTTGAAGAGCTACCAAATTCGAGCTCCAAAAGAACAAATCTTGTCACTTGAAATGTTACAGATCGAAGCTAAAAGTTAGTAGATCAAAGAGAGGATTGAATGAGGATTCTAATGATATAAAATACTTAGTCTAACTCTAAAACACGAAGAAAATCGCCCAAAATCTCCAAAAAAAGCTAAAAAGGGAAATTTGCTATCTATTTCTTCAACTCTGTCTGTATCTGTGTGTGAAATGAGCAGCTTTATATAGCAAGTCTTCTATCCGTACGGATATCCGCCATGTCCGGCCGGACTGTTCTTGATTTTCCAGGTGTCCGGACGGATGCATAGATGTCCGTCCGGATGAAATGCTCTTGTCCGTCCGGATGCCGGTTACATCCCGTCGGATGCCGCTCTCATCCGTCCGGGACGAATTCTTCATCAAAGTTTTCCCAATTTCGGAGAGAGTTAGCCGTCGGACACAACACCTTGTCTCGTCGGACAAACTTTTGTAGCCAAGAATCAATTTTCCAGAGAGTTAGCCGTCCGGACACTTTGTCCGTCCGGACAGCCATGTGACCCAAAATCTTCACTTTTTTCACCTTCAAGCTCCGTGTTTCGCCTCGGGCACGTCTAAACTTCATACTTTCGCCTTTCGGGCTCTCGAGACACCCTAGTCCCGCATCCATATGAAAACAACAAGCAAGCGATAACCCCGCAAACTACGGGTGCTCGGGAAAAGCAGTATAAAATGCTAAAATAAGGTCGAGTTTACGGAAAACCGGCGATCACTCGCCCGTACAATAAAACCTCATTTAATACTCAAAAATAGGTCTAAACTCACCCGAAACATGCCAGAAATGTGATAATCGTGGGCTGAACTGTACAGAAATGTACTGTAAAGTTGGTTCCTATCAAACATCGTTTTTCCAACCAATCCACTTGAAAAACTTGTGCAAAGATAATGAACAAGTAACATGAATGGTGGATGGATGCAAAGATTTAGGGATGATGACCTTTCACAATCCTCCTATTACTGGCATTTGCTACAAGAGTCTCATTTCCTTCTGGAAAACTGCCACATATGTTTCTTGTCTCCTTGCAGAATACGGTGAAGCAAGTGAGGACAAGATAGTTGCCCATGTCAATGGCACAAAGGTGGTGATTACGGCGAAGGTAATTCACCAGCATCTTGAACTCTCAAGTCAAGGGCACATAAAAGTAGGGCTCGTTCCACAAGACATGGATGCTTTCTGGATGTAGATTGGAAAGGATTCCACTGCGGAAAACAAAAAGTTCAACTGTCTAAGATCTGCTCTCACAAAGCCTTTCAATGAGTTCAGCTTACTGATGAGAAAGAACATTGCAGGAAAATTAGGAGCCATGAATGTCATGACCGAGGCCAGAATGTGACTCTTGGGAATTATCTGCCATGGTCTGGAATTTAATTGGGCCACCTACATTTTCAGATGGCTAAAGGAACAAATCAAAGGAGAGTCCACTGCAGCTGAACAAGGAATTGCTAAAGGAAATAAGAAAAATGGATTTTCTGGGTGAAGAAATCCTATAGAATTCCTCTCCACCACCTGATGAAGTGTCTGAACGTACCTTTCATGACACTTAGGAAAGAGAAAGCAACCCAGTAAAAGGACCACCAGTCAAAGAAAGAAACAAAAGGTCCAAAAAAATCTGGACAAAGAATCATTTGGCATATTGAGAGATGAGGAAGAAGAAGAAGAGCAGCATGAGGAACAGTAAGAGGAAGGCAATGATGATGGAGAACAGCAAGAAGACGAGCATATCGAAGATCCTGAAAGGGATATTGGTGACAGAGTTGCAGAATACCTCAACTGGAAAATGGGAGACTCCAGGATTCAACTTGAAAATTCTAGAAGAATGTTCGATGAATAAGCTTGGTTCATTGGATTTCTTGGTGTCATAACCCTTGTAGGTGTGCTTGATGAGACACTACTTTAGGAAATGATAGAAAATGCCAAAGCTCGATTACATAAGTCATCTGATGATGAGGGTGGAAATACTGATCAATCTGATGATGATGATGATGATGATCAGGGTGATGTTGATGGTGGAAACAATGATGATGATGGAGGAGCACAAGGTGCAAGTGATCATGCTCGGCATGATGATGATGAAGAAGAAGTTAAAGAGATGCGATTGATGATGACACCACTTTGCATGCCTTTCTGAGACAAAAGGGCGCTAAGGCTACACCATCAGCTAAGAAAAATGACCAGCGGAATGAGGCAGCTGAGTGTTCTCCTGAGCAAACGCATATTAGAAAACACCTATCTGTGGACACATCAGCTGATCCAATAGCCGTGTTGGACACTGGATCAGCTGCTGCCACACCAGCAAAGAGCAAGGGGGAATGAAAGAAATTGGTGAAACAAAAATTACAACTACTCAATTACTTGAAAAAAGAGTAGGTGATGCTGATGTCACTAAACCGGATGTGCAAGAAAAGGAACCTGAACTAGTCCCTCCCACACTCACTCAACCGGGGTCTTCTTCACCACCCCCACAAGAAAAAGTCCAACCAGAGTAGGATGCTGTAATATCAATTCAAACTTTTCAAAGGGCAGTGCACTCATTTCTAGATGAACTAGAGCAACAAGCATTGTATCTCAAAATAATGTCTGCAGCCTTCAAGGATGTGAGCCAAACTATACAACGTAGATTCCACGCAGTTGATGAGTACATTGATGCCCAAAATATTGTTGTGTAGAGGCAAAACAATTTCATGCGTCAGATGAATATCAACCTCAGAAACAATTTCACGGGCCTAAGGCAACATGTATCACTTGAAAATGAGGCCATGGCGTCAGCAATTGGAACTAGAATGAGAGCTGCGGTTCAGAAATTAACAAATCATGATAAAAGGATCACATCCATTGAATCCAAGCTGGAAAGTTTGATCAATACAACTGAGACTACATATAGCATTCTGTAACAATAATAGGATGATGCTGCCAAAAAGGGGGAAAGAAGTGATAAGCCTGAAGGATCAACAGTTAGACCCCCATATTTTACAAATGAAAGCTCAGAACTAGAGATAGAGAACTGGAAGTCAAAGCTGAAGCTGAAGAACAACAAAAGAAAATCTTAGAAGAGAGGGAAAGAACCAACAATGAGCCATGTCTTGGACTACCTTTCCCAATTAGAAGAAGAGATGATGACAGAGATAGATCTGGAAGTCGGCAAAGAATTGGGACCAGCCAGCTGAGAGGTTCTGACAACCAACATCGATCTAGCTCCAGCAGAGGTAGTGGTAGTGGACATAAACATACTGTTGGAAGATTTTCTGGTCAGTAACGGCATTTCACAACCTACAGAAATAAGGAAGAAAAAGAGGCAGCAATACTAGAGAATTTGAAAGAATTTTTCAGAAATCAAGATAGTTTGTATCCTAACTGGTCACAAGATGAAGCTTGGGCAGAGTGGCTTGGTTAACAAGATGATGAGTTAAGGGTAGATATGGCGAGGATGAACAATAATGTGAAAAGAGAATATGCTTCCCTAAAGCAAGGAACTGGGGAAGGAGCATCTGGCTCAAACAACAGAGCAAATAAATCAGTGCCTCTCACTACAAAGGGGCCTGAGGAATTATCAAATGAGATACATGAAGAGTTTAACAACATGACAACAAATTTCAAACCTATGAGCAGGTTAAACTCTCAACAACAGTGGGTAAAGTACAAAGATCTGAAGTCTGCAGATCCTCATATTGCTGAGGCAAAGCTCAGACTGGAAAAACACTTTGGAGAGCCACAGGCATATGAAACCATACCTGACTTCAATAGGCTTCTTGACAAAAGGGTGTTTGTAGGCCTCACACCAAATTTTTCTTAGGAATATTGGAAATGGAAATTCCTAGAAATTGACTGGAAGGACGTGGAAGGGGTTCAATATATAAACTTCAAGAGGTACAAGCAAAATCTGAGAAACTTGTAGTTGTACTATGTTTTTCTTTGAACATCTTTATGCCCTTCATGGATGAATAAAATTGTTGAGTTTTATTCTTTTTAGCATATGAAAATGCTTACTTATGTTCAGGGTTATGAGGGTTTTGGCATAATCAAAAAGGGAGAAATTGTTAGGAACATTTTATTGTTTTGATGATGGCCATACTAGCTGTTATAGCAAGTCTGAAATAAGTCTAAAAATACCAATAATGTTTGTATAGGCTTTACCTAGAAGTCTGACATGTTGTATAAGTTCAGTCAGACAAGCACTGCAATAGACTAGTAGGATGGCTTAGTAAAATCATTGGAGCAACTCAGTAAAGACATCCAAGGAACCAGCTCGGTGTAGTGAAGACCTATGGACTGACTTATGATTGAGGTCAAGTTAAATTATTAACTCGATTCCTAAATAACCACTAGCAAGTGAACTAGGTTCAATCAAGATATAGCTAGATAAGTCGAGGTCGATCCCACAGAGAATCAATTTGTGGATCCTAACTTAAATAGTCAACCTATTTATTTCGTTTGACAAAGGCGGTTACATGACCAACATAGGATACGAGAAAAGAAAGACACATTCAAACAAATAACATGTAAACAAATAACGTAATCAACTGCCCAATTATAACCGTAATTATTTGGATCTAGACAATTTATATAACAACAAGACTCATCAACTATTAATCCGTTCATATCTATTTATATTGGCTCACGGGAGTCATCCTCTAAGCTTGATGTAGCTTTGGTAGGTCACTATATATCAACGTGGTATTGTTACGTGACTTCGCCTTTTGGTGCCTCCATCTCATATGCTTACGACTACAGGATGCCGATATTAACCGTACACCTCGTCCAGGCAACATTCCTATGGTTAGGCGTACTTCCTAAACGATCACTCAAACTCTCGTCCAACTAACAATTACCAAGTTATAGTCTCATGCTAGTTTACGATCTCACGTATAACAAGGTGCGCGCAATTCACTAATATAAACCTACCTAGATATATTTGAGCGTCCGAAGATCAATTCATGAGCCTACCTAAGAGTTTTATATCGGTATTTCCTTTTACGTTTTAATTAAATTAAGCGAGTGGCGTAGCCATAACCATACCTCTACAGAGATAATGATTCAATTAAGCTAACCTAATCATAAAGACGTGACTGATTAACGGATGAAACAGGTTTGAAAGCTCTCGGTCGACCGAATAGGGACACTCGGTCGACCGAGTGACACCTCTCGGTCACCCGAGTGCTTAACTCCCCAGATTACATCCCCGAATATATTTCTCAGCGTTTCACATACGAATCAGATTATATAGTGAATCATCAGGACATCATATAAATTAATCTAAATACACGTAAATTAAACACGCAGATTCATCCATAGATAATAGGTAGAGGAAGTAGGGTATGAGATCCTCATAGACAAGGTATCACCACTGCCCTAACGTCATATCCTAGATCTACATCATCTAGATATGAATAACTACTCAAATAATCAAAGCATAATAGGGAAATTGATTACTAAAAGAAAACAAGATGAAGAACTAGGGCTTACATGTTTGCACCCTCAGCTCCTCCACAGCCCTAATGAATCCTTATTTGCTTATTTGTATATATGAATTGATATTGGTGAATGCATAATAAAAATACAAAGGACTTGTGTTTATATAGAGCCTCAGCCGACATAGAAAACCGACTTAAAATGCCGACACTATTGAACCCTAACCGCCTCAAACAATGTGCCGAACTTCTTCTGGACTACAGGCCCACTCGGTCGACCGAATGCATAGGCTCGGTCGACCGAGCCTTATGTGCTTCTGGGCTTTCTTCTTTTTCCGTCTTGGGCTTTCTGAACTTGTCTGCGATCCATTAAAGCTTCTCCTAGGTCCATCCTTGTGCTCCCCAATGAGTTACTACAAATATAGCATGAAATACAGTTTGTAACATCAAATAATATAATAAAACCTCCTAATACATAATAACGAATCGTAACTCTCGGCATATGCAAATTAAGCGTATTACGACTTATTATTGCTCTATTATAGCTCCTTTAAACTAGAATCGGGGATAAAGATCATAGAATAACGGGCACAAAATGACCTTTATCAACTTACAACTAGGGAAGTCCGTTATGACATTGGTAAGTCTAAGACTTTTTACAAGAGATGGAATCTATTCTTTCAATATGGTGTACACTGATCTCATCCAAATCAAGGATCTGTGAAGAACAAGCATACTTAGACTTTGAAATATCAATGTTGAAATGAATACAGTAAAACGGCTAAGTGAAGGCTCTACCGGATGATTATCAAGAAGAATGGTGAAGAGAATCTCAACAACCAAGTAACAGCTTATAAGCAGATTCACTGTACCGGTCAAGAAACAACCAAGTTAAGAAACATGCAAGTGAAGTATGCTATCTGCATTTGATTCTAAACGTTAAAGGAAATCAAGCAATTAATGTAGAATCAATCAAGGATTTATGAAGAACGTTTGAAGTAAATCCAGATCACAGAAATTGAGGAGAATAAAATCAAGGATTAAATCAAAGATTATTTTCAGCATCAAATAGCCAACGGACGGAATTTCAAATTCAAGAAAAATCAAGGCTATAAATAGGAGGCATTTACTGACAAGAAAAATACAAAAGATATACAATATAGAATACATAAAGAGCAGAAACTCTATCAATTTCAAAGCCTTCTCTCTGAACTGAAAAAGACACATCTAGCATATCAACTCAGAATTCAGAGCTACAAATCTACATCAAGCACTGAGATTGATCTACCATTTGTGAATCTTATTCACACCAGTTTGTAGCAATTGAATCTGACTGTTTGAGAAGGAATTGCACCCCTTAAGATAGCTGTTGAGGGATTTGTTCTCAAGGAGCAGTGTTGAAGACTGAGTCATTGAAGCTTTTGCAGCCAGGGAGTGATAGTCTTGGAGATTGTGAAGCTTGTGTAGCCTGGGACAATCATACTATTGTATTGGTGAAAGACAATAGTGAATTCCTCAAATCATCACAAGAGAAGAGTGGATTAAGGGATTACATCACCCTGAACCACTATAACCTTTGTGTTCATTTACTTACTGCACTTTACTTTACAACATTTCTTTACTGCATTATTATATATACTCTGTGTGTGTTTGATTTACTTTGAAACAACTTTTAAGAAGGGATTTATCCGTTGCCCAAAACTCCAATATAGTCATTCACCCCCCTCTGACCATATTCACACCCTTCTCTAGGACCAACATTCTTTCCATAATTTTCGTATACTTATTATTATTATTATTATTATTATTATTATTATTATTATTATTATTATTATTATTATTATTATATTATTATTATTATTATTATTATTATATTCTCTAGCCGACCTACGGCGAGACGCTAAGGTCGATTCGACCGAGTTGTGTAGGTCTACTCATTCCCTGTCCTAACCTACCTGCAGTGGATCGGGGGACCACCTGAACAGCCTTCCTTCATGAGGACTCAGTTCGGCTCCTAAGCCTATGATGGGGCCTCTGGCCCTTACCGTTACGGTATTAGGTTGTTTCTCGTTATTACTTGGGTGTCCATGTGCTAAGCACGTGGAGTGGTGAAATCCGGTATCGTCATAAGCCTCCCCAGATCTAACTGAACTCTTAAGTTTAAGTCAGATCTGCCTTGTGTGCGGCTCGGCCGTATTGACCAATTTTTAAATTAATCTCTTTGATAGGTGGCAGTGCTTAGTTATGATGCCGTTATAACTTTCCCAAAAAATGAGGCGTTTTTACCCACGTCTTTTATGTGTGGAGCAGTTTTTGAAGACGTGTTAAGGGGTTTAACGTAAGGTACTTATACCTCTTGTCATATCAACCGTTGTCTATTCTCTTTTAAACTGACGACCTGACGGTGCGAATTCAGGTCTACTCCAACTCTTTATTCAACCTCTGATTTAGCAAGTAAGCTTCTTCTTTACATAGTCACGTTTTTTCCTTTTTCTTGTCGTTATTCTCGTATTATTACGACCTAATGGCCCAAACAACCTCTGTCTTGGAGCAAGAAGAAGTTATGCAACTGTGTAGCAAATATGGGGTGGATCTGGGCATTTATGATCCTCAGATTCCCACTTCTTCCAACCCCTATTGTTCGAGCCCCCTTCCAGGTTTTGTGCCATATATGAAGATCACCTAGACGTTGGCCTTCGTGTTCCATTCTATCATGCATATGTTTCTGTCCTTAATTATTATAAGCTTAGCACCACCCAGATAGCCCCCAACGGAGTTTAGGCCATACTAGGTTTTGCTATCACCTATAGATAGGCCAAAGTTAAGTTCACGGTCGAACTTTTCTGAGCTTTTTACCAGGCTAAATCAAATAAAGATAATCCGGGATTTTACTGTTTTTCCTGCTGGACCTAGAGTTTGTCTTTAATGGTGGATGGGCCATCCTCATACAAGGGTTGGAAGTCCCGGTTCTTCTTCAATCGCCACGAGGGGGCTTCCATGTTAAATCAAGGGAACCCTAATTAAAGAACAGCCCAAGGATAGATATCCTAAGAATCTTGAACCTCAAGCTCTTCACGCTGTTCAGAATTCCAGGATGTATCTGAACCACTGCCATCTTCCGGATGAGATGATTTCGGCGGCTTCTATTGCCGAGGCCGGTCCCGATCCATATGTCCCTCTTAATTCATCTGTCAGGAATCCTGTAGGAATTATGCTTTACTTGTTTCTTTATTTTTACAAGGGTTCTTTTTGTTTGATTATTTCTTGACAAGTCTTTTTTTTCTTTTTGCAGTGGATGCCTTTGCCGATTTGCTGAATGTTGCTAACGTGGAGGGGTCTTTGCAGCCTGCTGACCCCAAAGTTCCTTTGGAGACCCAATCTGGACATCACCTTCATGCCCCTTCTGTTCGGTCCGTGGTACCTCCAAAGAACCCGGACTCTTCTCAAGTACTGGCCGGACTGAAAGATGATACCATCCTTTCAGATCCGACTCGATCTTGGAGTCCTCGGAAGTGGCGACTTCAAAGGGTAAGGCCGCTGTGGAGGCCCATCTGCCCGAGATCGACCTTGATGGATGGTCGAGCAAGAGGATCCGAGTTGAGCCCACTCAAGATCTAATGGTTTCAACAGAGAGGAGGAGAGGACCTATTTTGGATGAGGAGGAGGGGCTTCTAATGTCCGAACAACAACTAGCCGCTGCTGGTCTTAAGGCCATGAAATATGTAAGCTTCCAATTTTCCATCATTTTTTTGGCTTATATCCCCTTTTAACTTATATGTTTGGAAGGGTGCCTTGGTGAGTCAAGAGTTATATACTCGCTAGATCTGGATCTAACGTGAGTTAGCTAAGAGAGAAGATCTCTGAGCTGGAGAAGGTGGCTCCTGATCACAACAAGAAACTTAAAGCGAAAGACAAAGAGATCAAGGCCAGGGACAAAGATATTATGGAGCTAAAAAAGCAAATAAAGGCTCATGATACCAAGTTGGAGCAGCTCAGAGCTGGGAATGCTACTGAGCGTAAGGAATTTGAGGAAAACGAGTCCCAACTGAAGGAGAGCATTAAGAAGCTCAGGTCAGAGGTGGCCGATCTGGAGTTCACAGCTCAATCTTTTCCAGAGCAACTTAGGGCAGCTTCCGTCAAAACCATCAGGGAGTACAAGGCTTTGCAAGAGTTTCTTCAAGCCTTGAACTTGGTACTAGCTCCTGCAATGCAAGGTGGCTATACCATGGGGGTGGATGATGCCAAGATCCACTTTCTAGAGCTTTCTACAGATATTCTGGCCAACGGGAAGTACTACAATCAGGGGGGTAAGGAGATGTATGTTAATCGCCTAAAGGAATTTTGGGAAGGGGAAGATGTTGTGGTGAAGTACCGCCCTAACCCTCCTAAACCGACCCTTGATGCTTAGGCTTCCGCCCCAAAGACTGCTAATCTTTGCATGTAAGTCGGTTCTTTAGTGCAGTCATTTTTTGAATTTTTTATTTTGACTTTCTTTTGTACCAACTCTATGTATCAACTCTTTATTGCAAATTTTATGCAACTTCCTTTTATTTTTTCCACTTGTTTTTACGATACCTTTTTGCTTTCTCTTCATTGAATGTCTTCTCAGTCTTTCCATCCAGCCCACCAGTGTGACCTTCGACAATGTGGTTGTTTTTTATGTCGAAGGGCATACTAAGCTTGGGCCTTAGCTTTTGGTTTTTATAAATTACACCGAGTCCGACCTGCGGAACCCAGCTCATCCGTCCTACAGACTTAAATAACAATTACACTGAGTCTGACCTGCGGAACTCAGCGTGTCCGTCTTGTGGACATAAATAACAATTACACCGAGTCCGTCCTGCGGAACTCAGCGTGTCCGTCCTGCGGACATAAATAACAATTACGCTATGTTCGTTCTGCATACATAAATAACAATAACACTGAGTCCGACCTATGGAACTCAGCTTGTCCGTCCTACAGACATAAATACACTGAGTCTGACCTACGGAACTCAGCGTGTCCGTCCAACGGACATAAATAACAATTACACTGAGTCTGACCTGCGGAACTCAGTGTGTCCGTCCTGTGGACATAAATAACAATTACATTGAGTCCAACCTACGGAACTCAACGTGTCCGTCCTGTGGACATAAATAACAATTACATTAAGTCCAACCTACGGAACTCAGCTCGTCCGTCTTGCAGACATAAATAAGAATTCAGCCTTTTGTCAATTTAAGTTAGGCACGGCTTGTAAACTTCAAAGAGAATGCATAACACAACAAAGAAAGAAAAACTTTTATTTAAATATTCTGTCACTCTACAACTTATTCGAGAATATTAGCATTGAATTTAGAACTTGTTTAGGCATAATACTTGCGCAATTGTTAGCATTCCAGCTTTTGGGAATAGTTCGGCCATTAGCATATGCCGGCTGATAGGAGCCTTTCCCATGCACCTTTACCACCTTGTAGGGGACTTCCCAAATCGGGTCTAGCTTCCCTTGGGTCCCTTGATGGATAACTTCATTTTTCTGCAAGACCAATTCGCCCACCTTAAATTAGGTGTTTTTACCTTGGAATTATAATATTGAGAGAGTCGTTGTTTGTAATTTGCCATCCTGATAATGGCTACGTCCCTCTTCTCCTCAAAATCATCTTTTGCATGTCTAAGTTTGCTCTCTTGATCTGTTTGAGAGTACAGCTCGGACCTCAGAGATGGGAGTCCAATCTCTGCATGGATTACAGATTCGCATACATATGTTAATGAAAAAGGTGTCTCTCCGGTTTCCGAATTCGGTGTGGTTTTGTAGGCCCAAAGGTTGTTGGGTAGGTGCTCAACCCAATTTTCCCCTTCATCTTCCGGACTCTTCTTTAATCCTGTCTTTATGTGCCTATTGGTTTGATCAACTTGTCTGTTGGCCTGAGGGTATCATACCGAGGTGAAGGTTTGTGTAATTCCAGTTTGGAACACCATTCTCGAACCGTCCTGTCTTCGAATTACGTCCCGTTATCAGAGATTTGTACCTTTGGGATACCATATTTGCAGACGATGATTTTCCATAAGAACTTTTGAATAGACTTGTCCGTAATGGTGGTGAGGGGTTTTGCTTCCACCCATTTCGTGAAATAATCCACAACAACTACTAGAAATCTGTTGCCACCCGGTGCTTGGGGAAAAGGTCCGGTGAGATCTACTCCCTATTGGTCAAAAGGCCATGAGGAAACTATAGGAGTCATTGGTTGTGATGCTTGATGAGACATATTATAGTGCAATTGGCATGGCATACACTTCTGGACCAATTCTTGCGCGTCATGCCACATAGTGGGCAAATGATAGCCGAAGAGACGACATTTTTGTGCCATATTCTGAGCTCCCGGGTGATTTCCACATATCCTTAGGTGTATTTCTAGATGGAGATAGTCTCCCTCTTCTCGAGTTGTGCATCTGAGCCATGGGGCAATGTATGACTTTCAATACAGTATATCGTTAAATAAAGAGTACCTGGTTTCTAGGAACTTTATTTTTCTAGCCTGAGTTCGGTCAGTGGGAAGAACTCCTCTCTTCAAATAGGATACAATTGGATCCATCCAAGTTTCTTTTTGAGTTATCGGTTGTTCTGTCTGTTGCTCGTAGCTTCTTTCTTACAGGTGTTCAACCAATACCTTATTGTTAGACTTAAAATTGGACGCCAGTTTTGATAGCGCGTCTGCTTGCTTATTTTGGGATTGGGGGATCTGGTCTAGCTGTATTCCTTCAAAATATTTCCATAACATTTGAACAACGGCTAAATATATTTTCCTGGGATCTTCTTTTGCCTCATACTCCTCTTTGACATGGTTCACGACCAGTTGGAAGTCACTATAAACCTGTAAGTTCTTCGCTTCAAGCCTTACTGCCAATCGCATCCCGGTTATCAAAGCTTCATACTCGGATTCATTTTTCATTGCTTGAAAGCTGAAACGCAATGCATAAGGGAACTCCTCTCCATTGGGACTAACCAGTAAGAGACTTGCCTCAGATCCTTCTTTACTGGACACTCCATCTACGTAGAGCGTCCACTGCTCATTTTTGCAGCTGGGCTGCTATTGCTTGACGGTGATAGCTGCCCTTTCTACTCGAAAATTGGCCAAGGCTTGGGCTTTGATTGTAGTTCATGGGCAAAACTCCAGGTCATTTCGGCTAGTTCCACAACCCTTTTTGCAAGTCTTCCTGATGTTTCCAGCCTAGCTAACACCTATTTCAACAGCTGGTCTGTTACTATCCTTACGGTGTGAGCTTGGAAATATGGTCTCAATTTCCTAGAAGCATGCACCAATGCCAATGCCAACTTCTCAGCATTAGTATATCGAACCTCTAGGCCATGCAGGGCCTTGCTTATGTAGAAGATCGGACGCTGCATTCGATCTTGCTCTTTTACCAGTACATTGTTTATAGATTCATCACATACTGATAAATAGAGTGACAATATATCTCTTTGTGTTGGGGATGTCAAGGTTGGAAAATCTTCTAGGTAAGAGTTCAATTCTTCAAAGGCCCGCTGACTTTCCTCGTTCCACTGGAACGACTCCGTTTTCTTTAGGATTTTAAAGAAAGAAAGGGCACGTTGTGCCGATCTGGACATGAATTTACTTAGGGTGGACATCTGTCATGTTAGCCTCTGAACCTCTTTAATACTTTTCAGTGAGGGCAATGTCTGTAACGCGTCTAGCTTATCTGGTTTTCTTTGATTCATTCTTTTGAGATCATGTACCTTAAAAACTTGCCCGATGTTATCCCAAACGTGCACTTCTGAGGATTGAGCTTCATCTGGGTCTACCGAAGCACCCCACAAACTTCTTCGACATCCTTTAAGTATTGGTCAAGAGTCCTGCTCTTAATCAGCAAATCATCAACGTATACCTCCATACATCTACCAATTTGGCCACTAAAGATCCTTTAAGTTGCTCTCGCATTCTTTAGGCCAAATGGCATGGTTATATAGCAATAGGTTCTGAGCTCTGTTATGAACGAGGTTTTTTCCACGTCATTGGGATCCATGGGGATCGGGTGATAACCCCTATAGGCATCTAAGAATGCAAACACCTCAAAATTTGACGGTGGAGTCTACAAGACGGTCTATTTAGGGTAGAGCTTTACAATCCTTAGGACAAGACTTGTTGAGGTCAATGAAGTCTACACACATTCTCCAGCTGCCGTCTGGCTTCTTGACTAGCACGGGATTCGGTAGCCACTCCGGGTATAATACTTCCTTAATAATTTTTGCCTAAAGCAAGCTGGTTACTTCTTTCTGAATCGCGTCCATACGCTCCTGCGCAAAGTACGTCCTTTTTTGTCGAATTGGCTTCCTGTTTGGATCCATGTTTAGTTTATGAACTGTGATGTCCGGGGATAAACTGGGCATGTCTTCCATTTTTCAAGCAAACACATCTCGGAATTCTTTGAGTATCCCAATGAGCTGTTCTTTGTGCAAGTCAGGGATCCAAGCTCCAACTGCTGCTGTCAGTTTGGTGTGGCTGTCCCAAAGAAAGACATTTTCCACTTTATCTTCCGAGTACCATGTTTCCTCATCTTTCGGGAGAAGTTCCTCCATAAGGACACAATCGAGACAACGGCTTTTTCGTTGGTATGGTGGCATAGCTGCTCCTGGCTGTTTTTGCATCCCCTTTGACCTCCACCGACCCATACATGGTGGGAAACTTAAGACTGTTATGAGCTAAGGAGAAGGCAGCTTGGAGATCGATCAATGTTGATCGACACATAACGATATTATAAGGAGAAGGGGATTGAAGAACAACATAACTGATGCCCAAGGTTCAATTCCTTGGCTCCTGGCCAAAGGTGGTAACCAGCTCAATCCTTCCCATATGTAAAACAGATGTCCTAGTGAAACCTAATAATGGTGTGGACACGGGGGTTAAATTTCTGTTATCTAGCCTCATCGCTTGAAAGGAGTGGTAATACAGTATATTCACTGCACTCCCGGTATCCACACAAACTCTTTTACTAGATTTTGATTAACTATGGCTTCGATGACTAATCCTTCGTTATTCAGTGTCAAAGAGAAGGGGTCCCATAGACCATACGCCACTTCAATGGAGAGTATTTGCCTTTTATTTAGCGACTCATCAGTCCTGCTACTGTCCTCCTCGGGGCCTCCATAGATAGTGTTAATCATGGCGGCCTGATGAATTTTTGATGCTTTCTGACCATCCTTTTCGCTATGGACGACTAGGACATCGTCTGTATCTAGTACTTGATCCTGCGGGGGATGTGACAATGTTATTTGTTTTCTTTCAACCTCAACGACAATTATTAGTAGAAGGCCCTCCTTCTAGCACCAATTGACGAAGCAAAATTCGTCGGGTATAAAATCTGGTCCCTTTGATCTAGTGATAACTGGGTGAAGATGATTAATCAAGAGAAGATATGAAAGTGAGGAGGAGTTTTTTTAGGGTAATTTAGATCGTGAGTCGAGAATTTCTCAGGTTGCTTACGTATTCAATGTGTATGTTGGAATCAAAGTCTAGTAGTTAACTTTATGGTTTTGTTTATATAGGAGGCGATTGTGCACTAGGCTGTAATGGGCCGTGCCCAATGTGGACTCTTTTTTTTAATGTTATTCAAGTTAGAGATAATTCTGGGATTATCCCTTGATTTTAGAAGATAATTGAATATTCGTATTAAATGATAAATATCAGAGCTTTAAAGACTTGAGATTCTTTCCATAATTATCATATACCTATTATTATTATTATATTCGCTAGCCGATCTGCGGCGAGACGCTAAGGTCGATTCGACCGAGCTGCGTAGGTCTACCCCTTCCTTGTTCTAACCGACCTGCGGTGAATCGAGGGACCACCTAAACAACCTTCCTTCATGAGGACTCATTTCGGCCCCTAAGCCTATGATAGGCCCCTGGCCCTTACAGTTAATGTATTAGGTCGTTTCTCGTTATTACTTGGGTGTCTTTTGTAATGCAGCGACATGGTGAGTGGTGAAATCAAGTATCGTCAGACCGCTTACTCATCCAAAAGTGCCATAGTACTATTTGAGAATTTACAATAAAAATTACAATTAATGGAGTAATGGTCACACACACATGTCATGTATAAGTTTTTCAAATTTTGAAAAATGTATACCAAAAAAAATAATCGACAACCATTAATTAAGTTTCCCAAAAAAATAAAAAATAAAATAAAAAATAAAAAATAAAATAAAAATTTAGAGAAAGGTATGGGTAACCCCAAGTCCCTATGTTGTGTAAAAGCAGAGTAGACGTAGATTGCGAATCCCACCTACTGGTTGGCTATAAAATATTCGTAAATTATCGTAATACCCAAAATCCACAACCTTTTATTTTAGTATTTTCTTACTTTTTTTGTGTGTATCATTGTCGGTCTGTCACTCTGTCATCATGTCTATTTCGATGAGTATGTCCCATAGCAAAGATTTTTTTTTTTCCCGATTAATAAATAAATAATTAGGAGAATTAGGGATATATATCAAATTGTGATGAAAATTTAAATGAATTTTTTAATTTTTGATGATCTTCAGTTTGTGACTTGGTTCGATATAATTATATTATTTTTCATAAGATTTATTGTCGAAATTCACTAAGTAAATATTCCCAGTGAACCAAAAAATGAGTGAATATCGACAGTGAATTTCGAACAATAATAGTAATTCGGACAATGAATTTTTGAAGTCGTATCGAATATATTGAATGTGATCTCAAAATAAAAAGCATGAAAAATAAAAAAATTGATGAAAGAATTTTCAAATTTGAAGTTCTAGATTGAGAGATAAATATGAATGAGAGAGAAAGTGTGTTGATATTTTTTTATTTTTTATTTTTGAAAAAAATGCGTTAGACTTTTAAAAAAATAAAATAAAATAGTTTTGTCATATATGCAAAAGTTTCAAAAAGTTGTAATTCTCCCTAATTGGTGAAATGTTTGTGTCATTCTCCCTCATTCCCCCTAAATAATTTACATTCTGTGGTTAGAATGATGCCACATGGTATACTCCTCAAATGGAGTATCTAAGTAAGTATATGATATACCCGAACCGGATTGGAACCCGAGCATCTAGATTGTTCCTGATTCCAAGCCCAACAACTGATCATGGGCCTCCATCCCACATGTCCGCAGTCAATAAGCCGGACACATCTCCACTCCGACACCTCGGACACAGTGGAGGCTATCCATATTATCAGGCTGGCTGAGTTTCGAGTTGATGACATCAAGACAAAGGAAGATATGAGTCCGACCTACTATCAAGTCCGTTGTCCGCCGATCTTATCCTGACAGCTGTCCGGTCAACTCATGTATAATTACTCTTAATTATATGCTTTTAAATGTCTTGTCCTGCTTAGGCTAAACCGACTTATCCTTTGTCTATATATATGGGTGAACATTGTAATAGGAAAATGATCCAAGAACTAATATATACAGAGCTACTCTGTCAATTTGTCGACTCATATGTGTTCTTATTCATAAGCATCAGTCCGACCACCTTGTTCTTGATAACCACCACCTTCTCACCTGAGAAATCATACGTAAACAACCATATATTCTCACAGTGTAACTGTTAACGCAAACCTGATATATCCGACTATATCAGTTGGCTCCGTTACCGGGAAAACCAATTCATACAAACATCTTCACTTTTCTGATCAGCAAAAGCCTTAGTTTATAGGTTGTTTGTGTTGAAATAGTGTCATAAACCCAATCGGGTTGGACCAGATCCGACCGGATCGGATCATTTCTAATATTTCTTTATGTTTATACATATATAAAATGACTTTTCTGTTGTCATATATTTGTTCTTTTAAAGAACCAATTATGAATTGTTATATGATAACGTCCTTAGTATTAAACTGTGATAGAGAAACCATGATAGGCGATTATGGTTGATGAGATCTCTAATCACTTTAACAAGTTTGATACTTAAATGTCTCTAGGCTGATGTAACAGGACATTGACAGTATGAACAGGCTAGCACGTATTAGATGTCTTCGGTTTTTAAGGGCAGGGATAGATCTCATCTATCAAAGTGTAGAGACACTTGGACTGTACGTGGACGTGTATTAGAGAATGCGTACGTTAGACTGACCCACTTACACGGATAAATGTCACACTATGTGAGGGTTGTGTAATTATCCTTAGGACCGGAGTCTACATGGCATCACGGTGTGGATTGTCATGCTTTGACACTCTTGAGGTTTCCCCTAGCCACGGGGCGATCATGCGGTAGTGATTGGGTGTGATACTAAAGCATGCGGAATACACATGTTTGGTCGTCTGGGAATCGCTACCCTATCAGTAGGGGTGAATATCCGAAAGGGCCTTCTTATAAGGAATGTCTTACACTCATGAATCTTTGCAAAGTGGAAGTAAATGAGTTACTTCGAGAGAGCATGATATCCAGATTATAAGATACGGTCGTTAATGTTTGACACTCGACATACGACCGTATGGATATTATTCTGATAGGATTGTAAGTTACACGATAAGCGTTTCACATGAAAGGTAGTAGTCATTGCATTTGACTCTTCCGATGATTGGGGTCACGGTATGTTGCTAGACGATATCCCGTGATCGTTTGGCATGAAGGGCATTTTCGTAATTTGCGCTTTGTGTCTACGGCCAACATATTCGGAAGCCTATCGCGTCACACACATATGAACATCTAGCCGGATTAAAATGTGGTTATAGATGATAACCAAATAAGGAAAGTTTATCTCGAGACTATAAAGGTTATAGTGGTAAATTAATATGGTGGTATTTATTTATTATGAATAAATAAGATACAAGATATTAATAATGTTGATTAATTAAATATACACATAATGTATGTGTGTCGAAATTTATTGTGTATATTGATACACATGGATTTTGCAAATTAATTAATCATAGTAATATATTAATTGATTAAACATATATATATTTGGATATATGTATGAGGCGCCACTTTCCAAGTACATTAGATGTTTTTGGATTGTGCACATTGAATAATAAAATAAATAGTATTGTCATATATTAATATTAGATATTAATGACTATGGATTTGGATACATGTGTAAATAGATTTATGGTAATAAGATAAAGATATATTCAATATAAGATATTGTCAATATATATCTTGGAAATATAGTTAATATAGGATATTGAATATTAATAAGATAAATCAATCAATTATATTTTCTTTATTTTATTGGGAAAATATTTTCTTCTCCTCCACTCATATTTGGGGTGCCACTTTGCCTATAAAAGGAAGTGGGTGTCAAGCTCTTTTGTACATCAAGAGCTAATAGTTCTTGTGTAAAATAGAGAGCATCCTATAGAGAGTTGGAGAGAGGGGAAAAAGGCCGGTCTAGCAACCGGAGTTTTCCAATAGCAATCCATGATGGGATTCCAGCGGGCTGTTCGTGTGGACTAGCGGTAGAGGCCGAACACTTGGACGGCTCTATGCAGAACTACTCTCCTTAGACGGTCAAAGCGTCGATCTTTTAGATCAACCACGGTAACCACCGTCTACTAGTTTATTTGTTTATGTCTTAAACGAAGTCGATCTTGGGTAAAAGAAAATCATATTTTTTAATTCCGATACGTTCCCGCGTAGATTTCTTAACAGTTCGGCCCTCAAACCATTGTCTTTATCAGGAAAGCTGTGGATTCTTAAGGAGCAGATTTGGTTCCTGCAAATTTTGGCTTACATATAGTCTAATCCACCTCAAAGTCGAAAAACACCTTCACCAGTGAGTTCGTAGCTCTACCAGAGCCCATCATATTTCCCAGGTTGGTATAAACTCTTGGTCAGTTCTACTTTTCAAGTACGAAGGAAGTCATTTGCTTGTTGAAACCGCCTGGAAACGCACTTTGGGGTATTTTGGATTCTGAGTCTTAGGAGATATTTCTATAGTCAGGAAAATATCTTCAAAATATCTTCTAAATATCTCCAGTCAAACATGGCTGGCGCGAAAAACATGACACCTGCTACACCGTGTAAAGCGGGCAACCAGGGCCCTACACGTGGAGCGAAAACGCCATGTGTCGAAAGAGCAGCGCATCACGGAGAAATGAGTAGGAGGGTAATGTCCACCGGGGACGAGGCCGGGCAGGACATCACACCTGACATGCGGGCTTATATAAGGGAAAGAACCCGAGCCCGCGAGATACACGAGGCGGTGGTCAGACAAAGCCGCGGAAAGGGTATCGCCGGGGCCTCTCATCCGAATCAGGAGCAGGGAGCGGTCTTAGCGGGGGGAACAACCCAACAACAAAGTCCTTATACAATATCTCTTCGAGTACATATGGCTTACGTAGAGGAAATGCGCATGGGTAACATGCTACTCATTGCAGAGGGTCTGCCTCCTCAACCCGTCTGCAAGTTTTTTCCCCCCATACCAGCACCTACAGAGACACTGCGGGAAATACAGAAAACCGAATCCGGATCCGATTCATAATTGGATCGTCAGATCTGATTTACAGCACCGATCGAGACACTCGATCATGCACTGCGGAAGCTGTGAATAAATTCGTATGTGATTTTACCACGATATGATCTACATAAATAATTAATATAACTGTGAGAAGGTTAAAGATTTACCAAAGGGAGAGGGTGAAGCAATCGACCAAGGGGAGAAGCAACAGTCTTCCGTATTGTATCTCCCAGAGACGATTGGTGGACGTCGATCCTCGCCGTAGAACCTCCTCGAATATGCTCAAGAAAAACCCTAGTTTTTCTTCTTCCTAATGGCTAGGACGAGAAAACAAAATTTCTCCAATTTTTTTCAAATAGGTGTGGCCTATTTTCTTTAAAATGGCGTGGTTTTTTTGTGGTTAAATTTTGTGTTGGAAGAAACTCTCTTTTTATAGGAAAATAACTAATAAATTGAGAGTTTATCTTTTATACACAAATTATCTTTTCCTTTTAGGAAAATAAAACCTTTATCCCATATGAAAACAAAT
Organism: Gentiana macrophylla; assembly: GCA_026214975.1. Classification (NCBI taxonomy): domain Eukaryota; kingdom Viridiplantae; phylum Streptophyta; class Magnoliopsida; order Gentianales; family Gentianaceae; genus Gentiana; species Gentiana macrophylla. The sequence goes on along the minus strand of CM047809.1, from coordinate 83,726,344 downwards.
TTCCTTTTTATCCAATAAGAAAACTAATTTCTTATTCATCCACATTATAATTAATTAGGAGAAACTTTCTTTTCCCAAAACCAAATAAAAGTGGCGCCATTTTGTGTGCCAATTGGGATAATAGAAAATGTCTTTTATATTTTACATATTTTTTACCAAATAAATAATATTTGCATATTAATTAAATAGACCAACTATTTAATTTATTCTCGAGGTTCCATAAAATGAGAAAACACTCGCGTGTTAGGAGCCAACCCGGGGACCATGGACCTATAACCAGTAGTTACAATAAATTCAATAAAATATTCATCGAATAGAATATTTCTACTCAATTCATTAATTTCGGAATTACGCCACCGTAAATCCGAAAACTGAACTCTATCGATATTAGATATAACTTATTCTCAAAAACGTCGAGTCGATAAGTGTCCATTGATACAATCATTACATACAGACTAACCCTCCATAGACTATCCGTAATGAAGCGGGATTATTTCCGTAAACCTTCTTCAATACATCTTATCCTTATTTGCCATTAACCCACTAGTGATCAATTAGTTCATAACCAATACGAACTCCTTGGATCGATCAGTTTCTAGGATTAACAAATAAGGGGATTGTCTTTCTACTTCCCGCAGGAAGGAATAGATTCCATATATGTGAGACACACACTTCTCACTCATCCCAAAATAGTGCCAACGTGAAAGTGATTCGGACCGCGCCTCTTCCAGACTATAGCACCATCACTATGAGTAAACACTGAGCCTGAGATCAATTCACGATCATCCTTAATCCGACAAAAATCAGAATCAGTGTAGTCAACAACAGTCAGGTTTGCACCTGAATACATAAGCATATGATTCCTCGTTCTCTAGAGATACTTGAGGATGCACTATACTGCTATCAATACTTGAATCCAAGATTTGATTACAATTGACTTTTAATAATCTAACATTCTCTACCCAAAAGAGAACTTATCCCATGTTCTCTATATCTGAAGAATTGAGGGAATTATTCCGCGAGGGGTTGGGTAAGAAATCTCTCGTTGAATTTTGCATACGAAAATGCATTATCATCTTAACCATAAGATGCATGGGATATTGCCAACAACTTGTTCTCATGAATTCGACCGAATCAAATTCTAAGAAGATAGTCTACTTCTCTGATTCAGAGAATCTTTGGCTTGTCTGTTTCTGACTTCAGACAACACACCCATGTTGTTTCCAACTGTTGCAGTGTTATCTTTTATTTACACTAACGTTTACTACTTTAACCAATATTGATTCTCTGGTCTACAAAAGACTCATCAATATTCTGGTCAAGCCCACATATTTCAAACATGTGGCTTATAATTACATAGAGGTTTGCTTTAATCCACCGATGGATATAAGCATAGGCAATCAATCTGTCATTGGCTTTAGGCTAAAACCCTTCTGTTGCGAATGAATTCAAGCTCCGTTATATGGAAAGAAAGTTTCAGGGCATCATCCCTGGTAAACTTTCTGCTTTCCATGGAGTCGAGTAAGGCTGAGTGGTGAGAAAGTTTCAGGGCATCACCCCTATTGAACTATCTACTTTTTAGGGAATTACCCCTAGACCACTTGGCTTTGATTTGAAAGATAAAATTTCTCATTCATTCATCTCTTCTCCACATGGATTCAATTACTCCCAGTGGGCCTGAGACACTCAAGTAGTTCTACAAGATTGTGAACAGAACTGGAGTACCAAAACTCCATTTACAGGTTTATGGCTTTGAACCAACCTTTTTTTTATCAGAATCCTATACAGTCCTTCCAAAAAACCATAGGTTATCAATCACCCCCAACAGACTGTAAAGTATGCATAATCACAGCGAGTCAATGGATAAACCATACTCCCACTGCATTTGGGTGGATTGACATTCTGATCTGGTTCAGTAGTATTTATCAGCGTAATCCCCAACAACCAATGTTGGATGTAATCCTTGAGCAACTTTACTTCAAGATCCAAGGTTGTTATTTAAACATCCTTTCAGAAAGGCTGTGACAGTACAACCGTCACTTTCCAATCTTAGGAATCTTATAACCAACCTTCACTCATTGCATTAAGATATTTCATGAACAGTACCCACCTAAACGTGTATACAAAATCTCCAGTCCTACCTTCAAGCGCTAGTGCTAAATGCCTCTATTTATGGAAGTAGAGTAAATGTACTTCACTCTTTATCCACAAATTCATAGGCATCTTCTAGGTAGACTTCTCGGTGTTACACAATAATGTAAACCGTTAACCAACATCTTAATCGAGTTAAGAAGTGTATTGTATCATATCAATAACAATATAAGGTAATCCATGGTTTATCCTTTTAGTGAAATCATTTCACTCGGAGGTAGGTCGAGCATCAGTGCCAAAGCTGTGCTATAGCCTATATGATCATGGAATACTCGTTTCTCTGGTAATATCATAGATTCCTCCAAATATTTAGATAAACTAATCGGCGTTTCGAGTAGTCATTAGACAAAATGTCCATTACTCAAAAGATCCCACTAGCTTGTATCATTCATAAGACCCAGAAGGTCAATATGAACAAGCTATGATACTTCTTTAGCTCTACTACCCTTTCCTAATTGATAGGATGCTTAGTCATTTTTCCTTTGAGATAGTGTTCTTAGACTGGGAGATAGGAATCACCCTTAGCCAATCTTCAGATCTTATCTTTCGGATATATGCACTAATTAATAGATGCTAAGGAGTCATTTATCTTAATACGGAAACCATTTGCCTTAATCGTTTTTGACATGTTACATATACATTTTCAACATTACTTAGTGGTTCTGACTCTATCAAACAAATGTTCGAGTCTCGGAATAGTATACAAATGTCATATTCACTTTCTTAAGGCAACTATATTATCGATGTGAAATTGAATCCATTTGTTCTAACGAATCTGAAAATAGAAATTAAAGTTCTACAATATTCATGGAATAAAATCCGAAATTTCTTTCCTTATATCACTCCCACTATCTTAGCTGAAATAACTGCCCATTGTCTACTCTTTTATCATGAATGCTCAGCTATCTTGTTCTTGCAAATGAACTTTAGCTTTCGAGTCAAATTACTCGGTTAAGAAAGTCTCTAAGGATTCATTGGTTAGTGATCCGAAATCACTTTCCTTATCCTATATTTTCTCCGATTAATAATCCGGTTTATTCTTTAACTTATTTAGTTTAGATGACTTACACTTGTAGACATTTACCTACCCATTCTTGGCTTTCTTTAAAGGAAATGGCCTTGAACTTAGCAGTTCATTTGAGTAGGAAGTAATCATAAACTAAGGGATGCCTAGTGAGATTGATACCAAATCATTCTTGTCATCTTTGAACTAATTCTGTTTTGTCTCTCACTAATCACGAGTGACAGCAGTGACATACTTATCAATGTCACTTAAGTTCGTAGACTTAAGAGGAACATCCTCTTCCGAAAAATTAATTTGCATTCTCGATTTATGAGTTCAACGTTCTTGTTAATTTTTCACTTTTACGAAGTCGTTATTAGTCAATATAATATGTTTAGCAGTTTAGATACCTTGAGATGATATGTAGTTGTAAAAATAAATTATGACAGAAATGTAAATCAAATCATACACCACAACATATAATAATTTTAGGAATTATAAACGTGATGTCATGCATGCAGTGTATCCTACCATTCCAGGGATTCAATCTCACACCTACAGTGCCGCCTCAGGGTAGGTCAAAGAGGTGACGATTAAATTGAGACAATCTCTCTCAGCAACTAACTGAGAATCAGACATCTCTATTTAATTGCTAATTACCTTCCTTTTTCAGCCAAGATATTTCCTAAAATATCCTTTAGAGTGTTACCAACTATTTCAGATCTCAAAGTACGCCCCGAGTATGCCGGGTCAGGGTCGGTCAGTGACTCGATGAGTACCCAAAATCCTATCCTTTCGGAGACCAAGCCTTGAATTTTGATAGCGGTGAAAGCCACCCTCAGGGGGCCGAAATCCAATAGGCTCGAGGCGTCACCATTCTCTCACGTGCTTGTGTCAACAGTAGAGGCCGTGGGGTCAGTTGTCACCTTCCCCGCTCCCACTCGTTATTTTGAAAATTAGGTAGTCTCATTAGGATTTTAGAATTTTCTAACAATCCAAAAACAATAGATCATGAATATTTAATTTAATCCTCCCACTAGTTTATCGGTTCCAAATACCGTATAACTAGTGTCACTATATTCACGATTTTCCAATTTTATGGATTTATAAATTCTTTGTGTAGACGCTACACAATTAAAATTCACCAAGAATTTCATAATCCTAATATATTAGGACTTATGAATTTCCCACCAAATCGAAAAACAATAAATCACAAATTTAAAGCTCTCACTAGTTTGTCGGTTCCAAATACCGTCTAACTAGTGACTCTATATTCATGATTTTCCAATTTGTCGATTATTTAGAAATATCTTGTGTAGTCACTACACAACAAAAATTCACCAATGAATTTTAAAGTCCTAATTTTATCATGATAAAGTATTTAGGATCTCAATTTTCCAATAATCGAAAAACAATAAATCATGAAAAGCAATCACGAACTTATCGGTTCCAAATACCGTCTAGTTAGTGTCATATCTTTTCATGATTTTCCAAATTTTCGATCATCAAAATTATATTTATGTAGACACTACATAATCGAAATTCTCAAAGAATTTTAGATCCGAAAAACAAACTTACCAAGTAAATTTTTATTTTTATCATGTGAATTTTATTTCCCGATAAAATTCCGTTTCCTTTAATTAATTTAATGTATTATTAATCTAAATTAATTATCGTTTTCATACATGTCTAATTAATGTCAATATTAATTTTCTACTTGTATGCAAATGCTAGGATTGGAATTCACGAATATGATGCATGACATGGTTATATCACATAAATAATCACAAAAAGAAAATAAATGTGAAAAATAAACCACTGAGATGGAACGTTGGTACCCCCCGTATCTAATCTATCATAAAATAAATAAATAAATAAAAACTAAACTAAACCCAATCTAATAGGCTTACTAATTATTATTATTATTATTTTTTTTTTATTCTGCCGCTGCATGTATAACAATAAACTGCTCCGTTTTTTGAACAAATATGGTCCCAGCCGAGTTGGTCAGCACGTCGACCTTGCATCTGCAGAACGCGGGTTCAAATATGCAATTCCATCCACTGCGCCGCCGCCATCTCCTTTGATGATGATCTTCGGCAAAATTATTTACATACAACAGTGCCGAAAAAGAAAATAAAAACTATTTTCTAGGAAATTAAATTACATCCAATAAATTACATAATTTTCTATACCAAAAAATATTGGGTTACAATAGATCTAACGGTAAACAAGTACCAACCCCAATCCATCTCGTCAACCAAGAACATTCAACCACGCATATATATAATAAACATATAAAAGATGCAATATTTATTCAATTCCACTCCTTATTAATTAAATATGCAATCAAGATCACAAAATCGCTTTAACTTTGCTCTGCTACCACATGCTGGATATACAGGAACCCGAATCCAGATCCGATCCATAATTGGATCGTCAGATCTGATTCACAGCACCGATCGAGACGCTCGATCATGCACAACGGAAGCTACGAATAAATTCACATGCGATTTTACCACGATATGATCCACATAAATAATTAATATAACTGTGGGAAGGTTAAAGATTTACCAAAAGGAGAGGGAGAAGCAATCGACCAAGGGGAGAAGCCGTATTCTTACAGATTGTATCTCCTAGCGACGACTGGTGGACGTCGATCCTCGCCTTAGAACCTTCTCGAATATGCTCAAGAAAAACCCTAGTTTTTCTTCTTCCCAATGGCTAGGACGAGAAAACAAAATTTCTCCAATTTTTTTCAAAGTGGCGTGGCCTATTTTCTTTTAAATGCCGTGGTTTTTTTGTGGTTAAATTTTGTGTTGGGAGAAGCTCTTTTTTATAGGAAAATAACTAATAAATTGAGAGTTTATCTTTTACACACAAATTTATCTTTTTCTTTTAGGAAAATAAAAATTTTATCCAATAAGAAAACAAATTTCCTATTTATCCAATAAGAAAACTAATTTCTTATTTATCCACATTATAACTAATTAGGAGAAAATGTCTTTTCCAAAACAAAATAAAAGTCGGGGCCATTTTGTGTGCCAATTGGGATAATAGAAAATGTCTTTTCTATTTTACATATTATTTACCATTTAAATAATATTTGCATATTTATTAAATAGACTAACTATTTAATTTATTTTCGAGGTTCCATGAACGAGAAAACACTCACGTGTTAGGAGCCAACCCTGGGACCATGGACTATAACCAGTAGCTACAATAAATTGAATAAAATATTCATCGAACAGAATATTTCTACTCAACTCATTAATTCCGGAATTACGCCACCATAAATCCGAAACTGAACTCTATCGATTATAGATATAACTTATTCTCAAAACGTCGAGTCGATAAGTGTCCCTTGATATAATCATTACATACAGACTAACCCTCCATAGACTATCCGTAATGAAGCGGTATTATTTCCGTAAACCTTCTTCAATACATCTTATCCTTATTTACCATTAACCCACTAGTGATCAATTAGTTCATAACCAATACGAACTCCCGGGATCGATCAGTTTCTAGGATTAATAAATAAGGGAATTGTCTTTCTACTTCCCACAGGAAGGAATAGATTCCATATCTGTGAGACACACACTTCTCACTCATCCCAGAATAGTGCCAATGTGAAAGTGATTCGGACCGTGCCTCTTAGTGATCCTTAACGAACACATCAAACCCTATCCTGAAACCAGTAGGAGTATGCAATCACTTCAGGATTAAAGTTAATCCATATATGATCATCTTGTGATTTGATAAAATTTCTCAATCACTAAATTATATGAGAAATGCAGATTAAATCGGTCCAGTCCTATATGACTACATCATATATAAATGCCCCACTTAGACAAGAAATATCGACGGTCCGGATAAGACGGTCACACCATAAAGTGTTCTGGGCACATTAATGGTGGTTTAATCAATAGACCCCATACTTTGATTAAGTTCACCACGGACTAACAGTTCAAGTGTATCACCATAAACTTACTCCTCGCGTGTGACACACAGTAAGTTATATCGCTACATATGATACTAATTGGGGTTTTCAGCAATGTATAATATATAAGAACAAAGCAAATAATAAGATGAGAATAAATCTGTCATTTATTAACTATAAAAACAATTACATAAATTGTCTTTCGGGCGCTACTTCCAACAGATACAACCCACTCTAAATCCACAGAAAACGATTCAACCTCAACGGACAGAGAGGGAGGGATGCAGTCATGCCACTTCTCAACATAAGGAGGCAAGGAGGTCAGCTTTAGTTCGTCTAGGGCCCGTGGTCGACAACCGCAGTGCAACCCAGGATGACCTAAAAATCCCCGACAGGTCCGTACACGCATTGAGGGGCGGGGAGAATCATAGCTTGTGGAAAGTAATACCCGGCTCCCCATGATCCCTGAGGATAAAAGTGAGCTAGGCATAATGAAAAAAATAGAGGAGTTACAAAAAGGTAGGACATGAAAGGAAGTTAAGCCCGCGTGGGTACCAGTGTCCTTCATCCTAACATTTTAAAGGCGGCTCCAAGAGGTGGTACTCACTGTTGGTCCCTTGAAAAGGATTTGGTTAAGTTTAGAGGGGGGGGGGTGAATAAAATTAACACATAAAACTTTTGGAGTTAACAAACTCAAGCAATTTTTGACCTTCCGACGGTAGTCGAGTCTCGCTGGGATACTCGATAGTCTGGCCGATTGTTGAGTTTACTGAATTTGTGCAGCGGAATATTAAAAATTAAGCCTTATTACTTGTTGTTAAAGTATGATACCAAGTATTAGATACTGAGTAGTGTATGTGTGTGATTCAGTTGCTAGATTCAGTAGATTGATGTGCTAAATATACTAAGTGCAGAATATAAATGCAGAAAGTAAGTAGGCAGATTTTATAGTGGTTCCAGGTGGTGTAATCTTGTCAGTCCAATCTTCTCCTGTGATGTTGGAGGTAATTCACTAGAGATTCTTGAGGTAGCTGTTACAAAAATCCCTAAGTTGCTTGTCCTTCACCAATAACTATGGCTTCACAAGCCGAACACTTGGAGCAGGTAGGATTCTTTGCTCCAAAGTCTTCCACTGGTCCTTGAAGGGTAGGATTGCCTCTTCACCAGCTCCACCACAAACAACAGTCCTTGACACCCAAAAGATGCTTCACTGTCTTTAGTAGATTCCTTGTAAAAGAAAGTTTGAATCAAGTAAGTGATTCAGCTTTCAGCAGCTTGATCAGGATGATATGATCAGCAACTTGATGTCTTCAAGTGTGTGAACTTCATGTAGCTTGAATGCAGATTACACTTGAAGAACTTTTCTGGATCAGTAGCTTTATGCTCAGTAGGGTCAGCAGGGTGTTTTCTTGATAAGAATTTGCAGTTCAGGATTATCTGTTATTTTTCATCAATCACAATCTCTTGTATCTGAGTTATGAGTCCTCCATTTATAGGTAAAAATCATTGTGACTTATGTTTGAAATTCAAACATAGCCGTTTCAGTTTTGTCCCATTTGACTTGCTTTTTTTCGATCGTTTCTAGGGGTGACATTTGCCGATTCCTTTTGATAATCTGTGATCTGTCCACCCTTTGACTTGTAACCATTGGATAAAGGTCTGAATCATCCCAACGTCCCTTTAATCTTAAACATTGATTTGATTGATAAATCAGAGGTTGTTAGCTGTCCCTTTCTTTGTAGTCTTCCAATGTAGCCTTTGAATAATTCAAAGTATATGTATCAAGAGAGTTCTGTGACCATAAGTCTCTTTGAAATACATATCGATCGGTGATCTATATCTTGCTATGTTCATGAAACAATGCAGCTGACTTCTTTTAGCTAACTTTTATTGTGAAGTTAGATTACACCATTTTGCATATAACTAAGTTCCAATCACCACTTAACTTGTGGAACTTAGACCTTGTACACAAGGTATATGTAATCAGTTTAGGTCATCACAGACTTCCCTAAATTCTGATTCCATATCCTTGACTTTAATTACTAAGTTTGATCCCTTAGCTTTCAATAACTGAGTTTGAGCCCTCAGCCTTCAGTCCTCAGCAGGTTCCTAAACTAGTCTACTGACAAAAGTACACTACTGATATAGACAGGTCTGCTGATATTAGTCAGCTGACCATTTACCGTGCTTGTTTGATCAAACCTATACCAGATCAAACTCTAATAAACCTATACATTTGATCTAGACATCTTTTTGCCTTTGCTCTATAACAGCTAGTCTGGCACTCATCACTAAAACTAAAAAATAAGTCCAACAATTTCCCCCTTTTTGGTGATGATGTCAATACCCTTCTTACAGAAAAGCAAAAAGATTAAAAACAAGAACAGAACAAACTTAGTCATCTCTCATTATAAACATTTGTTCAAAAGTATTACAGTCTAGAATCAGCAAGAGTATAAAGCAGATAAAGTATGCTGATCGAGTGTCTTCTTTCTCTTTCTTCTCTTGCCTTCTCTACTTGCTCTTGATAAGCTCTTATCTCTCTAATCATTTCTCTCATCCATTCATTTTCAATAAGAGAGAAATCAATGTGACGATTCACTTCTTTCCACCACTTCCATGTTTCAGGCAGAGTGAGATTGATCTGGTATACTCTAAAGCCTAAACGCATGTAAACTTCCTTAAATTCATTCAGTGATTCTTTTGCATTGGTGGTAGGTAAACTCCTTCCACCTCTACCACCTCTTCCACCTCTATGAGCAGCTCTCAAGGCTTTGACTCTTGCTTCCCAAAACTTGAGTCCCAGAAAGGAGTTCAACCCTTCATGAAAGCCCTTGTCATGATTAGGTCTCATTTTACTGTTGTAAACCTTCTTATATTCTTTGAGAAGATCATCAGTGAGTGGAAGTCTGCCAGGTGCAGGTTCTCTGAATGAATTAGTGTCATCTTCCCATCTTTTCTTAGCAAAGATCGTAGCAGCCTCTTTTGCTTCAGCTGTCTGAATCTCTTCCCCCTTATTGACATCATCAACAAAACGGGACAGCAAACCATGCACACTCTCCTGGGTGATTACTAGATTACTCAGTTGTCCCTCCATGATTTCAGTTCTAGTATCAACTGTAGTAATCCTTTGTTGCATAGTTTGTTCCAGTAGATTGATCCTCTTAGTGAACTTAGGATCCGATCCAGCTGGTTGAGGTGCAGCAGCAGGTTCAGCAGGTCTGTGTACTTCAGCAAGATTATCCAATTTCTATTGAATAGAGGCAAACTGATCTTTCAAAAACTTCTCTTTCAGTGTATTGCTGTTCGGTAAAAACTCGTTTTAAATTTATAAACCGAAACACCCCAAGTATAAGGTTCGTAGTATAGGGTGTTAACGGGTCGTCCTAAGGGAGTGGAATGTTTATCGGATCAAGGAACAATTATTCTATCGATTATGTCACGACTATTAACTACAACTAGGGATTAAACTAATTAAACTATAAAAAAAACAATGAACAGTAATTAAGACGATGAACAGTAACTTGGAACAGAAAATTTGCAGAAAAATAACAATGAAGGAAATAAGAGTTGAAACAATCAAATTAAATTCAATTAAACTAAAACAAATCTAAACCGATATGCAAAAAGTACGAACTTTCTTATGAATATAAAGGAACAGTAGGGCAACAAGGATCCACCAAACAACCACCACCCAACCAAGTTATGAGTTAAATTAAATTCCTTGGTATGATCTAACCTAAATTCGATCTAATTTCTTTCATCAAATTTATTTAGGGTTCGTTTTCTTTCTCAAGTAAAGCAAACATAACAATGAAGAACATGATCATGAGTTCGTCTCCGAATCTCCTACCCAATCAATAATAAACAATCTCTTGAATTATCATTAATCGTATCAAAAGAACGGTTCTATATATGAATCTAATTCTCATTAAAATTCAAAACAGATAAACGTTTCATTGATTTCTCAATCTAATAAAACAAACATTCAAATCTATTCAATTGATAAGGAAAATAAAACTCAAACTCACTAACAATCGCTACTTGAAAATCTCTTGGTTGTGATGGTGTTGTGTTGGCTTCATCCCGTTGTCCTACTGCGAACTGTTTAGCCCTCAATCATCCTTGATCTCCAAGAAAGAATTGAAAGAAGAAGACTCATCTTTTTATGTGTTTAGTGCGGCTGCTGCTATGGTGCGGCTGGAATTATGATTATTTTTAGGGTTTCCCATGCGCTGTTTAAATAGATGAGTAAGGCGGTGGACTATGGCGGCAGTTCGGACGCTCGTCCAAAAGGGTGGGCGCTTGGTCCAAGCTTCGATAAAATCTTGAATCGGGCCGAGTCACGTCAGACGCCCGTCCTTTAATTTGGACGCTCGTCCACTAAAAATCATCAAACTCTGAATCAAAAATCTCCTTCTAGACGCTGCATGGACGTTGGTTCATCTTTCAGACGCCAGTTCGCGTGGCTTGGGCCTTGATCCGGTGACATGCATGGTGAACGAACGTTCAGAACACTTCAAACCCGATTTCCATCTTGATCTTTAAACGATTTCATCTCTATCCTTTCTCCATCATATAAATCCAATCATGCACCTCCTTCAATCCTTTTTAAGCTCGAAAATGTGTATCTACGAGAGGGTAAAAACATGCAAACTGTAGAAGCATATATATAGATATAAAATGACTAATAAACCACATAAATAGCTCGAATTTACATTTTAATCCTTTTCATACACAACCCCTCAATATTTCAATTAAACTCCTACTTTTCTATGAAAAGTAATAAAATACGAATAATATTGTTACGGAATAAAGCGATAAAAACCATAAAATTTACCGTTAACAATTGCCTTGTTTGATTCCCCTCACATCTTGTGTTAGATCAGCAATAGCATACTGTGTAGATGTGAAGTTTAAAGCAACTGTCTCAGTAGATCTTCTGTGATTATCCACAAGGTTCATCAGTTCTTCAAATCTTTGCTCCTGTCTGTCAAGTTGAGTCCTTAACTGTGTTATGTCATTCCTGACAGCCCTCAACTCTTCCAGAACATGTCTTTGGTACTTCTGACCATTCCTCCAGTGACTCCATCGGTGAGGTTCTTCTACATTGTACTGTTGCCTCTGTCTGCTGATAACCATGGCATAGCTCATATCCATTCCAACAGGGTTAGGTCCTTGGAATTCCTCCAGAATAGGATCAAGAGCAGCTTCTTAAAAAACTGGTACAAATGCCTTTTGAGGTTCATCATTAATTGGTTCTTCCCCAGGCACTTGAAACTCTTCATCACTGTAGTCATAGTCCAGCAGCTGTTCATCCTCATCAATAACAACAGTCTGCTGACTACTCTTACCCTCAGTGACCTTTCCTCCAGCAGATTCTACTACAGCAGCCTGTTCTCCAACAACAGTAGGGGTTTCCTCCAAACCCATAGATAGTTCCAACCTATGTCCAGTCTTTGTTTGTACCTCAAAGAACTTTGTACCTCATGTTCTATCCTTTGTTCAAGTCTTTGTTTGTACCTCAAACAACTGCTGTACCACGGTTCCAACCTTTGTTCGAGTCTTTGTCGATCAACATCTTTGCCATCTTTGTCTTCATCCAATCTAATGTTTGTACTCATAGGAGTTGATACTTTGGTGCTGTTTTCCATACCAAATTTCTTCAGTAGCTCCATGGTATTCTTGGTTTGATGAATGAAGATTCCATCTTTCATCTGTTTGACTTGCAATCCCTAAAAGTAGTTCATTTCTCCCATCATACTCATTTGGAATTTACTTTTCATCAGATTTGCAAACTTTTCACATAGCAATTCATTTTCAGAACTAAATATTATGTCATCAACATAAATTTGTACCAAAGTAGTCTTTGTTTCCTTCATTGATTCTGAAAAGAGTCTTGTCAATGGTACCTTTGGTAAAACCATTGTCTACCAAGAATTGAGATAGAGTCTCATACCATGCTCTTGGTGCTTGTTTCAAACCATAAAGTGCTTTGTTGAGTCTGTTCCCTTTTTTCTTGATCTTTAACTTCAAATCCAGGAGGTTGCTGAACATACACCTCCTCTTCTAGAATGCCATTCAAAAATGCACTTTTGACATCCATCTGATATACCTTGAAGTTTTTATAAGCAGCATATGCCAAAAATAATATGATAGCTTCTAATATTGCAACAGGGGCATATGTCTCATCAAAATCTATTCATTCTGCTTGAGAATAGCTTTTTGCTACTAGTCTGGCCTTATTTCTCACAATGGTACCAGATTCATCCAATTTGTTTCTATATACCCATTTTGTTCCAATTATGTTTGCATGATTAGGCCTTTCCACTAGTGTCCAAACTTGATTTCTTTCAAATTCATTAAATTCTTCTTGCATAGAAATTATCCAATCTGGATCTGAAATTGCTTCTTCAACAACTTTAGGTTCCATTTGAGATAGAAAACATGTGAACATTGCTTCTAGTTGTCTTCTAGTCCTCACACCTTGTTGTATGTTGCCAATAACTTGTTCAGCAGGGTGATCCCTTACCCATTGTGGATTGTGGTTAGATTGATTTTTCAGAACATCATCTTGATGAGATTCTGTTTGTTGCTTCTTCAATGAGGGTTATTGAGATCCTTGGCGCTGCTTGAGTTGTTGCATCGATGAGTGTTACCAGCGAAGGCGAATCGAAATCTTTAAGTCATTAAATCTTTCCAAAACTTCAACACATTACGGATCGGTGACTTGTTGATTCTCAAAGGAGTTTCGAACCTTCTTCTTCCATTCCGGTGAACTTAGGTTCATCAAATACAACATGTATTGTTTCTTCATGTTTTGATGTCCTTTTATTCGATTACCATGAATGCCTTCTCGATGAAGAATATCCCAAGAAAATTCCTTCATCGATTTTGGTTGGAATGTCTTCAATTGCTCCTTATGATTCAAGATAAAACATTTGCTTCCAAATGGATGGAAATAGGATATATTAGGTTTCCTTCCATTCCAGATCTCATAAGGTGTCTTTGACTTCTTGTTCACTGAGGTCTGTTTTATGTATAGCATCTTTGTGTTAAGCTGCCTTGACCCAATATCTTTCAGGCAATAATGCTTCACAAATCATAGTCCGTCCTGCTTCTTTTAATATCCTGTTTCTTCTTTCAGCAACCCCATTTTGCTGAGGTGTACCAGAAGCAGCAAGTTGATGTAGTACACCCATCTATTCACAATATTCTCTTATAACCTTGTTGAGAAATTCGGTACTTTATCTCGATCGATCTTCACTCATTGTCAAACGTTTCTCATTTTGCAATCTCTTCAAAAGTTCAGGCATCTTATGAAGTGTTTCACTTTTCTTGTTCATGAATATCACCCAAGTGTATCTTGAATAATCATCCACAACTACTAAAGTGTACTTCTTTCTGTTACACTTGTTGGTATTCTTGGTCCAAAGCAGATCCATGTGCATCGGCTCAAAAAACTCTTTTGTTGATTTCTTAGTTTTGACTTGAAGCTTGATTTTGTTTGTTTACCTTGCTGACAGGCATCACATATAGCATCCTTTCTGAATGTGATCTCAGGTAAACCAATTACCAGTTTTTTCTTCACCAACTGATTGATATCATCAAAATTTAGATGATTCAACTTCTTATGCCATAACCAATTGAGTTTCGACTTGGTATGCACAATCAGGCGAGTTTTAGAGCAATTTGTAGACCAATCCACAACATACATGTTTTGTTGTCTTCTTCCAGCCAACACAACTTGATCACCTCTTTCACTAATGACAATACATGTGTTTTTTTTTGTCAAAAGTGACCTTGTAACCCATGTCACAAAACTGTCCAGGGCTCAGCAAGTTGTAGTCCAGTCCTTCCACAAATGCTACATTCCTGATTGTTAATCCATTTCTCACAAGTGTGCCATATCCTTTTGTGTATCCAGGTGTGTTCTTGTTTCCAAAATTCACTATTGGACCATTCTTTGCCACAAAATTTGACAAACAGTGCTTATTCTTTGTCATATGTCTGGAACATCCACTGTCAAAGTACCAGACACCCTACAAACCAAATTTAATGCATTTTAGGTACCCAAAACTGTTTGGGTCCATAGTGGTCAGTGGCAAGCATGACCCTTGGCAAATTTCCATAAGGTCTTCTTTGAAAGGTATCATACTTTGCTTCATACATGTATTCTACACATCCATAAGGTCTAACAATTGGTTGTGTAGGATTCACATATGCTTTCAGGCCTTTAGGAATATAATGATGTTTAAAGAGATTTCTTTTGTTAGAAGAACTTGGATAACCATATATTTGCTGTCTGTTAGGAACAGCCCTGTAATATGGAGTCTGTTGAGGTCCCTGCTGAGGTCTTGTATAAGTCCTCTGTTGATTCCATTGCTTAGGTTTTACCCTAGCAGCATGGTTATATCTCTTGTTTCTAGCAGTAGGTGCAGGAATATTCCAATCCTCATCAGTAGGGAACAATCTACCTTTCCCCCTGAGATAAATATCCCTAGAATGATTAACATTTTTAGGTTTAGGATTCTTATCTTTGGAATATTTCTGATTTTTACCTTTGTGTGGTCCAGCAGACTTGGTAGCAGGTCTGCTATCAGTATGTCTAGAAGGTACATCAGCCTTATTTTTGGATTTATTCTTTTTGTTAGATGTTGTTGACCTTTTTGACTTCTGATTTTTCTTCCTTGAAGCTTTCTCAGTAGGCTTTACTGCCTCAGCAACCCTTTTAGGAGTTGGATCTTGTGCAGGCACAAACTTAGAACCATTCGGCACTAGGTTTGATGACCTTCTTTGGATCCACTCTTATTAGATTGTTGAGTTCCAAATCCAAGCCTGTTCTATCACCATAAGGCTTTCCGATTTGAATGCGGTGGAGGAACAAGTTTGTTCAATTGATTGAGTGACTCTTTGAATGTTCAAGCGAGGCTTATCTTTGATTCAAACCTTCACAATCTTATAACCGATTGTATTATCCTCGATTGATTAAGGATGGCATCCAAAGTTTCTTTATTGTCGAGAATTTTTAGGATTTGAACCACAAGTTGATTCACAATCACTTCCAGAGAGTGTTAATAGATCTGAAATTGTATACCTCCTCTGTTTCATCCATATTAGCCATTAAAGCATAATCTCCCATCTCGACCAACAAGTGCAGTATCATGATTCATTTCCTTTTACGATTCTACTTTATATCACGATTCATCTTGACAACCATAGCTTTCTTGCGGATCTTCTTTGTTGGCTCTTGCTCTTGATGAGTGCGGACAATCATGTACGAAATGTCCAGGTTTCTTGCAATTGAAGCAAAGATAATCAGTTCCTTTTACTGTTTTAATTCGGAGACGATCGGAGTTTGAAGTGTCCTGCTTTCTTGCACTGATAGCACAAGTAATCATTATCTTTCTTTGATTCTTCCTTTTTATTTTCAATGAATCTCTTTGTGAAATTCCTTGGAGAACCCTTTCCTGTTTTCATCATTCTGATTTTCTTGCTCAGTAGGGCATTCTGCTCTTGCATCTCATCCAGTAGATCATCTTGAGCTCCTGATGTCTCTTCTTGATGTGAAGCAGCCAATGTAGTGGTCTTTGGTTCTTCTTTTTCAGTATCAGGCACAAGCTTTTTGCTGAATTCATAGGCCTTAAGATCTGAAAACAATTTAAAGGTGTCGTCTTCATGCAAACTCCTCATTTCTTCTATGGCAGTCACCTTCATCTCCCAAACTTCTTTTGCTGGTAATGCTTCCAAGATTTTTGAATTTATCTCTTCTTGTGAGTACTTCACACTCAGTAGGGTGAGTTCATCCATGATTGCATTGAATCTTGATTCCATTTCTTCAATGGTTTCATTTGGTTTCATTTTGAACTCCTGAAACTTCTTCTTTGCCACACTGATCTTGTTCTTTTTGATTGCATCAGTGCCTTCACAGATTAATTGCAACTTATCCCAAAGTTCTTATGCAGTCTTGCAATCTTTCACCTTCATATACATATTGCTATCCAAAGTTCTGTATATGATATGAATAGCAATATTGTTGAGATTTGCTCTTTTCTATCTTATTGATTCATTCCCCTTTTGGTTTTGGAATGTCTTGTGTCTCATCTCCCAATTATTCTGAGACTTGGTGATCTCCGGTGGTCCATCATCTGTCAAAGACATCCATCATTTCATCATGTGTTGCAGCTAGATAAGCCTGCATACGACGTTTATACTCATCAAAACGATCTAAGGAACACATCAACATTGTTCTAGCATACTGGTTGTTATCCATGATGCAAAGCTTTGAAAATCAAAAATTTGAACAAGTTTTCAAAGTATTTTCACAAGCACAACAAGTAGGATTTCCTCGAAGCAGGAAGCCACGCTCCGATACCAACTGTTGGTCCCTTGAAAAGGATTTGACTAAGTTTAGAGGGGTGGGGGGGGTGAATAAACTTAACACTTAAAACTTTTGGAGTTAACAAACTCAAGAATTTTTGACGGCCGATTGTTGAGTTCTTGAATTTGTCTTGTGGAATATTAAAAATTAAGCCTTATTACTTGTTGTTAAAGTATGATACCAAGTATTAGATACTCAGTAGTGTATGTGTGAGTTCAGTAGATTGATGTGCTAAATATACTAAGTGCAGAATATAATTGCAGAAAGTAAGTAGGCAGATTTTATAGTGGTTGCAGGTGGTGTAATCTTGTCAGTCCACTCTTCTCCTATGATGTTGGAAGTAATTCACTAGAGATTCTTGAGGTAGCTCTTACAAAAATCCTAAGTTGCTTGTCCTTCACCAATAACTATGGCTTCACAAACTGAACACTTGGAACAGGTAGGATTGCTGCTCCAAAGTCTTCCACTGGTCCTTGAAGGGTAGGATTTCCTCTTCACTAGCTCCACCACAAACAACAGTCCTTGACACCCAAAGATGCTTCACTTTCTTCAGTAGATTCCTTGTAAAAGAAAGTTTGAATCAAGTAAGTGATTCGACTTTGTGACTTTATCATGATGATATGATCAGCATCTTGATGTCTTCAAGTGTGTGAACTTGATGTAGATTGAATGCAGATTACACTTGAAGAAATTTTCTAGATCAGTAGCTTTATGCTCAGTAGGGTCAGCAGGGTGTTTTCTTGATAAGAATTTGCAGCTCAGGATTATCTGTTATTTTTCATAAATCACCATCTCTTGTATCTGAGTTAGGAGTCCTCCATTTATAGGTAAAAATCCTTGTGACTTATGTTTGAAATTCAAACATAGCCATTTCAGTTTAATCCCATTTGACTTGCTTTTTTGGTATTCTAGGGTGACCTTTAATCGATTCCTTTTTGACAATATGCAGTCTGTCCACCCTTTGACTTGTAACCATTGGATAAAGGTATGAATCATCCCAACGTCCCTTTAATCTTAACCATTGATTTGTTTGATAAATCAGAGGTTGTTAGCTGTCCCTTTCTTTGTAGTCTTCCAACGTAGCCTTTGAATAATTCAAAGTATATGTATCAGCAGGTTCCTGTGACCATAAGTCTACTGAAATACATATCAGTCAGCTGATCTATATCTTGCTATGTTCATGAAACAATGCAGCTGACTTCTTTTATCTAACTTTTATTGTGAAGTTAGATTACACCATTTTGCATATAACTAAGTTCCAATCACCACTTAACTTGTGGAACTTAGACCTTGTACACAAGGTATATGTTGTCAGTTTAGGTCATCACAGACTTCCCTAAATTCTGATTCCATATCCTTGACTTTAATTACTAAGTTTGATCCCTTAGCCTTCAATAACTGAGTTTGAGCCCTCAGTCTTCAGTCCTCAGCAGGTTCCTAAACTAGTCTACTGACAAAGGTACCCAACTGATATAGACAGGTCTGCTGATATTAGTCAGCTGACCATTTACAGTGCTTGTTTGATCAAACCTATACCAGATCAAACTATAATAAACCTATACATTTGATCTAGACATCTTTTTGCCTTTACTCTATAACAGCTAGTCTGGCACTCATCACTAAAACTCAAAAAATGTATTGTGGATTTCCCAGAGGTAAGTGTCACACCACCAACAAATGTATGCTGTTCAACAGAGAAATTGAAAAGCTATTAGAACGCGGCATGCATGATCAGTACAAGAAGGACGCCGGGGGACCGAACCGAAAGGATCGACAAGCCCGTCAGTATGACAGACAAATCCGCATGATCACGGAAAATCTCCTCAGGAATAATCAAATCAAAAGTCGCATCGGTTCTATCAACGTGCATGTGGAGAAGCCAGCTGTCCTGCACAGTATGAGCAACCCCTTGCTTTTACCCGAAGCGAGCTGGTGACTTCTATTAACATGGAGGACATGTGTCTTTATGTTTCGGTGGTAGTGAACCGGGCATGCGTCAACAGGTTATGTTCGATACGGGAGCATGTCAGGACATATTGTACTATAACTGTTTCAAAGAGCTCAGATTCAGAGACTCTAACATAAGGCCGCACAAGGCACCCTTGAGGGCTTCACCATCCATAAGATACAGGTCAAGACGGTCATCGATCTAGATGTGCAAATGGGAGATTATACGCCTTTCCGAACTGAAAATGTAACATTTCTCGTGGTTGACCTTCAATCAAATTATAACATGATAATTGGAACGCCAGCCTTGAAGCAGTTTCAGATGGTAACCTCTATCCTGCATCAGCGGGCAAAGTTTTATGTTGGGGATAGGATTGGGGTGTCGGTCAGCGAACCCGCAACCGTCCTCACCTTTATTCATAAAATGAGAACTGAGAATAAGAAAGCTCGCTTCGAACAGCCTGAAGGTATGTAGGGCATTAGCATGATCAGATCAGTAGGAGAACCCCTCCCCATCAAAGTGGAGTGTGAGACTTTGCAAGTCAGGGATGTGCACGAATTTACAGCGGAGGATGACTTAATTGAGGTAGTTGTTAACGATGAATATCCCGATCAAAAAATCAGGATAGGAGCTCACCTAGGCCTATCTAAGTAAGAAGCTCTGATTAATCAGCTCAAAGAAAACCTAGATGCATTTGCCTGGGTGGTTACAGATATGAGAGGAGTTGAGGCTGACGTCGCTCTCCATTATCTCAACGTCGACTCTACCTTCAGACCGATACAACAGCGAGCCCGACAATTCACCAGTGAAAAGGAAGCTACGATTAAGGTAGAGGTTGGAAAATTTCTTCAAGAAGGAATAATCAGAGAGCTAGCATGCCCTACTTGGATGGAAAATGTGGCCATGGTGAAGAAACATAATGGAAATTGGAGAATGTGTGTTGACTTCACAGACATCAACAAGGCTTGCTCAAAGGATCCTAATCAGCTTCCCCAAATTGATCGACTGGTTGATTCCATCGCTGGTTTTGAGGTTCTTAGTTTTCTAGATGCATACTCGGGATATCATCAAGTACGAATGGCTGAGTGAGACAAAGAAAAAATGGCCTTCAGAGATGCTAGGGGCCTTTATTATTACGAGATGATGCCCTTCGGGAAAAAAAACGCTGGTTCGACTTATCAGAGGATGGTCAACAAAGTTTTCAGCTCACAGATCGGGAAAAACATAGAGGCCTACATAGATGACATGGTTGTCAAGTCCACAGGTGATGGTCACGCCGTCAACTTCCAGGGGACTTTTAATAATGTTCGGAAACACTCAATGAAACTCAATTCGGCCAAATATACGTTTGGTGTCCAGACATGCAAGTTTCTGGGGTTCATGGTTAGTCACCGAGGGATCGAACCTAATCTAGAAAAGATTCAAGCGTTGCTCGATATGCCGGAGCCTACCATGATCACGGAGGCACAGAGGCTCAACGACAGAATCATCGCTTAAGGCCGATTTATCTCAAAATCGGCAGAAAAATGTCTCCCCTTCTTCAAAATACTCAAAGGTGACAAATCTTTCTCATGGAGTAAGGAATGTTCTCAAGCTTTTCAGGCTTTGAAAGAATATCTAGGAAAACCACCTCTTTTGGTTAGCCCTATAGAAGGGGATGTTTTGTTTTTGTACTTGGCAGCCTCGGACCGGGTCGTTGCCGCCATACTTGTCAAGGAGGCCGGATCCCTCCGAAATCCTATTTATTATGTAACAAAGGCTCTCAGTCCGAAGGAGAGTCGTTATTTTAATGTTGAAAAGTTAGCCTACTCGCTTGTTGTCGCTGCCCGCAAACTTAGGGGTTATTTTACTTCACACACTATCATTGTCTTAACGGACAGCCCAATCGTCAAATCTACCTAGACCGGACCTTTTGGTTAAATGCAGCGATGGGCTATCGAGATTACCGAGTTTGATATTTGATATCAACCGAGGAAGGCTATAAAAGCTCTAGCATTACCAGATTTCATTGTTGAAACGAGCTTCAGTTCGATGGAACCAAGCTCGCCTATGCCACTTGAGACCACTACGGCCTCGAACAAGCCCGATCAACGCTTGAAATTATGTGTTAACGGAGCATCGAGTCGGAACGGATGCGGGGCCGGTGTTATTCGGATGGAGCCAGGGACGACAAAGAAATCGAAAAATCTCTAAGGTTCGAGTTCCCGGCCACAAACAATCAAGCCGAGTATGAGGCAATTATATCCAGACTTAAGCTAGCAAAGGAAATAAAAGTGGAAAATGTTGAAGTCTACTGTGATTCTCAGCTCATCGTCAACCAAATCTCAGGGGACTATAGGACGCATTGCGGCATCCTAGGAAAATAAGGTGAGATTGTCAAACGATTGAGATCTGACTTCAACTACTACGAGTTCATCAGAATTGGAAGAGAGGAAAACGAGCAGGCATATTATTTCTCTAGGATATATCTTGAAGAAGAGATCGTGGATACTTTAATAATGGTGGAACATCTTGTTGTCCCTACCATTAAAATAAAAAAATTCATGGAAATCGATGCACCAACGCCGACTCCATGTTGGATAGATGAATTTCAAGCTTATATAAAATTGGGCACCTAGCCCGCAGACACGAATAAAGTTTGCGCCCTCAGAAAAAGAGTCGTGAGGTACGTCATACACGACGGAATGCTTTACAGAAGATCTGCCACCAAGCCTTTATTGATGTGTGTCCGAAAGGAAAAAAGTGATAAAATCCTCATAGAGCTTCATCAAGGAGTGTGTGGGGGCCATCCCGCTAGTCGCTCCTTGGTCCCTAAGGTTGTAACACCGAGGTATTACTGGCCGACAATACTTAAGGAGTCGGAGAAATTTGTTAGAGAATGTCCGGAATGCCAGAAACATGTGGACATCCCAAGACTGCCATCAGTTGAACAAAGCATTGTGGTCTCACCTTGGCCTTTTGACATGTGGGGACTCGACCTCATCGGACCCTTCCCTTCTGATGACGGTTAAAATAGTCTATCTTATGGCAACAACATTCTATCCATTATGAGCTAAAAATAGTTGTTTCGACCTATAAATATGAACCATTTGAGTTGAATAGCATATGTCGGGTTCGTGTGTCGAGAAATCTGCACTTAGCGTTTATTTTCCCTGTTTCGATATTATTTCGTGCATTATTTGATTATTTTCAGGATATGAAATATTGGGCTGAGCATCATGGACGAATCTGGATTGGACTGAATGAAAATAATAGGCCTAGGGTATTCCAGAACCTTTCAAGTTAAGTCGGCTGAAGAAAAAGAACAAAAATACCCCCGGTTTACCGAGGAGGGGCGCCGACTTACCGAGGCTCGAGATCATTCCGAAACGCGTTTTCTTGGACAAGGGGTAGAACTAGGTGTTTTTAAGTCGGTTTAAATAGCTATAAATAAGAGGCTTCGCCGTAGAACTCAATGTACCCAAATTATTCAAGGCAAATGATGCTGTAAAAGTTCTTTGTTCTTTATTTTATTTATTTTATGAATTGCAGTCGGTAGAGAGGCGGAGTCGGCGGCAGGAGAGATCAAGGGGATCTACGCTCATCTTCGAGGGTATGATTTTCTGTCTTTTCCAAGATGCAGATCTATCGTTGTTCTATTCGACTAGTATATTTTAATTGCTTATTTAGTTTAATTATGTAGTAGTTAGTTTATTTTACCCCATGTGTTATAGATTTGATTCGTTGGTGAAGCAATCATGAAATAGTAGTTGCATTCTTCAGATCTGCAACGGTCTATATCGCTAGATCTGAATACCTAGTAAATTACTAATTCATGATAATCGGTGCTAGCTACGTTAATCGATAGATTTAATTTGCATGTTAGTAGCCTGATTAACTATTTGCATGTCATCGTAAACTAGCATGAAATATGAATAGTGAAGTGCTATGTTTGGACAATATCTTGAATAGACCCTAGGAACGTACTGATCAATGTCGACAGCTGTCTAGGCGGGTTTGCGGTATGAGTTTGCGCTCAATATCGACAGCTCTAGTTCTTTATGCGTATAGGCTATTACGGACCAATTAATGAGGGTAGCTTGCGTGTAGATTGTCTACTACCATTGTCAGAGTAGATAGGTTTAGGAGTTGTACCCGTAGCTGAACAATGAATAAATTCATCAATGGGGAGGACTATTGCATGTGTCGGGGAATAACTAATTACTCATAATTGAACTAATACATTAGAAACTCGTTTTGCTTCGTGTGAACTAGCATAACCTTGTTAGATTGAGGAACCAAATTTACTACTGTTTATATTATAGTTGGTCGTAGACCATTATTGTAACAAGCTCTATCTTGATAATTTGACGTTCAGACAAGTCTCTATGGGATCGACCTTGACTCGCCAGTACTCTAATACAATAGACCTAGTCCTATTGCTAGTAAGTGCTTTGCACGCGATCAAAATTTTCTGGCGCCGTTGCCGGGGACTCGTGTCAAGAATACTTTTTATTTAAGATTGAGTTTTCAGTATATATTTGAGTCTGTTTTATAGTCTGTTAATACTAGAGTCGCACAGAGTCAGTTCTGTTGAAATCTGGGAAAAAATAGCTTCCGGTTTACCGAGGGTCCACCGTGGTAAACCGTGGGTTTAAATTTTGGCAGAATCGTTTCTGTTAATTTAGCGTCGAGTCAGAAGTCAGAGTCTGTATTTTTGAGTCTGCCAGGCTTGTGTAATAGCCACCGAGGCAAGTCACTAACCTTTTTATTTTCTTTTTGTTGAGTCTTGAGTTCGCAAGAAGGAGGATACAGACAACACCATGGCAGAAAATGGACAGAATGCAGCAGGAGTTGTGGTACAAGTAGATAGGAGAACTCTACAGAGTTATGCAATGCCGACGATTAAGCAATTTGTACCAGCAATTGTACAGCTTGAGAATGCGGCTGAGGTATTTCACCTGAAACCGAATGTGATACAGATGGTGACTAATTACACTACATTTCATGGGGTACCGAACGAAGATCCTAGTGTACACGTCACCAACTTTCTGGAGATGTCAGCACGGTCAAGCCATCAGGAGTACCTGAAGGCAACATTAAGCTAAAATTGTTTCCATTCACTCTGAAGGACAAAGAGAAGATATGGTTATTGTCTCTAGCACCAAGATCGATCCAAACTTGGACCGATCTGTTGCAGAAATTTATGAACAAGTACTGGCTGCCTGGGAAGTCACTACAGATGTGACAAGACATTATGAAATTCAAGAAGAAACCCACTGAAACATTTGAAGAAGCTTGGGAAATATTTAAGGAAGCACAGCGGAGATGCCCTCACCATGATATCACTTTGCCCGTACGAATGCATAGTTTCTATCAAGGATTATGGCCAAGTGAGCAAATGAGAGTTGATGCATCAAGCAACGGATGTTTTGCGGTTGCTATCACCTGGAGAAGCTGAAGAAAAGTTGGAGAAAATAGCACTGACAAGTCAATGGGGAACGCATCAAGTAGAAACGGCCAAAGTAGCTGAAGGCGTATTTGGAGAAGATTCTTCTCAAAAGATCTTATACCAGCTAATGGCGATGAATGAAAAGATAGATGGCATGCAAGATCGCATAGCCAAGGTTGAGAAAGTTCAAGAGATTGAAGCAACCAACACTGAGGACATGAACTATATAGGGAGGCAAGGATATCCTTATGGGGGCGGATATCGCCCAGGTTCTCATGACCACCCTGGTTTTAGACTGAGTGACCACTGGGAGTTTTCGACAAAGTGATTCTAACGGTGGAGAGAGACCGAGACAAACTGGCGGATTCGTGCCTCAATTCAACAAGTCTGGTGGTTGGGAAGCAGCCATGGATAAAATGAGCTCAACTGTGACCGACACGGTCAATCAACTTACGAAATCCATGACTGAGCTGAATACAAACTTCACCACATATTGTTAGAAGAATAATACAAGACTGACCAATCAAGAAGCATTGGTGCAGAATCTGTCGCACCAAGTGGGGCAGATTGCAGAACAAGTGTCAGCCCGTCCTCCGGGAGGATTGCCAAGTAATACTGAGAAGAATCCGAAGGACGTGAATGCAATTATGATTAGAAGCGGAAAGGAACTGCCTGGACCAGTTATACCAACTGTCTAGGTGGAATCAAAAAGTAGTCAGCAGCAGAACGCAGCAGAATCTAAAGAAAAAGAGGGGCCGGTAACCCAGGACACTACTCCGGTATACCGGGAGTCGAAAATTATTGAGACAAGCGAGAGAGCGACAGCGATCGGCGAGTAAGTCTTCATGAAGCGTAACTATTACTACTCCTTGTACTTTACCCTATCCCCTAGGAAATATAAGCCGAATAATGATGATGCGCGTTATAAAAAGTTTATAGAGATGTTTAAAAGGTTGCAAGTGAATATACCTTTGGTAGAAGCTCTGGCCGGAATGCCAGAGTATGCAAAATTCTTGAAAGAAGCAATCTCTACCAAAAGAAACTTATCAGACCTTGAAACTATATGCCTTAACAAGGAATGCTCAGCAGTTTTGAAATGCAAACTGCCTCCCTAGTGTAAAGATCCGGGGACCTTCCTTATACCATGCACAATTAGAGGAGTATGCCTAAACAAAGCATTGTGCGATCTTGGAGCCAGTGTCAATCTAATGCCACTCTCCATCTTTCATAAGTTAGGCATGAAAGAGTTGAATGAAACATCTTCAATTAGTAGATAGGTCAATGAAGCAACCGTGTGGAGTGGTGGAGGATGTACTGGTAAAAGGGGATAAGTTTGTATTCCCTGTAGACTTTGTGGTGCTAGACATGGAAGCTAACCATGATGTTCCATTGATCTTAGGAAGACCTTTCCAAGCTATGAGTAAAACCTTGATAGATGTTCATAAGGGTGATCTGATTTTGAGAGTGAATGAGGATAAAATAGTATTCAATGTGATGAATTTGATGAGATATGCTCAAGATGAAGGAAAGGCATGCTACATGCTAGATGCCATAGACGAACTTATTTTAGAATTATATCAGCAAGTGGCACTAGACCCTAAAGTAGCAGAGACTTTGCTCCTGAAGGATGAGGAAAGTTATAAGGAAACCTAGCCTGGGTGTAGCGAAGGTCAAATGCGAGAAGTAGAACCTATATCATCTGTGGATTTAGGAGGAACCTTTCATAGACCATCGTGGCACAAGTTCTTTGACTTACAATTGACTGGTAAGCTATTTAGATCATCATTAGAGGAGCCACCAAGGAACTTAACGTTGAAACCTTTGCCATCTCACCTGAAGTACTGTACTTACAAGATGATACTCTCCCCCTTATAATTTCATCGTTATTATCACCTTTAGAGGAGGAGAAACTTTTAAGAGTACTGAGAGAGCACAAGGGAGCATTTGGGTGAACGATTGCAGCTATTAGAGGAATAAGCCCATCGGTGTGTATGCATAAGATCTCTGTAGATCATGAAAAGAAAGCGGTAGCTCAACCTCTAAGGAGGTTGACACCACAACTGAAAGATATTGTTAAGGAAGAGATCATAAAGATGTTGGAGATGGGAATCATTTTCCCAATTGCAGATAGTGAATGGGTAAGCCCAATTCATGTGGTGCCCAAGAAAGGAGGATTCACTGTCCAACCTAATGAGTTTGATGAGTTGATCATGAGACTAATTACTTGACATCGAGTTTGCATTGACTTCAGGAAACTGAATGATGCAACTTGTAAAGATCATTTTCCTCTACCATTCATTGATCAGATGTTAGAAAGATTAAGCGGTCATGCGGTTTATTGTTTCTTAGATGGATATTCTGGTTATTATCAGATACACATTGCACCCGAGGACCGAGAAAAGACCACTTTCACATGTCCCTATGGTACTTTTGCGTACAATCGCATGCCTTTTGGGTTATGTAATGCACCAGCAACATTCCAAAGGTGCATGATGTCATTATTTACGGACATGGTGGAGGATTTTCTGGATATTTTCATGGATGATTTCTCGGTATTTGGAGATAGCTTTGATAAATGCTTGGACAATTTGGGTAAAGTGCTAAACAGATGTGAAGAGACCAACCTTGTACTTATCTGGGAAAAATGCCATTTCATGGTTACAGAAGGAATAGTGTTGGGTCATAGGATTTTGAAGAACGGAATGGAAGTTGATAGGGCAAAGATAGAGGTAATAGAGAAGTTACCCCCTCCAACGAACTTAAAGACGTTGCGAGCCTTTCTTGGCCACGCATGATTTTATAGAAGGTTTATTAAGGACTTCTCTAAAGTTTCCAGACCTTTGACTGGATTGCTTGCAAAGGATGTACCTTTCGTATTTGGAGAAGAGTGCAACAAAGCATTCAACACATTAAAGAAAATGATTATAACCGCCATAATTCTGGTAGCCCCAGATTGGAATAAACCTTTTGAGCTTATGTTGGTCCCAGAGAAGGGTGAAACTATAGTCAGAGGGGGGGGGGGGGGTGAATGACTATAGTGGAGTTTCAAAAACTTTTCTTCTTCTAGTTAAAAGCTTTTGGGCAAGCGGATAAGTCCCTTCTTACTATATTGTTTTCAAATCGGTTTAGGCGATACGAGATGCAAATTATGATGTATGTAAATTGAATGAATGTTGTAAAGTAAATTGCGAAATTAAATTAACACAAAGCTTATAGTGGTTCAGGGTGGTGTAATCCTTAATCCACTCTTCTCCTGTGATGATTGGAGGAATTCACTATTGTTTTCACAGATACAATAGTATGATTGTCCTTGGCTTCCCAAGCTTCACAATCTGCAAGACTATCACTCCTTGACTCGCAACGACTTGGTGATTCGGTCTTCCTTTCTTTGCTCCTTGAGATCAAAATCCTTCAACGACTATCACAGATTCAACTCCTTCTCGATTGCCTCTCGATTCGATTTGCTTGATTGATGTGAATGTGATTCACACACTTGCTTGATCAATCTCAGTTATGAATATGACTTTGTAGTTCTGATATTTGAGTTGATCACTAGTTGTATCCTCGTAAGTTCAGAGAGAAGGCTTTTCAAATTGTGAGTTTCTACTTTCTTTCTTTTTGAATCGTTATCATCTTTTTCTATCAATGCCTTCTATTTATAGCCTTGAATAACCTTGGTTTTGAAATTCTGTCCGTTGGCTATATTAATGAGGAATAATCCTTGATTTCATTCTTGATTCCCCTTAATTGTATTCTCCTTGATTTTGATGATGGATTCTTTCTTCAAAGCGTATAGCGAGAAAATCCGTCCTTGATTGATCCTTTAATGATTGTGCATTTAATGCATGATCTTACGAATCTTCATCGTATATCAAATTTGATCTTGTGAATGTCTCTTCGCGCTTATAGGCGGTGAGTGAGCCTTCCGACTTAGCCGTTCATTCTTTCTTTGTTGTTCTCTTTGCGAAAGTCGAGTGTACTCGGCCGATTCACTTGTTTCCTTCTTTGTTCTAGTATTTGGAGAGTCTTTGAACTTCACCGATCCTTGATTTGAGTGAGACCAGTGTACACCATATTTGAACATTTGAGTTTTATCATTTAAAGCATAACTTAGACTTATCCAAGGTCATCACAGACTTCCTTGGTTATAAGTGAGATCATAATGTCTTATTTCTTCTC